>LPNX010104958.1:464441-478388 GCA_001517045.1 Pseudotsuga menziesii | reverse complement strand
TATATATATATATATATGTCCATGGGGCGTAGCTTGGGTGGTTGGGAGATTTGGTTCTTGCACTCCCCACCCGGGTTCGAATATCACCGGGGACATTTGCTCATTGGGAGCCCTTGCATGTAATGAAATATTAGGCTGGTGAGTCGTTTATCGTGATTGGCCCTCTCGGGGGTAGTTGCCCAAGTTCGTGTATACTTGCCAAGCGAGTATAAGATATATTTTCCAAGGTGGATGTAGCCATGGTGTAAACTGGGCTTTCATGGTGAACCACCATGAATATATATATATATAAGACACACCACACATCATTAAAATCCTTACATGCTATTAAAGACATATGTCATAGTTTTTCATTATGTTACTGATAACATACTTTACTACTACCTGGTCGGTTGTGCAATGCAGATGTTTACTAAAACAATAACTTCAAGTGCTCTTCAACCTACAGGTGATGTTTTGTAATAATTATCTTGTTCTTCCAAGTTTGAACTCAGCTCTGAAAATTAGGCTCCAAAACATCTATCTGTTCAGTCGAGAACTTCTAAATATATTAGTCTTTATGCACTTTATCTTTCCACAATGATCTTTTCGCAGTCACCATTCCGCAATATAGCCTTCTGCAAAGATCTATTATCTGATATAGATCAAACATCAAATTTGATATGCTTAAGTAGAAATAGGGAAACCTAAAAAGACAAAAAGCCTTCGAATTGAAATCACATGATATTGACAGAATAAAAACTTGATATATTCGGGGGAGCTTACTAATTAGGACTCCAAAAGTTTGTGGAGCTAGAGACATTTTATACTTAAAATAACATCACTGTATATTTTTTTAAGTAGCTAGAAAATAAATTAGGAATAAAATTAAATTGTATACTCTATCATCGTTGTTAATAATGGTTTAAAAAGAGGTATCCACCGCGTTCAAATATTAATAAATTTTAAACTCATTATAAAATGAAAAAAATAAAAAATAGAAAACTTATTACTCTCAACTTGTAAATATTTTATTCTCACTAGTGTGAAATAACAAAACAAATGAACCCTCAAAAAAACAAAAAACTCTATTACTACACGAAGGCATGGCATGTTGAAGAGGGTGACATCATTCACTCCTAATCACGGTCCTTACCTTTTTTAATTGAAAAGGTAGATGAAACCTTCTTACATGTAAGAAGTGTTTATTGTATTTATATGCCACTCGTAACTACTTAATGGAATGTTTCAAAGCTTTTTGTTTTATATTTAAGCTTAGTATCTTTAAGTCACGAGCCATTGGAATATACATCTATAAAGAGTGTTTTTAATTGATGTTAGTGGCATAAGAGACCTAGTCCTCTAAGAGCATGAGTGGGCTTAATGGTTAAGAGCATGTGTTTCCTCTTAGGAGGTCACGGGTTCAAATCCAGAGGGGGGTAGTGTATGTACACCTCTGTAGACTTTAGCAGTTAAATCCCTGCGTAGAGGGGGGTCCCTTGTCCCACAAACAAGGGGGTCTCATACACCAATTTGGTGTCTCACTTGGCGGTGACCTTGAAAATAGATTATTATTATTATTATTATTATTAAGAGTATCAAAGGAAGTTTTTTAATGTATTATTCTCCTTGTAATATTAAATGCATGCTTTTGTAATATTTAATACATGCTTTATTGGTTTTGTTCATATGGAATGTAAAGTGTTTTTATAAGTAATAATCTAATTAATTTCATGGTTATTTAATGATTTATTTCTTGAGTTTTCGACATGAGCATTGCTAAAGGCGGAGATCTTCCTTTCTCTCCTCGCTCTATTGATGTCGAAGCCTTAAGGAATCTAATCACTACGTAAGGGAAAAAATCAATGTCAAGATCTTTCCCCAAATTCGTCAAGAAACTGGAATCGGTTCCGGTAATAGCCCTACCGCCGGATCAACCCATGTGAATAACAGTTTCTCTAACAGATCGGGCCCTTGTAGGTCAATTCATGGGAATCTGACCCTCCACGAGAACAACCGATAATTGGATTCAGAAAAACTTGAGGCCGTAATCACCAACATCGTCATCTGCTATGTAGTTGGAAGGGGGTTCTTCATCTTTAAATTTATCACAAAGGAGGACAAGGATATGAATTTAAGAAATGGGCCTTCTTTTATGGGGTCACAGGGCCTGTATCTGAACCGATGGACGCCTGACTTTGACCCGACAGTGGATGTACCCAAAGCAATTATGGTTTGGGTGTGTCTTCCCAATCTACCAATACATTGCTAGAATTCATCGTCTCTGCAAACTATTGGGAACGTACTAGGACACTATATTGATAAGGCAGATCCAAAGGACCAATATTCTCTTGCTCGAATGTGCGTGGAAGTAGATCTGGAAGCCAGACTACCAGAAGCCATTAAGTTAACTGTCGGAGATTGGCATCATTTTAAAAAATTAGACTATGAACAATTGCCCTTCAAGATAGAAGTTGTCATGAGTATGGACACTTCCACAAGAATGGTCCAAAATTCCCCCTTGGCCAGGATAAGGGTGGCAGCAAGCGAAGAGATCGAAAGTGATTCCAAAAACAATTAATAGAAGGGAAGGAAAAATCCTAAACCTTTGACGAACAACCCCGGTAAGGGGTTGGAGATTCAAAAAGAACAAACAGAAACTGGGAATAGATTCGCAGTTTTGGAAACCCAAGAAAATGAATTTAATGTTACCGAGGAGGCCACTGAGAAGCAACCAGATCCAGAGTACAAGGTAGCCACCTCTACGGAGTCTGGGGAACTTCCTGAAAGTAAAGACTCGGAAACAAAGAGAAGTCACAGAGGAAGAGGAAAGAGAAGCCAATACTTCTCAAGCTACTCCAAAACATACTACTAGAGGAAGAAAACTGAGAAAGAAAGAAGGGAAAGAGCTACACACTGGAATATCTCCAAGGCTCTCAACCAACTCTACACAAAATGTCAAATACCAAATCTACTAGACAACAAGCCCAGGCTCCCAAAGGAGCCTCTTCCAATCCTAAGAGTAAATAATGAAGATAGTTTCATGGAATAGTAGGGGATTCATAAGTATATCAAAGAAGAAGCTAGGAAAGATTTAATTCGTATGTCAAATCCCAAAATCTTGTTGATCCAGGAGACCAAATTGGAGGAAACTGATTTCCTCCAAGCAAGCAAATAAAATTGGCGAAAAGGAGCAGAATCCGTTGTCAGTTCCAGAGGAGCCTCTAGAGGACTAGGTACACTCTAGGACTCCTCCAAATTCGATCTAGCTCTTTCTGAATCTTGCACCCATTGGATCTTCACTCAACTTCTACATAAAGAGATGAGGCTTCACGTTTGTCTCTTTATTATCTATGTTCTTGTCCTCTTTTTTGAAAAGAGATATTGTTGGGATCTTTTCAAAGACTATTTGAATACTCATCAACTGCAAAATATAATTTTAGGGGGGGGTCTAAATCTTACTCTGACCCTTGAAGAAAAAAAGGGGGTTCCATAGTCAGAGACCCTGCCCGGTAATGGGAAAAGGATCTAATTCTGGACTGGGACCTGGAAGATATAAAGCCCACCCATTGCAAATTTACTTGGAATAATGGGAGGCTGGGGCCTGGACACATTGCAGCCTGATTGGATAGATTCTTGGTCCATAACTCCTTTATGTTATATGGTCTCAATGTTGTTTCTAAGATCCTCCCGCACATTGTTTCATACCATAAACCCATCCTTCTTGAGTTCATTATAGATCAAAATCTGGGTCCTATACCTTTTTGGTTTAGTCCCTCCTGGAACCAACAAGAAGGATTCCACGATCTGGTTCTTCAAGTCTGGAATGAACCAGTCTCTGGATCCCCTTTCTTTGTCTGGGAAGAAAAATTAAGAAGGATAAAAAAAGCCCTAAAGAATTGGGCCACAGCCATGAAATCCCCTCTCATGCAACATCTTGAAGCTCAAAAGTTGTTGGAGCAGCATCAGCTAAAACTAGAAGAAATTAATGTGACCCCGACTCTTTTGGACCAAGAAGAATCTCTCCAATGCTCCCTCCATCATGCCTCTAGAGTGGAAGAATACTTTTGGAGACAAAAATCAAGAAGCCCGTGGCTTCAAGCCGGGGGGATAAGAACACTTGCTACTTCCACAAACAAGCATAGGCATGGAAGCAATTTAACTCTATCAAGGGATTTCAACATCAAGATCAAACAATCACGGATTTTGAAGGAATCAAGCAGGTTTCCCACATCCATTTCAAAGGTTTATATACCAGGGATTCATCAGCCTAAGCATAAATCAATCATTATCTCTTAAACTTGATACCCTCTAATTTACAAAAGGTAACGAATCAGATCCTATATGCCCCTGTCACTAGGTAAGAAATCAAAACAGACCTGGATAACAAGGAATCTGATAAAGCACCGGGGCATGATGGGTTTACAACAAGATTCTTCAGAGTTTGTTAGTCAGATATCATTAAATACCTTCATAGAATGGTGGTGAAATCTCAAAGGTGTAGCTAGATAAGCGGGGGCACCAGCTCAACCTTCCTAGCTCTTTTCCCCAAATATAAAGGAGCAAGTTCATTTGACATATTCAGGCCAATCTCGCTCTGCAACATTGGCTACAAAATCATAACGAAAGTTATAGCTAACAAAATTAAAGGAATCCTTCCTGCACTTATACCTGCAAATCAAGGTGGCTTTATAAAGGGAAGGAAAATCATAGATAACATTATACTGGCCTAGGAAGATATCCACTCAAGCATCCTTCGGCATGAAAAAGGTATGGTTATCAAACTAGATTTAGCTAATGCTTTTGACAGAGTTCGACATAACTTTCTATTTCAGGTAATGCTACGATTTGGGTTTGCCACCAATTTTGTTAATTGGGTCAAATCTTGTATCAGATCCCCCTAGATAGACCCCCTGGTCAATGGATAGGAAACGGGATTTTTCCAAGCCTCCAGGGGGCTCAAACAAGGGTGTCCTTTGTCACCTCTCCTTTTTGCAATTGAAGCTTCGGTTCTCAGCTTTTAGTTGGAACATTGTCGTCTCCAGCAATTTTTAATGGCCCTCAAAATAGTCCAAGAACTTAAAGATATAAACTGTGCTCAATTTGCCAATGATACGTTACTGCTCAGAGGAGACAACGTCCACATTGCCGGGAAGTTTAAGAGAGATATGGATATTTACAAAGAAGCACTAGGTGGCAAAATCAACAATAGGAAGAGTCAAATTTTTGGATGGAAATGCTCCCCCAAAGAAATGGTGGAAATCTCAAGAACTCTTGAAATGGAGGGAAAACAAATTGGGAATCCTTCAAATATTTAGGAGCCCCCATCTTTAAATCTTCGCCAAAATATGCTCATTGGATCCCCTTTGATCAATAAGATAAAAAACCAAATTCATTCGTGGGGTGCCTCGTGGTTGAATTTGGTAGGAAAAGTGGTTCTCATTAAATCAGTTTTATCCAGCATCCCTATTTATCAATGTTCAATCCTTCTAGATCCAATAAATTTCATCTCCAAGGTTGAATCTCTTCTCAGAATATTTTTATGGAAAGGGGGTTAGCAAAGTGAAAACAAACTCCACTTAGTAAGCTGGGGAAAAATTACCAAACCTATTTTGGATGGGGGCCTTTAGATACGTGATCTTAGCCTCCAAAACTTAGCTCTCAGAGCTAATATCCTTTGGAACTTAGTAGCAAGGAATCTAACCTATAGTAAACATGCTTTATGGAAGAAGTACTTTCAGGGGACAAGGAAAAAGTGCCTGGACTTACCACCAAAGGTCTAAAGAGGATCTCATGTCTTCTCAATATGCCAAAAAGCTCTTGTTTTTTTCAAAACGAATCTGACATGGGTCCCTGGAAATGGGAAGAGTATACATATATGGGAAGACCCTATCTTAGGTGAGCCACCTCTTGACAACCAACCTAGCATGCTCAATCTAAAATTATGGCTTCACTTTCAAAACATCTCCACCCTTTGGGATATTTCAATCTAGAACAATGATGAGACTAGAACTTGGAAAGATTGGAAAATCTCGAACTGCCCAATTCATTTGCGCAATGGAGAGAGCTTACTATTTTCCTTGCTCCAAGGGAAGTCCCGTCTTGTAGCCACCGCAAAAGAGTCACAAGGTTGGGGGTCTTCTTCTGGCCTCTATTCTACAGTGACATGGTATAAGCAATTAAAAGCAATCCCTCACGTTCCCCCCAACCCAACTATTTGGAAAGGAGTTTGGAATGTCAAAAGCGTGCCGAAAGTTGACATGTTTATCTGGACTCTTGCTCACAACAACAGTATCACTGGAGATACTTTAAAGGGAAAAGGATGGGATTTCCCCACGAGATGTCCCTCTGTTAGGAAGAAGAAGAATCTGTTGATCATATTCTATTGAACTGTTTGTTTTCCTCTAAGGTCTGGAACCTAGCTCTGGCCCCCTGGTCATCTCAAGTTCAATTCCCCAAGGATATTTCCAATCTTCTGGGTAACTGGAGTCCTCGGTGTTCATTCCCTCTTATAAAAATAAGATCAGCCAAAAAGTTGTTGGTTGACTCTTACTAAATTTATCCTTTGGAAAGTTTGGTTAGAAAGGAATGCTTGTGTTTTCAGAGACCAATGCACAACTGTAGCTCAAGTAGCAGTAAAGGTCAAAGCTCTGTTGGGTGATTATCTCCACTTCCTACCTTTCCCTAAGAACAAGAATTCGCTCTCTCCTACTGAAGAATACTGGATGATGAGTCTTTCCCCAAGTTATCAAAAGCTTGCTACTCCTTCCCCTCCAGAGATGGAACAATGGAAAATACGAATGGACCTCATTACTTTTTAGAGGTGGCAGAACTCATTTTACAAACACTCTCTTTCATTTGATGGAGCCTCAAAAGGAAATCTAGGGGAAACTAGAGTGTGAAATTCAGTCACAACATTCTTGAGACTAAAGCATAATCTTACAGAAGATTCAAGACAATTTACACACAAAATGACATAACAGTGTTGCAATTAGAGGTTGCAGTTGTATATTATCAATAATCAATAATGAGATAGTGATACAATGTTATACACTTGCATGAATAGCAAGTCAATTCGAATCCCAAGGAGGTCATTCAAATTGGAAACAAGAGAGTGGCTTAGCTGTCAGTTAGCTACACTAAACACACCAGTCAACCACTAATCATAGCCATACTTGACTCTAACTAAGTCCTAACTGAACCGGAGGGCAGTAATGACTGAGTCTAATTGAATAGAACTCAACTACATGTCAATCAGTAGGTGGGGGCGCATATCTAACTCAAGTTAGTTCCGATGAAGTGAACTGAACTGAAACTAGTCACCAGAAGTTGTTCGAGGCGCCTTAAATCACTCCAGTTAGCCCAAATCCACCCAAAATAGACAAATGGATGAGGAAGGCACTTTTCCAACTCAACTTAACTGATTGTTAGGTGAAACAACATTCAATTAACTAATTGGTGCACTTATGTCAAGAAAATCACCCCAAATTTACTCCCTGATTGAAGGAGGAAGCCTAGATAGCCTCCATGATTGAAGGAGAAGGCTTAGTTTTCCTCCCTGATTGAAGGAGTGTGCTGGTGTTGATGTCAGGAGTGTGCTAGTGTGCTGATGGTTATGCCAGTAATTCAAGTCAATTAACTTAGGATAGTGGTTAATTAGGCCAAATTGACCAAATAAAGGTGTGTGTGTTCGATAATGACTCCAACACCCCCCCTTAAGCTATACTCATGTGGAGGAGTAAAAATAAAATGTTAGGGCCTTGACAACAAAGGCCATAGGTCACCATGTACAAAAAGTAACTCTAAAATGCTCAAAATAAATGCTAAGTGAGGAAAGAGGGAAAACCCAGTGGGAAAACACCCCCTCAAGTTGAACACTAAAGAAGTAACTGCCTTCACCCTGATGAACTCACCCTCAAAAGTGAACGGAGGTAAGTGAACTTTTTCTCAGTAAAGTTCTTGGTGAAAATATCCGCAATCTACTCATTTGTAGGGCAGTACTGCAAAACAATTTCTCTTGTCATGCACCAACTCCCTGATGTGGTGCATGTGGATCTCAACATGTTTGGACCTTTGCCACTGAAATGGATCTATTGAGATCTTGATAGCACTTTGTTTGTCACAAAATATGACTGTGGAAAAAGCACAACCAATCTCAAACTCTGACATAATGCCTTGCAGCCAAACTGCCTGGATGCAAGCATTCACTGCTCCCCTATACTCGGCCTCTGCTGAATAAAGTGCAACGACAACTTGCTTTTTGTTGGACCAGAAAATAGGGCCACCACTAAACATAAACACGTACTCAGAAGTGGACTTCCAATCTATGGAATCCCCTGCCCAATCTGAATCTGTAAAATAGACCAACTCTAGCTCATAATTTGCAGCATAGTGAATGTCGTAGGATCTAGTGCCCTGAATGTATTGAAGGATCCTCTTGGCTGCCTTCCAATGGAGCTCATGAGGCTACTACATATATCTTGATACATCATTCACGGCATAACAAATGTCAGGCCTTGAATGTTTCAAGTATAGCAAGCTTCCGATCAACTGGCGGTAAATAGTGGAATCCATTGGTGGAGTGGATTTTTCCTCTTCAAGACTGATTCTCGAGAGGAAAGGAAAGGGTGAAACCTTGCAATATTCCATGTTAAACTTAATTAATAGGTCTGAAATATATTTAGACTGAGTTACCATTATCCCATCAAAGTCTTGTGTGATTTCGAGCCCGAGAAACTGTCTCAGTAGGCCTAAATCACTCATTTCAAAAGCATCATTAAGAGCAGTTTTTATAAAGGCAATCGAAGCAAGTGTGCTTCCTGTTATCAAAATATCATCAACATATAATACTATGATCATAATATTACCATCATATTGCTGCAAATATACATTAGGATCATATTTGCATCTTCGGAAGTTCTGTGAAGGCGGAAAGGCATCCATTTTGGCATACCAAGATCATGGGGCCTGTTTCAACCCATCTAATGATTTATGCAACTTACACACCAAGGAAGGATATTATGTATAGCCTTCAGGATGCTTCATGTATATCTCCTTTTGTAGGTATCCATGAAGAAAAGCAATCTTGACATGTGATGCACCTCCCAGTGCTTGGATGCGACAATGGCCAACGCTAGTCTTATGGAATCCATCTTTGCCACTGATGCAAAGGTCTCATGATAGTCCACTTCTTGGACTTGGGAGAACCCTTTTGCAACTAGTCATGATTTGTATTTGCAGGTTGTGCCATCTACAACAACCTTTGTCCGATATCACCACTTGCATTGAACCAGTTTCCTCCCGGGTGGAAGAGAAACTAGCTCCGAAGTTGCATTTTTTCGAAGAGAGTTGAACTCTTCGTCCATTGCAGCTTGTCATCTCGGATGTTTCCGAGCATGGTAGTAGGACTTTGGATAAGACCCAATAATTAAATAACAGGTCTCAGACAACAAGGAATCATGACAAGATAGAGCAATACTTGCTCTTTGAAAATCAGACCGGGTTATGCTTGGATCAGCTGGATTTCCAATGTTTGTCCCGACAGAAGAGAGTGTCTTTTTGGCCCAAGTTGGGAGATGAGTGGACACATTAGAAACTGATTCTGAACTTGATATATTTTTCTTACTAATATCAGACATAATATCTACAATATCAGATCCTTCACTCCCATTTTCATCATCCAAATGATTAGCATAACATGAGGGAATTTCAGCAGTGTCTTCCTCTACTAGTTCTACCTCTTGGAGAGGTTCTTCAAAACAGACACTTCTCTCAATGAATATATGTTTCATTCTGATATTCATAAGTTTAATCCCTTTGATTCTTATGGATATCTAGTGAACAAACATTCAATACTTTGCGGTTGCAAATATTTCCTCTTGTCAAGTGGAATTCGAGCCCACGCAATGGACCCAGAAACCTTGAAATTTGACACATTCGATTTGTGTCCAAAATAGGCTTCGAAAGGATTCTTTCCTTTCATGGAAGAGTAAGGGGCTCTGTTCTGAATGTGAGCAACAACATTCATAGCCTCAGCGCATAGCTTTGCAGCCAAACCTTTGGCTCCCAGCATGCAGGTAGTCATCTCTTTGAGGGCCCAGTTTTTCCTTTCCACTACACCATTTTGCTGGAGTGTGTAGGGAATGGAGTGCTAGATTTGGATCCCACTATCAGCACTTATTTCAAGAAATTCAGACTTGATATACTCTCCTCCATTATCATATATTAGAGACTTTATCTTCCTCCCATAGGCATTCTCAACCATTGCTTTAAACTCAATGAATCTTTCCAAATCTTTAGATTTTTTCTTTAGGAAGAAAACCCAAGTGTATCTAGAAAAGTCATCGACGAAGGTGAGTACATACAGTGAACCACTCATGGATGTTGTAGGCATGGGTCTATTGATACCAGAATGAATTAGCCCCAAAATACTTTTTGCACGACTTTCTTTTCCCCGATCAAACTTGTGCTCAAGGTGTTTGCCGACAATGCAACCTTTGCAAATTCCATTGGAAGTTTTGATGGTTGGGAGGCCTTCAACCATTGAATGTTTTTGAAGTTGCTGCAAGTATTTGAAGGTCAAATGACCAAATATCTTATGCCAAATCCTACTAACCTCATTCCCATGAGTCAGAAGAGCGGTGGGCTTTGCATCCGCCACAAACTTGAAAAACTCATAGGCCTTAGCAGTGTGATTTGATATGCATGTTGCAACGAGTTTCCCGGATGCAAGCTCTGTGATTTCAACATCATTCAGGATGAAAGTCACTCTGTTGGGCACTGCGGTGTGTGTCATTTAATAAACACTCAACATATTGGAGGCCAGGGAGGGTATATACAGAACATGAAAAAAGCTGCCATGTTCAAGTTTTACAATACCTTTAACTTTCTAAATGATCTGAGAATCATTTCCCATGTGGATGGGAATGGTTTTTTCGGGGTCCAGGGACGAGACAGATTCTTTGCTTATCATCATATGGTTCGAAGCACCAGAGTCTATGAGGAGAGCTCTAGGCTTCAAAGTAATTGCCATGAGGGCATGTCCTCTTTCTGGTTAGATGTCCTGATCATGATTATCTCTCTTCGGAACACTCTCCAGAAGATTGATATTGTTCCTCTCAAGGAGAAGAGTCATTTCATCAAGATTTTTCTTCATGCAGGCATGTTGAAGGTGAAATCCCTTCCCGCAATAGGAACACTTGACTTTTTCTTTGCCTTGGTTTCCTTGGTTCTTGTGCTTCTTTGAGTTGGAAGGCTCTTCTTGTTACTGGTTCTTCTCCTTTGGCTTCAGAGCATCAAACTTAGTCTTTTGATTCTTTTGCTTTCCTTTACCCTTCGTATCTTTGGGCCCCGAAACAAACAGTGCCTTATCATTGGAGGATCTGATGATCCCCATCTACACAAGCTTGTCATGCTCATTTGTGAGGGACTTGATGAAGGCATTTTCCAATTCAAGGTTGTTAGCTTCCCGATATGGAATGTGGAAACAAATACTAAGTAATTCGATCCAAGTTTTGAAAGAATGGAGAGAATGATATAATCATCCTCTTTCTCCACTTCACACTGCTTCAACTGGAGCACTAGGTGCTTGAATTTGGTGAAAAATTCATTGAGAGTTTCGAAATTGCTTGGGTGAAGAGAAATGAGCTTATTTTCTAGCCGATAAATCCTCATGTCATCCTGCTTAGGAAAGAGATCAGCATGTTTATCCCAAATTTTCTTCAGATTCTTCAATCCATTGACATGGAAATGAATATCTTTGGAAATCGACAGGCACAAAAACCGAAAAAGCTTCATCCATCTTGTTCCAGTATCTTGCTTTGTCCACAACTTGGTTTGGCCCTATTTCGGTGTCCATTATGACTCTGTAGAGTCCCTTGGCACGTAATTGAATCTCCATGTATCCCTTCCATTGGTGGTAATTGAAAGGAGTAAGAGGATCCACAATAGAATCCATTTTTCTACTGTAGTGAACGTAGTAGAAGTCTTCCAAAAAAAAACCTGCAAAAACACAAAAAGGGAACCGTAAGGTCGAACAACTTGCACTTTTTAGGTTTTCATCACACCCAACTTAGTTAAAAAAGCAAGCTTGATCAACAATTCCTTTGCTTAGGACTTATGTGGTAAACCTTCAGCTTCTGGTGGAGTGTTGGAATTTTTGAGTTTTTTTTGGCTCAAAATGCATGCTAGATCTGTCAAAAATCTTGTTTTTGAGAAGAAGAGCTTCGTCCCACCGTGGCTCTGATACCATGTGAAATTCAGTCATAACAATCTTGAGACTAAAGCATAATCTTACAGAATATTCAAGACAATTTACACACAAAATGACATAGAATGTGTTGCAATTAGAGGGTGCAGTTGTATATTATCAATAATCAATAATGAGATAGTGATACAATGTCATACACTTGCATGAAGAGCAAGACAATTCAAATCCCAAGGAGTTCATTTGAATTGGAAACATGAGAGTGGCCTAGCTATCAGTTAGCCACACTAAACACACCAATTAAGCACTAATCATAGCCATAATTGACTCAAATTGATTCCTAACTGAATCAGAGGGCAATAATGACTGAGTCTAACTAAATAGAACTCAACTACATGTCAATTAGTAGGTGGGGGTGCATATCTAACTCAAGTCAGCTCCGATGAAGTGAACTGAACTGAAACTAGTCATGAGAAGTTGTTGGAGGCGCCTTAAATCATTCCAACTAACCCAAATCAACCCAAAATAGACAAATGGATGAGGAAGGCGCTTTTCCAACTCAACTTAACTGATTGTTAGGTGAAACAACATTAAGCTAACTAATTGGTGCACTTATGACAAGCATATCACCCCATATTTGCTCCCTGATTAAAGGAGGAAGCCTAGTTAGCTTCCCTTATTGAAGGAGAAGGCTTAGTTGGCCTCCCTGATTGAAGGAGTGTGCTGGTGCTGTTGATGATGTCAGGAGTTTGCTGGTGTGTTGATGCTGATGTCAGTAATTTGAGTCAGTTAACTTAGGATAGTGGGTAATCAGGCCAAATTGACCAAATAAAGGTGTGTGGGTTGGATAATGACTCCAACATAGAGGGGGAGGGATCCTTGTGAAACCCGATGGATCGATTGATCTTACTTAATCCTGGGGACTCGGGACTGACACCAACAATATAGCTGAGGTGCTTTCACTTTGGCAAGGACTCCACCAAGTTCTGGGATTAAATATCAAAGAGTTAATTGTCTTTGGAGACTCCAGACTGATTATTCAGGCCTTAGCTACCAACATACTCCCCAAGCATATGAAGCTCCGACATCTATTGAAGAAAATTAAGATCCTATTGTCCTCCTTTCATTTCGTCCAAGTTTTTCATGTTTCAAGGGAACTTAATGGAGAAGTAGATAAAGAAGCAAACCTTGTTGTCCCTCTAGGCAAAGGGACCTTAATCGTAAACAAACTAGCTCATAAACATCCTTTACCCTAGCTCCCTAATCCAAGGGATAAGGAGAGACGAGCAGACCAGTTTCAAGAGACGTGGTAGTTTCAACACCGACGAAGAGGGATCGAAGGTATTTTATCCTGTGCGAGCTCAAATCCACTGCTTCCCACTCCGGAGGCTCTATTCTCAGCTAAACTGCTTGCTAGTGCGAGGAAGAGAGACAACTGTAGAATACGCTTTGCTCGCCATGTATTCAATCTCGATTGTGTTGACTTTGTGTGGTGGTGATGGATAAGAAGAAACTGAATAAGGCCGAGTCAGGTAGTTGGAGAGAGAGCAGAACCATAAACGTGTAATGTTAAAGACTGATGAGGAAGGAGGTGGGCGGTTCAAGCTGGTGGAAGAAGACTTGCTACAGATGGGAGAGAACTTTTTCGACGACTGTTGATAAGTTCATCTTTACGTTTATGCATTGGTTGGAAAACCCGAGAAAACTTCCTGTTTTGGTTTCGGGGTTAACTTAGAAGGCTAGGCTATTAAATGTTGGATAAG
>LPNX010104958.1:335370-463449 GCA_001517045.1 Pseudotsuga menziesii | reverse complement strand
ATTGAATACATGCTTTTTCCTTTTAGACAAAAAAGTCACTTGAATAAGAAATAATCAAAGCTATCATTAAAGCCTCTAATTTAGAGGCTCATAGGTGTTCATGGATATCATATATCTTCCATAAATATTTGGAAGTCCCAAGTTACTTATAATTTAGTTTTGTTGATAAAGAGGAGGATATGAATTTTGTTAGGTAATAATTTTTATTAGATAGATAGATAAATAGATAAATATATTTTATTAAACCATCTACAAGACTAAATGTTTACATTTTTCTTAGGTAACATATCTAAGAGAAAATCCTTGGGCACTTCTCTTCATTTTGAAGATAGTATATAAGGTCAACCTTACAACAATATGCTCATTATGAGCTCAACATGCCACCAACGGGAATAGAACTTATGTGGGGAGGATAACACTGCATCCCACAACCACTGGAGCTAGACCCAATTCACAAAAACTGAATGTCCATATAAAAAAAACAATCTACATATTTTGCAACATTTTTGAAAAAAATGTTGTAACCATAGATGGTAGTGTAATATAAAAACCCACAACATAGACTTAGTGTACTCTACTGGAATAAATCACCTTCACTATGCATCAAGCATTCGTTGTCTCGTAAACTCTACTCTCAACCTCACACTAAATCTTATAAAATATTAATTCTTTATCTATGTATGCCAATTTAACCTCTTCCTAAAATGATCCTCTATCTCCTTTAATCTAGGTCCGAGGTTCTCCAACTTGCCCATTAAACCATGAACCGCTTTAAATATTATGTGCAAAAACAAAGATTGAATAATGTAATTTATTGGCGATTTCTCTCTTCAATTAATAGAGAAATAAAAGAATGAATAGATAGTCTTATCTTAGGGTCTATAGCTTGGGAAGAGGAAACACTTCACCTATCAACACCCATTGGTGAATGCAATATGTATCCCTAAGAAAATAAAGCAAATACAATTAAGATCTTGTTAATTCTTATACTTGGTCGAAAATGTGAAACTTGGATGCTATAAGCGAAATATGTTTATTAATTGAGGTGGATAAACATGGTTTTCGATATTTTTTGACCAGATATGTTTTATAACGTGGCTCTTTTTTTGAAACTTCAGTTAAATCACATTCATCAAAAGTTTAATTTTGAGATTAACTTTCTTTCTTTCTTTTTTCTAAAGAAAAAAATCATATTTTATATACTATATACAAAATACATTGTGATGATGATCCACTATCAATAAATTGATAAGTGATCATTTAATCCCTATGTTCAGCTCAAAAAAGCTATTACAATAACAAAGATAGTGGTATTTAAACCAGCATCAATATCCTATCAAAATAACATTATACCAGAGTATATACCCATCAGATGCCGTAATTACAAAAATAAAGCCTAAGCACCAGTCTTCAAAAAAGTACTTTAAACAGTTTTAAAACTGCTCTTCTCTAAAACTTCATCAAAATTCAAACTATCCAAGTAAGCCCAGGAATAGTCTCCATATTGGAAGATTGTCCATCTTTATTACCACTGCCTGTTGTAGGACAATAAGCATCAAGCACCTATATAACATCATAAACATACCAAACAATAGTCAATATAACTAGCCATATATACAACCTTATATATAAAACAGATAAAACAATAGTTTCCAAAAGTCACCAACTTGGATCATGGAATATGTATCATCTTCAGAAACCCTCTACACCGCAAGGTAAAGTACTTAAAATACCTGAAAAGTATCATGTCTTCCAGACCCATGATACTCACTGATAAACCACTGCCAAGTCTAACTTTTTCCACCATCATTAGCTAGCTTATTAGCCAGTGCATTCCTTTCCCTACAAATATGTTTAAAGTCAGCCTGCTCAAAAAAATCATTAAGTCGGTTGACCTCACACAGTAGCTGAGCTAGTTGCATATTGTGATTTCTGAATTTGCCGAAAATCCAGTTAATAACAAGCAAGGAATCACCAAACACCTGGATATTCGAAACCTGCTTATCCAAAGCCAGAGTTATAAGTAATTTCAATGCATATAACTCAGCGTAATTGTTTGTCCCTTCCCCCAGCCCAGCTTTAAAGGTAAAAAAAAGGTCATATTTAAGGAAAAGTATCCCCCCAGCACCACATACCTAAGGGCTACCAGAAGCAAATCCATCAAAAAAACCCCATGGTTTTGTTTTATCAATAACTTCCTCGATGATGATTCTAACCTTCAATGCTATAGTATCCAAAGGATAAGATGAAAGCAAACCCAAACTAAAAGTTGAAACCTGCACAGGGGATGTGTTGAGGTTATCAAAACAGCTACGGTTTCTAGATTTCCAAATAAACCAAAAAACAATGATAGGCAAAGATCTGATTGGTTGTACCTTGGTGTTGAAAACCCAATTCTTTAGACAAGTGAGAATTGTGTCTCCAACCCAAAGATTCTGAATATTAACCTTAGCTTCAATCTCCTTCAAAACAGATTTTGTGTAAGGGCATTCAACCCCTAGATGTGAATTTGTTTCAACATCACACTTGCATAGGTAGCATTGTCCAGGTCCTTCCCAACCCCTGCTGATAAGAATATCCCAAGTAAGGGATTTCCCTGAGAATAGAGACCAACAAAAAAGCTTTGATTTAAGTGGACACTTCATATGCCAGAACAAATTCCACCACCAAGCAGTTTCCCTATCATGCTGCTCCAGGATCAGATGCATGTATCCTCTTTTAGGAGAGTAAATACCAGATTTAGCCTGATTCTAGACAAGGACATCATCCTCATTTCTAAGTCTGGTATGGCTGGATTTAAGAATGGCTAAGTAACCATTCCAAGCAATAATATCTTGATTCTCAACAAGACCTAAATCATTAGTGCTTAACCAACCCTGTTCCATTAAGTGAGTGACAGGCAGAGTCCCAACATCTTTTAAAAAGTAGTAACCTGTAGAATGCAGAAAATCAGCCAAGTGGGAAGGTAAAAAATGGCGCCATTTACATCCTGCCCAAGGATCCAAACCAATTCGAACATTAGCTCCATTCCCAATATTCCAAACCAGAAAATTACCAATAAGATGAAAAGACCAGAGCACAGATTTCCAACAGATGGAAATACCTGTTTTCTTTTTATCCCTTTCTCTGATCCAATCCAGCAAGGTGAGAGGACTAATATATTTTTGAATGACAATTTGAACCCACAGCCTAGATCCATGAATGATGTTCCAAACACTTTTGGCAGCAAGTGCTTTTGCAAATAAAGCAGGTACTTTCAGACCCCAGCCTCCCATAGATTTTGGACTTGCCAAAACCTTCCAAGTAGTCCAATCCCAAAAGAGGACCCATCACCTCCAGACCATAAAAATTTAAAACAAAGTTTTCTGATTTTCTCAATAATCCCAGCAGGGATCCAGAAGTGCATCCAGAAAACAGGCAAGGCTTTAAGAACAAACTTAATCAGAACAAGCTTGCCTCCCCTAGACAACCATCTGTCGCTCCAAAGCTTAATGCATTTTTCAACCTTTGCAATAAGCCAGTCCCAGTCTTTCAGCAAATATCTGCAAGGTCTTAGATAAAAGCCAAGGTATTTCATACCACCGCTAATTTTTAAAACAGTATATGAAAAAATATTTTGTAATGAGATTAACTCATCTTCATCAAGCCTAGAGTAATAAAATGATGATTTATCCTCATTGATCATCATTCCTGTGGCTTTTGTAAATTCCATCAAAATCTCATATAAAATGGACAAAGACTGAGCTGAACCATTCGTAATCATTACAATATCATCAACAAATAGAACATGTGTCAATGATATATTATTACCAAAAGAGATGCCCTTGAAAATACTAGTGTATTTAGCAGATAATAGAGCCCTACTCAAACCTTTAGCAACAACGAGAAATAGCAAAGGTGCAAGAGGACACCCCTGTCTAAGTCCTCTACTAGACCTAAAGAAGCTTGAAGCCACACCATTAATCAAAACATAAAATGAAACAGATGTTAAACTGCTCATAACCCATGTAATGAAAGGTACCCCAAAACCCATTTTGGTTAAAATAACCCGCAGGTAAATCCAACTAACCCTATCATAAGCTTTTGATAAATCGATTTTCAGAACCACAGACTTTAAACCCTTACTGTGAATAGAATGAATGCCTTCCTTAACAGCACCCACAACATCATGTATTTGCCTACCAAGCAGAAAACCAAAATGCTGATAAGAAATGTATCTACCCAATACCTTCTTTATCCTTGTAGATAAAATCTTACCAATGATCTTGTAGTTGAAATTACATAAAGAAATAGGCCTGTAACCATCAAAGGTACTAGGGTTATCAGATTTAGATATCAGGGCTATAAAAGTTGAGTTAAAAACTGATGGAATTTTACCACTCTTCCTAGAGTCCTCAATAACCCTTAACAGATCCAAACCCATCACGTCAAAAAGAGACCTATACACCTCTACAGGGATCCCATCCGGTCCAGGACTCTTATCATTTTTGCTCAGTGTAAGTAAAGAAAGAATCTCCTCCAAAGTAACAGGTTTCATAAGATCAGAATTCTCCTCAACAGTAATGGAAGAAGGAAAATTTTCAGAAATTTTCAAAAGTTCAGTAAGGTGAAGATTAGAATCAGCTTGAAAAAGTGTCTCAAAATGACTAACATCAGCCCCAACAATATCTTCAAAACCTTCCACCTCCTTTCCCCTATCATTCTTAATCTTCCATATAGAATTTGAATTCTTTCTTTGATTCGCAAATTTATGGAAAAAATGTGTATTGTCATCACCACAAAGTAGCCAGATGGCCCGACTCTTCTATCTAGCTTCATGTTCTCGCTCCAAAAGGATTTTTCTCTTTCGAGATTCCAATTCTATCAAAGCTACCTTATCCTCTTCAGTCAAGAAGCCAAAGCCATTCTTTTGAGAAAATACTGACAACAAAATCTCAATTTCCACTAAGTCTTTGAACTCCATCTCCATTTTTTTAACAAACTAAGCTACAAAAACCTCCTTAATTTTCTTAAGATTCGAAGCAAAGTGAGAAGCAAGAGAGTCATGTAGATTATTAGAATAAACCACCCAAGAATCTTTCAAAGATTTAACCAAATCCTCATTTTCAAGCCAATGAGGGTTGAACTTGAAAGGACTTTTCAACTGAATCCCCCTATTCAAAATCTGAAGAAATATTGGATGGTGATCAGATTCCCCTCCACTTCCCACCCACTGTCTAATAAAATAATCAAAATCAAGTAAATCTGTAGATAACAGAAACCTATCCAATCTTTTTCTAATGTTATCTGCCCCAACTCTTTTATTATTCCACGTGGGAAGCATAATTGAAGGAACAACATCCACAAGATCATAGTTCTCCAGAGATTTTGTAAAAAAATCAGAAAGAGGATCCAGTCTATCTCTAATACCCCAAATCTCAGAAAATCCCAAAGAGAAATTCAAATCCCCTCCTAGGATTAATTTCCCACTTTTAAGGCAAAATAAATCCAGAATATTTCTCTAGAAACCTTCTCTGTCGATGTAAGGGCCATAGATATTAACCACACAAATATCCAAATTAAGTTCAATAGAGAACAATGATGCACAGAGTCCCGAATCCACTCCCCAGGCATTCAGAAGGTGGAAAAATCTAGATCTCCAGCCTAACAGAAGGTCTCCAGATTTGCCACGAGCATTCAAGGATAAAAAGGTCCATCCCTTCAACAAAGATTCCAATTCTACCACAAACATCTGCCCAATACCCATAGACTCTTGCAGAAATAAAACATCTACATGTTTATCTTCAACAAGTTTGCAGATTGCTAGTTTTTTTGGTTTACTATTCAAACCACGAACATTCAGGGTCATCAAGATCATAATGTAACCAAAGCAGGGGACATCACTACTCTAAGCGTCCCATTTGTATGAAAATGTTCGTTCTCCTTCAAAGGTAACCATCAGATCTCATACCTGAAGCATCCCTTCCCACTCCGATCCCAGATGAAAAAGGAAAATTCTTAGACAGTTTAGTGCATGATCTAAGATAGTATCCGGAATTACTAAAAGTTGGTTTAGGGGATATGAAACCCAGATCTTTTAATGGAGGTTCTTTGGCATAAACCTCATAAGAAATACCATCTGTCACACCCCGATAGGGTAAAACAAGAGGTTTAAGAGTCGGAAGGTTCATAGTGTCAAACCCCTCACCAGAGCAGTCCAAACCCTCAACTCTAGATTTCAAAATATCATCCCTCACCTCATCAGAAACGACAGAAGACCCCGACTTTTTTACCCTCCAGACAAGATTAGGTTTAATTCCCTCTCAGAAAAATGGTTTCAAGGACAAATGACATTGAGAGGCCAAATGACCATAACGGTGACATCTATTGCATTTGAATACAGAATTACGTTCTGTATTCAGATTAAATGAGGAGAATGATACTTTAGTTTGGACCTAGAATAGCTCGATTGGTACAATGAATGCCAAAGTTACCTATGTTGGTATTTCTAAATTGAATTATGATGGCGAGTTAAAATGGTGGTATGTTAAATTATGGAAGTGGAACATCCCTTTGGAACTTACATATTTTTGTTTGGCTTTGTTTAGATAATTGTATGATGACATGGGATAATTTTGTTAGAAGGGTATGGACAGGTCCAAATTTATGTGTTCACCACAAAATAGTGGGTGAATCTGTACTTCACCTCTTGGTTCATTGTGCTTATCGCAGAAAGATTTGGAAGGTCGTTTTTGAAGAATTGCAATCTCTCAGAAATGGGGTTCATCTATTATTGAAGGAAATTTCAGGAATTGGATAGAGAAAGTCCACAATCATAAGCTTATTTTAATATGTGTACGTTGGGACATCTGGAAATCAAGAAATTGTGCTATATTTGAAAACAAAAATCCTAATGTTGATGTCAATAGTATGAAAATCATGGGTATGTACACATAATTTTATATATGTGGGGATTCAAGAACCCAAGAATGATAATTGCTCCTATTATCTCCTTTCATTATGTTGTTGGATACTTTGGTGGTGCTACTCAGATGGGTAACTGTGGTGGAGGGATGTACCTAAGAATTAATGAGGACCGTAATTTCAGGCTATGGATGAGTTGTGGTATGGGTACAAATTCTTGAGTGGAATTACTGGTTGTTTGGGGACTACTTCAGTTTGCCTCGCTTAATGTCATTGTGTCTATTCATGTATTTGGTAATTCAAGGGTTGTTATAAATTGGGTCAAAGGTTTGTCAAAGTTGCAGGTATTATCATTGGGGACAGTGGTGTCAGAGAATCGCCACACTTCTTTCCTCCTATTTTATTTATTTTTCTTTCGATTAGCCACAATTTCAGAGAGTTCAACTCCATTGTTGATGAGCTTTCTAAAAAAACTATTGGTGGTCCAGAAGGCCCTCTGTTTTTTGAAGAATATTTGGAGGGGCATGTTATCTCTGGAGGCTCTCATGTCTTTTTCTCATAAGTTGGGGTTTGATATGGGGATGATTGTATATTGCTTTTCGTATAGTATATCTTAATACTGGTTTGGATGTAGATTTATAAGTTGATATATTGTTTTGGATTTCTAGAACATGAATACTTTTGAAGGGTATATGTAGCACAATCTGTGAATCAGTTTTTTGATTCTATGGTAGTATCAAATGGCTTCTCACTTTATTGGCATCTTCTCCTTGAGAGATGTTACTTGAGAATGTACGACATTGTATTCTTTGGTTCTAAGGAATGGAAAAAAAACAAGTTTGTTTGTTTGTTTGTTTTTCTATTGAAAAAAAATTATGAAATTATCTCAAGGTTGTGGAGAAATGTGTCAAACATGATTAATAAATAAAAAAAGTAAATATTTTAGTAAAGTAATTTAATAATTTTTACCATATATTTATATGTTTTTATTAAATTTTATCTATTATAAAACATAAATATGGGTAGTAGGTGTAGGGGATTATATATTATATTAAATAAAAATACCAATTAATTTTGATTGAGGTCTATGTGAAGTAACCAACAATCAAACATATGTTGTGGTTCTCTATCACATGCTCATGATTCTTCACTTAAGGCAGATTGAGACAATTTTAGGCACAAGGGACTCATCAATTATAGTCAAGCACTTACATTGTTCAACAACGTTGAAGAACTACAAACTGAGAAGGCACGTTCTCGTAAGGAGGCAAATATATATGAATGAGTTAAATTTTATCATGTGTCAAGGACTTGAAATTGTCAAGCATACTACTTGGACGACAAGGCCTCTCATATGGAGAGGATAAATCTAAGGACAAATTGTGAGAATTCCACATCATATATCCCATAATTAGTTATTTCATGTTTAATCCAAAGTTCCCAATGAATAACACATTCCATGACAAATGGTGCACAATTTTCATTAGGAAGAGATGGGTATTAAAGAATTGGGGCTTCAGGGTACCCTTGCACACTTTGTATCTAATGGACGAGCATGCTCACATATGGTTTAGCATTAAAATTATGGATGAAGATGGGTGCTTTGTGTAGGACTTGGGCCTTTTGTTCTAGAGCTAACATGTCAATCAAGGTTTGGATATACGATAGATTGGGACTAGTCTTGACTTGAACTTATATGTTAGAGAATCCTGTATGAATTTGAGCATGGTGGAGCACTCTCATCTTAGTCATTGTTTTTTGTGTGAGGTTGCATACCTTTTTCGAGTTTTGCAGAGGGACGAGAGGCTTTTGGTTGACAATCAAGTGGCTATCTCCCATTTAAGAAATAGATGTGCCTCTCAAGATGAAGCCTAGAACATATGACATACCAAGATTTTGGAGAATGTGACGTAGCAAAAGAGGCAATTTGAGAACTTAGAAGTTGATCACAACATGCTATACCAATTGGTGGTAAGCTTGGCAAGGAGCTCATAGTTTGCGGTTTCCCCAACAAGAATGTCAGTTGTATTTCCCCTTGACTCTACAAAAGAAGAAGAATTAGTCCACCAATCCCTAGGAGATGTGGAAATGGAATGCATATACATAGAATCCAAGCCCCCTTTACAAGATAAGTATGACGTTCACAGCAAGCGTGACTTTTTCTAAAACCAAGTTTTAGCTATGTTTTGCAAAATAATTTTGACATTCAACTGTTTTTTTCCTTGAAATATAGAGTAATCCAATATGTAGTCAATAGTGTGAAATGTTGGATATTTTTTTAAAGATTAACTCCGTAAAAGCCATACTATTTTTGTATTACTCAATTAATTATAAAACTTTTTTTAATATGTTTTAAATTTATAAAAAAAAAACTCTAAAACATAATTTTATAATTTAACACTTCACATTGTCTTTTTTTTTCTTCATTTTCCACATTTTTAATTATAAAAATATATTTTAAAACTTATAAAATTTAGTTTTTTATTTAATAAATTTAATTATTCTCAAATAAATTTACAAATCATTCTTATCACATATTTCCTAAAACATCAAATTT
This sequence comes from Pseudotsuga menziesii, assembly GCA_001517045.1. NCBI lineage: Eukaryota > Viridiplantae > Streptophyta > Pinopsida > Pinales > Pinaceae > Pseudotsuga > Pseudotsuga menziesii. The sequence continues at coordinate 453,989 of LPNX010104958.1, read as the reverse complement.
AGATAATTTGAACAAATATCTTATATTAGTATAATAAGATGACTAAACGGTACTACAATATAATCACATTTATATATAAAATGGTTAGGAGCAAACTAAAGTGAGAAAACAATAGTTAGTTGTTGTTTTACATCCGCTATCATGTCATGGTGGCATGGTGTACCCAAAATTGGGGACATAGGCATCCATCAATCGATACTTTGTGTAGATTAACATAGCACGAGTTACATGATATAGTTGATTATAGGAAGTAATAAAATAGGCATATGTTTTGTGTAAGATATGGGCCTCGAAACGTCCATTTCAATGATTATTATGAAAATCTTAAAGTTTTTATTTTATTTTAATATTTTTTAAATATATTAAATAAATAATATTTTCAACTTTAAAATTACGATTATTTTATTTTTAATCTATAATATATTTATATACCACTTTTCAGTTAACTCATAATATATTCATTTAAATTTGTATCTTTTTTAAAAGTCAACGTTTATAAAAGAATATCTTCACTTCACTATCACATAATAATGATTATTACAACAATATTTTAAATTTCTATGAAACAAATCTCATCACTGGTATACATTTTGTATATTTTATAATTTTATTTGTAAATAGCTAGTTTTCATGGAAAGAATTTACAGTCAAGTAGTTGGGAATTATAATGCGTATTTATTTATTATTTATTTTTATAATAGGATCCATTTTTTAAGTACTGAAATTTGTTTTTTATAGTTAGTATTTTGGTAGTTAAAGTGTTTATGTCTCTTAAGCTTGAGGAAAACCTTTTATGCAAGTTGTGCTACTTAAACCAAGAAAATGAAATGCTAATTTTATTGGAGAAAAATAAATTGGTTTCTCTAGGAGAGGAAGTTGGGTTATTCTAATTTGCACTCGGAGGATGGCTTAAGTTATCCATAGGAAATAATGGATTTCATACTTTCATTTTAATTTTATTAGTTTCACTTTGATTTTGATATGGAAATTCTATTTAGTTTGTAAATTAACTATGATAATCTCAATGCTTGAGTATTTGTAGATTGTAGCTCCCAAGTTGAGCCAATAACAATACACAAAATAATGGCGATTCCTAAGTTTTCAAATCACATGGATTGTGTCCTACATTAGTAACATGCACAACCACATAACACTTGCAAAATGTACAGGGATTGATTTGATCATGATTGTTCAATGGAAAACTGTGATCACACCTATAAATAGAAAAAATAAATATTAATATGGAGATCTAGAAAATAAGGTTGATTACATAAGGTTAATACTCTAAGAATTATTCATGGTTCATTGTCTAAGCAAAATTAGGAAATATTGTTATGTTCATTATCTCAACTATAATTAGGCCACATAGAGTGTATGACACATCATTCCCTCTTTATCTCCTATTTATAACATGTGTGCCTCATGGTTAAGAACATGTATTTCTTCCTCAAAGGTCATAGGTTCAAATTCGGAGGGGGTAGGGTATGTACACTTCTATAGACTAAATCAATCCAATCATTGCATGGAGGGGGTCCCTTGAACCACAAAGAAGAGAGTCACTTATGTCAGTTTGGTATCTAGCTTGGTTGTGGCCTTAAAAATACTATTATTATTATATAAATGAGGTGAATTTGAATAAACATATTGTGTTGTGCATTTAATATATCACAAAATGAGGTTGCCCCTTTGAAGAGGCTTCTTATACATTGACTCTCTATCATTCTCAAGTCCTATAATTACCTATTATTTTTTTCATGTTATTTGGGGTATTTAGTACACGATATTTGGTATCACAACATACAATCTTTGGTTTGGATCCTTTAATGGAGTCAATGTACCGTTTTCATTATGAAATATTTTTTGGGAAGCTTCGGTAAAAAAAAATTTAGGGTGCAAAGAGGAAACTGGGTAGTACATTTGGTAAAAAACTCAAGTTTTGGTTCACAATAAGTTTTAAGTTTTTTTTTTTGTAAATAAAAGCATTGTATTACTGCAGAAAACTCCCTTTACATGGTGAAACACAAAACTGGGCTACTACTACCCAAGCCTTCCCCGACCATGCCCCTACTACATCTATTCAGACCATAAACCTTGCCAACCCAAAATAGGGAGATCCCCGATTGTGCAGGGTTCAATCCCGAAGTTACATACATTGCCGCAGAAGTCCAACCTAATTAAATCTATCTGAGACTGACAACCAAACATATTAACAGACGAGAATAAGCCTGAACACCAACAACCACAGAGAAACTAAGGCAGGACCTGTCGCTCGAGGCCAGAGCATAGGCCGTGCCACTTGCATCCTATATGTTGCGCCGAAGGGCTTCCCCTCTACGACGAAAAGATGCTAACACTGTCCTGGAAATGACCTTCCACCCGAAGGTTGAGGCCTCCGTTCGCGTGCTGCTCCAAATCAGGGCTGAACAAAGAAATACCTGCACGCGCAGTAATCTGGTCCACTTTGAGGTGCATCAGCTTGCAATCCATACTGGGGGCCTCAATCTTTTTGCTCATGGACCAACATTCTTCGTTGTGCTCCTTCCATGCTCTGGACGGCTCCAAGTGCCCTTCATTTTTTGCCAACACCTCCTCCACTTTTGCTTCCATATTCATGGCCGCATGAGTTACCGAGTTCATTAAAACCCAATACAGCATGACAAGGGCGATCATGGGCCGAGTCCCTCCCTGCCATTGAGCCCGGATTGGCGATCCATCCTTCAACCTCCTCCCACACCATCTCAATCGGCATCGACGAGACTTTCTCCCGCAAAGCCTTCTCAATCCCCTCCGTGGCTTGATGCGCCATTAGCGAGATTCGGTCCTTAAAGAATTCCGCCACTGCCTGAGCATGCAGCTAAGCCTGAGTGGCCGCTCCCTTGCCACCCCGGGTCTTGAGCTTCCCCTTATCCCGACGCTTATTTTCCATGTTGCTTACACTCATTCTCCCAAGAGCAACCCTTGGCGGAGCCATTTTCCTCCTCACTCTTCCCCTCCTTGTACACTTGCTATTCAAGTTTCTCAGACTGCCAACCTTCCGAAAGCTGCTTAGCCTGATGCTCTCGGCCCTAAGTGCACAGATGAGGAGCCAAGCACTCACCCTAAGATTAATAAACTGGAGGAGAATGGCCATGATAACGGTTTTGTATGGGTTTTCGATCACCCATATCCTGCAATAACGCATCTCTGTACTTGGCATGATTTGCATCATCATTCCCATCGTCACTCCTGGATCACCATCCTGCGAAAAAACTGTCCTGTCACTCCTATCAAGCCTGCCGACGTACTCCAGGTTAATGTTTGAAGGGTCGTCCTGGATTACCCTAATCTTGAACTGCATGTCTACACGTGTTGCTCGGCCGGATCCCTGGTCGATTCATTATGCCTTCTATCCTTGTCTCGATCCTCCCTCAGAGATTTTGTCACTTGTCCTCCCTTGCTTGCATCTAGAGCTGCTAGCTGTTGACATATGGGAATCCACTGTTCTTCCTCAAAGTCCTCCAGCCTACCCCACCTGTGGGCCCCATTTTCTTTATCTCCAGCGTTCTCTAGCAGATCGACCACCTTGTTCGCGTCCCATCCCACATGGTGAAAGGACAAAGCCGGATGGGATAGAATAAGGCCACGAAGAACTTCGAGTCTGCTAGCTAGGCACCAACTCGATGACACCTTTTTTGTTGATCTCCCGTGGCTTAGTTGCTTGGCCATCTGCACTAGGATGAGAGAGTTGGCTTCCACCATTGTAGGTAGCCAGCCGTTCCTGATGACTATCTTAACACCCTGGAGCATGCCTTCCAATTCTACCAAATTTTTAGTGTCTTCCCCAATCGACCCAAAGAAGATATGCAATATTTCTCCCTCTGAGTTTCTGCAAGTTCCCCCAAAGCCTGCTGCTCCTAGGTTGCCCCTGGCCGCACCATCAAAATTTAGTTTGAATACCAGGTGAGGGGGAGGGAACCATGCAATTGGGCTTGAGATTCCGCAGGCCTTGATCCTATCGTGAAGACCATCTATAATTGCCTTATTCAATCCCCACTCCTCCACTATTCTCTTTTCGGGACCCGAAAATACTTTGTCGTCCTCACTCCACTGCATGCCGCGAATGGTCTCTAGAAGGTTCGAAGTCAGGATTTTCCAAACGTCTTCTGAGGAATGGAACTTGTTGAGGAAGATTCTTCCATTACGCTCCTTCCAAACTACCTACATGATGCTGCCTGGAAAAGCTTGCCATAAGGTGCTAAGAATATTATTTTTGAAAGTCTTTGGGTGCCATTCTTTTAGGGTTCTGCTCGGATCCCCTCTCCTTCTGTTACTTTTTTGGAATAATTGAGCTCCTCTATCCCAAAGGTCTGAGGTGAATGGGAAAGAGTCGAGCAAATGATTCATGCTCTCCTCCTGGCAAGAGCATAGGACACACCAAGACGGGCCTTGAATTCCCCTTCAACGTAAATTATCCCCCGTTATAATCCTATGCTTGACCACTAACCAACAGAAGGTGGCCACTTTTGGCCATGGGTTGGTTTGCCAAATTCCCCCCCAGATCTCCTCTTCCTCATTTTGGATTCAAATTCTGAGATTGTAGGCTTCCTTAATGCTAAAAGTTCATTTTTGGGAGTGGCCCCAGCGAAGGATATCGTCCCCTTCTTTAATCAGGATACAACACTCCTAAAGTGTGCCCATAAAGGCTCTGATATCTACCTCTGGGACATTTGCATCTCCTCTAACTGGGGCATCCCATTGGCGCTTGTCATCTTGGGCCGCCCTCTCCCAGTACTGATTGACATTTATTCTGCCTTCCTCGAGGCCCTTGGCCCTAATGTGTCACCATCGAGGATCATTCCCAAGATTGGGGAGCTGGTACCACGAATCATCCCAAAAGTGGGCTAAGTTCCCTGCTTTAATCTCCTAGAAGCTGTGCTCCTGAATTATTTGTCACCCCGCCAGTGATATTTCCAAATGTGAGAACCTTGCGGGTCACATTATATCTTATCAGTTTGGACTTAGGTCTATCTCTTGCATATTTTATGTGCTATATTCCCATATTTTCCCCTGCCACCATATCTTAGCTCCCTGAATTTCACCCACAATTTTAGGGTCTCGAAGGCCGAGGCCTCCTCTCTCCTTGGGGCTGCACACCTGCTCCCAGCTGAACAGTGAGAATTTGGCCTTGGATTCCCTCCCTGCCCACAAGAAATTCCTCTGAATGCTCCGAATCTCTTGGAGGATAGAATTAAGAGCTGTGAGGACAGAAAAACGATACACAGGCATGGCCTGGAGGACCAACTTAACAAGGACCAATCTGCTTGGAAAATTTAGGGGTTTAAGAGTCCAACTTGCCAATCTAGCTTTAATCATGTCTAGAAGATCTTGCCAAGACACCTTTCGAATGGTTCCCTGCCATAGAGGAACCCCCAGGTATTTGGAGGGCATGATCCCCTTGGGGAATCCCAGAATCCTACCAATATTTCTCTGAGTGACAGTGGGAGTGTTAAAGAAAAATACCTGTGACTTTTCTGCATTGACAACTAGACCTGACGCCTTAGCAAAGAGCGACAGACTCAATTTGAAGGCGCAAGCCTCTTAGACTGAAGGGTGCTCCATTAGCATCGTATCATCCACGAACTGCTGATGAGTCTATTTTTCCATATCTTCGTGAAGCACCAAACCCCTAATCCTGCCAACTTCTGCCTGTGCTTGGATAAGCTTGCTTAACCCTTCCGCAGCCAGAACGAAGAGGAACGGGGAGAGCAGATCCCCCTGTCTAATTCCCCTTGAGGGGGAAAATAATCTTATTAGAGATCCATTCAAAAGAATGGAATAGAAAGGAAAGGAGACCAAGGCCATCACCCATTCTACCAATTCTAGATTAAATTCGTGAGCCTTCAAAATTGCCTCCAAATATTGCCAGCTAAGCTTGTCGTAGGCCTTGGCTATGTCCAGTTTGATGAGCATTCTAGGGATATTAGTGCATTTCAGAGAGTGGGTGACCTCGTGGACTGCAATGATGCCGTCCAAGATCTGTCTAACTTCCACAAAACCCGACTGCTCTGGACTTATCAACCCCAGGAGGAAAAGTTTTAGGCGATTTGTGATCACTTTTGTAATTATCTTTTAAATCACATTGCATAGAGTTATCGTCCTGAATTTATCTGGTGAATCCGCCCCTTATCCTTTGGGGATTAAATAAAGGAAGGTTGCATTAAAGTCCTTAAGCACCCCTCGCTTGCTCCTAGATTCCTCCACGATGGCCCAGACTTCCTCTTTGATCATATCTTAGAAAAAGTAAAAGAAGTTAGTGGTGAATCCATCCGGGCCCCGGGCCTTCGCCTGGGCCATTTGGCTCAAAGCTTCCTCCACCTCTTTCGAGGAAATGGGTTTGTTCAAATTCTCATTATCCTCCCTAGAAACAACCCTGGGAATCAAAGCAGTGATCTGAGCTATTTCCTGCTCCCTTGAGTAATTATCCTCGATCGTTATTCCTTTGAAGTAACTCGATAGTTCCTCCTCAACCTCTTCCCTAGTTTCCACCTGGGTTTTATCAGCCCGCTTGATTCTATGGATCTTCGCACCCAATCTATTATGAACCATCGAGTTGTGGAAGAATTTGGTATTCATCTCCCCCTCCTACAGCCATTTGATCCGAGATTTCTGCTTCTAGAAAATCTCCTCGTGTCTCTCCCTGGCTTCTAGTTGGGTGAGGAGTTCTTTTTATTTTTCTTTCATCCCCACATCCCATCCCAGGTCCATACCTTTTTTTGGAGAAGGTCAATGTCCTGGATGGGCCTTTTCTTATCAGAAAAAATATTACCAAAGTCCTCCTTGTTCCACCTGCAGATCTTAGCTTTGAAAGCCTTGAGCTTCTGCTGAAAGTTGTACATTCTAGTACCTCCTGTGATATCCAGCTCCTGCCACCACTGGTGAACCAGTCCTTTAAATTCCTTGTGCTCCAACCAAAACTGCTCAAAGCGAAAAGGCTTGGGCAGGAAAATTTTCATAGAATCCCAGTTGAGGAAAATTGTCTAGTGATCTGAGCCGGTAGTTGGGAGAACATTTGTCTAGATCGCTCCTGAACCCCTCGTGATATCTTCTGACACTAGGAATCTGTCCAGCCTAGAGGAAACAAGGTGGTCCCCTCCCCTCTTGTTGTTCCATGTGAACCAACCATCTCCGGTCTCTAGATCTACCAGGGAGCTTTGAGCTAGGATGTCCCTGAATTCCTCCTGGTATTTGTCCAGTACTCTTCTCCCTCCTTTCTTTTCCCTGAGGGAAGTTATTAAATTAAATCTCCTCCTATTATCCATCTCCCTTCCTTCACCAGGGAATCCAACCACCTTAGGTTATGGATAAAAGCCTATTTCTAGGGGAAGGCGCTGGGGCCATATATATTGGCAATCGTCCCAGTTGTGCCAGCACCTAAAAACTTGAAATCTGCCATCAAGGAGAAGCGGCTGTCTCTCCAGTCTGAGAGATAAAAAAACTTAGGCTGCCATAGGATGGAAATTCCCCGCCCCATGCCTTCGGCGTCCATTGCCATTACACTACTGCCCTTCCATATTCTTTGACTGATTCTCTGTAAGGATTCAAAGCTGGACTTGGTTTCTTGCAGAAAAAGCAGATCTGGTTTTTCCTGTTTCATTTTCCTAGCTAGGGTCTTGATCTTCCTTGGGTGATTACACCCTCTAATATTCCATGATATTATCTTCATTGGGTAACTTTACTTACTTCAGAGAAGGCCTCCTAGATCGTCGGGTACTGACCTAATTCGATCAATCTTACGCCTATTTCTGTAATTCTTTGCTTGTTCGACTTCCTTCCCCTTTTCTATTCTTCCTCCGGGGATTTCCTCTTACTTCCTTTTTGGGGTTCCACGCTTATCCCCAGTTCCAACGCGCTTTGGAGTTGATGATAGCCTTCTGATGAAGTTTGATCTACTCCCTGGGGACATAACCCTTGCCCACCTTATCGCATTCTTTCTCTATCGCGTCTAGATCTAGATCTCCCAGCTCCATTTATTTTGCCTCGTGTTCCTCCATAATATCCTGCATACTGCTGTCTTTGGTTTCCTCCCTCACTTCCTCTGTCTGGATTACCTGAGTGTTATTTCGTTCCTCTTTTCCCCCCATACCCACACCCTCTTGCTCCAAGACTTGGAAGGGATTATTGCTCTCCAAATATTTTTTCGATAGATCCTTCTGATTTCACTGTCCCCCACTGTTTTTACCTCTTCTTCGGCTCTTTACCTGGGTGAAACGCTCACTGGTTTGTTTCTCTCCCTCACGTTTTGGAGCTACTACTTCTTGAGACCCTTTTGGGAAATTCCTCCCAAAATGACCATACTCATGGCAGATCCGACAGCGAAAAGGCAATTGCTCATAGTCTATCTATTAAATCCACTCCTGATCTTCCCAGTTCAGGCTAACAGCTTCTGAGAGATCCTTCGATAGATCCATGTAAACACATGCGTGCAAACGCTGTGTACCTCTAGATCCAAGTTTGCTCAACTACCTTCACAAATTCTCCTATTGAGTTGCCAATGTCTTGTAGGATTTCCATGTCCCAGTACTCACCTAGGATCCCTACCAGTCTGATCCATACCGGAGCAACCGTTAGATCCTCCAAATCCGGGTTAAAGTGCTCCCGCCATGGGCGGAGGTAAAGACCAGATGAAAAAAAGAAATAAGGCCCCCCCTCTAGGACTCTATCTCGATCCTCCTGATTAAAGAAGATTATGGTGAAGAAACCTTTTGCTCCTAGCTGAAGATCATAGTGGCCTTTCGACTTCCACGTGCTCTCGATCCATCGCACCAGATCTTTCTCCTTTGGCCACACACCCACAAATTTTCCAATTAGGGCCGTTTCTTTCCATGTCTTAATCTTTCCACGGATTGGATCTGGATTGCCGGGATCGATTGAGCCCTTGGAAGGCAGTCCCCTGACCCGACTTCCTCCCCTTGCCATGCCCGTCCTTATGTTCATCCATATTATAATTGCCTTTGTTGGGCCCATGAGAGGCATGACCTCGGGCTGAAACGACTGCAATGGAACTCGGGGGGTTTGCAACCCCCGTTCTCCGCCAAAACTCCCTCAGAGCGTCTCCCCAGATCTATTCGTTACTAGTCTTTTCTTTATTGTATACAATAAGTTTTAAGTTACAAATTGTATAAGTTAGGTTTTTTTTTACAAGTCCTAAAACTAGTCCCAAACATATGTTTAGGGTAAAATAGTCATATACAATAACTTAGTCCTCCAAACCAAGTGCCACTAGTGATTGGAAATAAGATGGATTGAATTTTTTATATCCAAGTTTTAGATTTGAATTTCTGACATGTGACCGACTGTATAGGTTCATTCCTGGAGAAAGTGCTAAAATCAACAAGTTTTGGGAAATTATAACTTTTTCTAGGTGCATTCAAAATCAATGAGACCCGTGGCACTAGAAATAAGACATGCCTAGCTATTGCAGCTGAAATTTCAAACTCAGAGGTGCATTAAAGTGGGAGACAAGATATCTACAAGTTCTACCTATGAGGCAATCCAAAAAATGAGAACTTAAGAAGATGTACGAACTTGAAGCTTTTCACGACTTCTGATTAGAAGAATTGTTTGAGGTGACTTAACGATTATGGTAAAGATAAAATACAAGAGACTTATAGATAAATTATTTTGGCCCCCATGGAAAAAGGTAGTCGAAAAAATTCTACAGTGGTTAAACTTCTAAAGATATCATCCATGACTCGTGAAGACAGTGAATACTTAAAGGAATTAGGTATACAAATTGCAAAGCCAACTTAAGGTTTTGAATAACAAATGTTGAAAAATATTGATTATACCCATTTGGTTTTTTAAACAACAATAAAGAATGGGAACAAAAGATGAAACAATTACATTATAGTATGGAGCAAAAGATGGTACAATTGCAAAATAACATGGAACAAAAGATGGAATAATTACAAAATTTATAAAAGTGGTATTCATACATACCCTAAATGGGAATCTCTCTAGAGGTGATAAGGTTACTCAAGAAAATCATGAAAATAAAGATACAAAAATTATGGTTGAACAACCTTCCACTAATAATCATATGCTAGAAGGATTGAACTTTGATATTGGAGCCAATCATGGATGGGTTCCTAAGGTATCCACTCTCCCATGGATGAATTAGGATTTGTTTTATGTAAGAAATGTTTTTACATGAGTGAAACAAATAGAGCAATAATTTGAATTACATATGATTATGGATTATAGGTAAATATTATTTTGTCCCACATGGAAAAAGGTGGTGGGATAAATTCTACACCAGCTAAACCTCTAAAGATTTCACCCATGGCTCATGAAGAAAGTGAAGACTTATAGAACCATGTCTCCAACTTACAAAACCAACTTAAAGACTTATCATGATGTTGGAAAAGGTTGATTATACAAATTTTTAGGAAAATAAAAATAAGGAACTAGAACAAAAGATGGAACAATTGGAATATAAAGAAAAAGATGGTATACAATTGAAAAATAGTATGGAATGAAAGAAGGAATAATTACAAAATCTATGAAAGTGATGTTCATACATACCCTAGATGAGATAAGGTTACTTAGGGAAATCATGGAAATACATATATAAAAATCCATGTTGAACAATCTTCCACTAATAATCGTACACTAGAAGGATTTGAGTTTGATATTGCAGCTAAGCATGGATGGGTTCCTAAGGGTATCCACTTTCCAATTTTGAATCAGAAAAGTTTTGTGTACATTGTTGAACCAAATAGAACAATATTTTGAATTGCATAAGATTATGGATTATAAGCCAAAGGTTTCCTTAGCAATTTTGTATTATGAGACAAAACCATATCAATGGTTTGATGGGTAGTTAAAATGAACCCTCATTGTTATAATTATACTTGAGGTTTATCACAAAGGACCTAGAAGTGCAGTATAGAAAGTTGGTAACAATACCACTTTAGACAGTTGACAAGAATCAAATACTTAGGTTATGTTTAGGATTAAAATTCAAAATTTCAGGTACTTGCCACAAGGATGTATAACATAATGAACATATGTTGGATGCTCGTATGAGCATATTAAAAGAATACATTAAACATGAGCTTCACCTAAAACATCCAAAAAAGGTCGGCGAAGATATGCAATTTTCTCATTGTATTTAGGCCAAGAACATGGCTTCCTACAAGTATACCATTGGAACATCTGTAGGAAGTAGAAATAAATTTGTTCCTCGTAGGGAAAGAACTCCTAGACCCACTCAAATATTACATATGGAATGGATGAAATACGAGCAAAGGAATATGCTTTGGTTGTAAAATCAACTGGTCCAAGGGGCATAATTGTCAAGAAATAAAATTATTCACATTAGAAAATAATGATGAGAAGGAATGGATGCACCACCTCAAATGAGTGAGGAAGAAATTGTGAACCTATCAGAGCAGGAAAAAGAAGTGAAAATAATTACATAAAATGGATGAATATACCAAGTGTGAGATACCAATTCATGAATTGGCAGGTGTATTATAACCTCAAACCCTCAATATCATAGGATTCATCGCAAAGCAAAAATTCATATTACTTGTTGATTAAGGTAGTACCCACAACTTCATTGATAAAAAAAATATAACAAAGTGTGAAAATTGTTATGCATACCTAGTCAAAAAATTTCAAGTATTTTTAATGTCCCTTTTTGAAATTTTATTAAATGACTAATTTTCACTTTTTCCCCAATTTCGAACCTTGGCTAGTTTTGATGTCTAGACCTCCAAATTGACCCAAATGCTTTCAAATTTTCTCAGAAGGTACATGAATGATAATAGAACTTAAATATGATTTTCAGGGATGTTTTATAACCCCCCAATTACTTCTGTAAACTTGTTTACTTTTCTGTTCAAAGTAGGAGTCTTTACTAGCAAATTGGGGCTCTAATTCCCCCTGGGTAATTGTCGGAAATGGCTTCTCAAATGGTCCCAAAGTCACTCGAATTTAAGAACATAGGAATGGGATGTGTAAGGGAAAATTTTAAAGTCTCATATGCAGCATGGTTCAGTTTATATAGGCTGTTATGACTCTTTCCAAAACAACTCCCAAATCACAATTTCGACCCTTGGGGAAAATGCACCAAATCTTCTCCCAATGCAATAAAAATGAGTAAAATGGCTTCCAATGCTTAATTACTGAACATGAGACTTGAAATAAACATTAATTACAGTCCATTAATCATACATTTATCATAGATACATTCCTCCATTCGAAATAATCAGCGTTATCATAGCATACATCAATGTAGTGGGGAAATGGTCATTGTTTGCTCATTAATAATCACTTTTCCTTACAACCATTTGATATTTCGACCTGAGACTTCCTGAGAATGAATAAAAAATAATATTGATCTTATTAAAATCAGTGATGGACAATGAAAACCTCTCCCAATTCGAAATCATTAGCATTACATTGGTGCACAACAAGATAGTGGGGAAATGCCACTATTTCTTCATTGTTTAACATTTTTACATGAAATATTTTGGCATTTTGACCCGATATTCTTCTGAAATTGAAATATAGAGGATTTACATCAGAACATAAAATAATGTAGCATTAGAATCTTCCCCAAATATATCAATATCTCACCCAAAGCGCAATCCCTCCATGAGCAAGAATATGCCATAAAAACTGGAAATGGTTGAGAGAAAGTGCTGCAATAGAAGAATACACAATATTACATGTATCTTACACATGCAAATAATAATCCATTAAATCTCCATGAAATACCTGAGTGGCCTCTCCAAACACCAACTTGTATGGGAATCTTTCACCCTCGAAATTGGCTAAGGCAAGAAAACTAGTCATCCACTAGCTCTCACAACTCACAAATTATCAAAAGCTATTATCTTGGTTGATTCATGTATTTTATAAACATCCTTAGCCTTCTAAGGTTCCCAATCCATCCACAAACTCAAGCCAATTCGAATTTGGGTGTGTGCTCATGATTTGCCATGTGTCCTCCCTTTCCCAGCCTTCCATCTTCCCCCAATTTGAGTAGGAACCCATTGAGCTTACCAACTCACATGAGAGCTCTCTTGGATGCTCTATTTTGACCTGACATGTCAAATATGTCAGATGTCAGCCTTCAGATCTGATTTGTGTCAAAGGTGTCATAGCAACTTCATCATTGTTGTCATAGAGCTAGGGAATCTAGTCCAAGTGTCTCACTAGCTCCAAAATGACTCTTCCTCTCCCATGTAAGTTATATTTCTTCCCAAATTCGACCTATGATGCATATGACCAAGTGTATTAGCCTTCTAACTCATCCAAGAACCTTTAGGCTTCCCATGGATTCGAAATTGCAAGAGGAGGATGCCATGTGGCACCAAATTTCTAGCTTGTGTGGGCCCCATAGTCTCCATGTGTCTCCATGCTCCATTGCCACTTCAATTTTCTCTTTTATTTATTTATTTATCTCATTTATTAAATATTTATGCCATTCTAATGTTCAAACATCATTCATTATCCCCCTTATTCCAAATACCAAAGCTTCCACCCCCAACCTAGGAAACTAGTAATTTTCCTCCATGGCAATTATTTGACCCTTAGCATCAATTTGACAAACTCTAATGAATATGGCAAATGTGATTAGGCCATTGTGACCCAATGCAAAATTGGGGACATGACAATATTTGTTGCTAATGGGGGAAGTATCGATTGTGGAGGAAAATGACATAACATCAAACTTAGTATGGGAGACCATAACATATCCATCCCCACGTATAGCATTCCCATTGGAGGAGTAGATGTGGTTCTAGGGATTCAATTGTTGAAAAAATTAGGTACAATTTCTACAAAATACAATGATTTATTCATGATATTCAAAGTAGAGGGAATTGAATATGAATTAAAAAGGGTCAAAATCTCTACTCTCTTATATTATCAACTCACATAGAATGGACAAACTCCTAAAAAGGGTTTTAGTGGAGTTGTTGCTAAACTTTCTTCTACATGAGAGAATAAAGAAGATCAAAATATTCCATTATAATTACATTGTACCTAGGAAACCATCGTAGTGTCTTTCAAGAAATTCCTAAAGGGTAACCTCTATTTAGAGATCATGAACATCAAATTGAACTCATTTTTGGAAGTATGCCTCCTAATAAAAGACCTTATAGATATCCATATCAACAAAAGAGTGATATGTGGAAAATAGGTACAAGAAATGTTAGATGCATGTATTATTCAACCAAGGGAGAGTTCCTTCTCAGCCTTAGTGGTGACAGAAAGAAGAAAGGAGAACTCTTGGAAGATGTGTCCTAATTACAAATATATAAAGAAAAACACCATGAATGATAAAATTTCCCATTCCAAATATTTATGATCTATTAAATGAGCTTCATGGGGTGGATTAATTTGCAAAGTTACGTCTTGAGAATACCATTGGATCATATTGAGGGAATAAGACATTCCCAAAACATCTTTTAAAACACGTGAAGATCACTATGATTTATTGGTCTTGCCTTTGGGTTAATTGTGCTTCTTCTACTTTTTAAATCCTTATGAACAAAACCTCATGTTATAAATTTTGTGTTGGTTTTCTTTTATGATATACTTATCTATTAAAAAAATCATGGGAAAATACATTAAACATGTGGAGAAAGTACTACAAATACTTGAGAACAATCAAATGTATATAAAATTGTCCAAATGACCTTTTGGGAAACATGAAGTAGATCATTTGGGTCATATTGTTTCACAAGATGGGTTAAGGTTCGATCTCAAAAGATTCAAGTTATCACAAAATAACTCATTCTTAAGAATGTTGAGGGTCTTAGAGGATGCCCATGTCTTACCTGATATCATAAAAATGTGTTAATAATTATAAATGCATTGCATGCTCACTCACATATCGCTTGAAGAAAAAATCATTTGTATCGAAGGAAGAGGCCACGGTAGATTTCTCACACTTAAAAAGGATGCTATGAAATCTACACTAGTGTTGGCAACAATTGATTTTGTTTTGAAAAAATCACAGTCGAGTGTGATGGATCGAGACAAGGACTTAGAGCAATATTGATGCAATAAGGAACACCATTGGCTTTCAAAAGTAAACAACTCTAGGAAAAGGATTTGATAAAAATCAAATTATAAAAAGAAATGCTAATTATGTTGCATGAAAGCATGAAATGACAAAAAAATCTCATTGGAAGACATTTTAAAGTTAATATAGACCATGAGAACCTAAAGTACTTATTGGAGCAAAGGTTGTCATCAGAAGAGAAATGAAAATGGGTGGTTGAAATGGAAGGGTTTGATTTTGAAATAATATACAAAAACATGAACAAGAATGTGGTAGTAGATGCCTTATCCATAATAGAAGAAGCATCCAGTTTATACCATTACATATTACATTACTGTGTGGTTGGAAGAAGCTGACCATTGAATGGAAAGAAGATACAAGTACTAGGCAAAATATACAATTTCTAAAAGAAGTGAATAATATACCACATTCTCTTTCTCTTCGAAATAGAACTATTATGGAGTACCTAATCAAGTGCAATAATATAAATCTAGAAAAAACTACACGGAAGGATGTGCATTCACGAAGGAACACTTGTAATTACAAGCTTTAAAGGAAAACATTATTAAAAGAGGGGGGCTACATTATGGTCCTAAACCTTTTTCATTATTACTATATTTGTTATAGTTAGGTCAGCCTAGAGTGTAGGATACACCATGCCCTCTTTATCTCCTACTTATAAATAAAGGAGATTCTTTTGAATAAACATCTTGTCTTGTGCATTTCATATATTGCAAAAATAGGTTGTCCCCTTGAAGAGGATTCAATGGTTCTATCATTCTCAAGGTGTGGAATTACTTATTCTTTCTATTTTTATGATATTTGAGGTATGTCAGGGTATNACACACACACACACACACACACACACACACACACACACACACACATTTGTGTTTGTGTGTGTGTGCATGCATGCGTGTAGACACACATACATTCATATTCCTCTAAGTTTTTGTATTAATTAGTGTATCTGAAATTTTTGTATTAATTATCATAACTTTTTTTTTCATGTTCAGTGTCATACCTATACTAGAACAAAAACCTTAAGAATTCGTAGTTGCTTGTACACACACATATACATACACATGTATATGTATATATATATATATATATATATATACATATACACACATATGTATATGTGTATGCATATATATACATATATTGTATTATATTATATATTATATACATATACATACTTCTAAATGTCTTCTTTTGTCAAATGGGATAGGAGGAGTCAATGTTATTAAAAGAGAAGTTGGTCAGAGTACAAAAGAAGTTGGAAGGTTTAATACAAGAAAGGATGTACCACTCCTAAGGAAAATGAGACTAGAATTGGATGCATTTTCAAATAAGTCGAAGAGGTTGTTAATACATGCATCTCTCTAGGTTTTCCATAATTTGTTCCTTTGTAGAGGAGAGAGTGATGGGATGAGCAGTTTGATGGGATGGAAAGAATATTGACTTGAGATATTTTAGGTAAGGTTTTTCTAGCGTGAAATTATTCCTAGGACATCTAGTGGAGAGTGGAGATAAACTTAGGGTAAAAATTTCAAGCTAGGTTGGAAGTGCATAAGGGTTCATAAAGGTAAAGTAAAACTAGTTTTAGGAGAAGTCGTGAATTGAAGCAAGTTGTGGATATAGGGTATAAGGAACTTACATGCAATTTTTTTGTAAGAACGCCGATGAGTGTCCTCTACTTCAATGGATACAAAAGGTTTGGATGATAGAACTCTTAGGTATGTTCTAGTTCATTATTTTCTAGTTTGGGCTTGGTTGGATTTTATGTTTAGGATTGAGGGTGATTTGTAGAAGATTGATAGGGTAGCCAAGTTACTAGGTTCATCATATTTGATTTTAAGGAGAGGGACTCCAATTTTTATTAGCAAACAAATACCTTTGTGACTGAAACAATATGAGTCAAGTTATTATGCTAACATTGAAATTATGGTCATATAGGGTCTTTATGGCGATAGGGGACAATATGGATAGATTCTTGGAAGTGGATAAGTGGTTTAAAGGAAATTATTCGATAATAATAGCCTGAATCCTAGTTCACATGAAATTGAAGGGGAAATGTTGGAGATTGGGAGGTGGAAATACAAATAGGTGGTGTATTTATTGATGGTTTCATTTTGATGTTCAATGTGTCAATTACATTGGCATGTTGTTGAGCACTATTTTTAAAGGTTGTATGAGCAATTATGGAGGCATATATTGCCTCTAAAAGAAGATATATGTAATCATGCAATTTTAGTTGTGGTGGGGGAAGGATCCACTACTTTAGATAGTGCCAATAAACTTTTAGAAACCTTAATGTTGAAAAACTACCATTTTAACCTCACCATCTTTTAATTGGGGGAGATTCAAAGGGATCTTATGTAGTGGAAGCTCTACTAGAGTTGCTAACAAGAAATCGTCCACAAATTGTAGTCAAGCTCAAGGGTAGCTCAAATAAGCAATTATGTTGATGGAACTAGGTCAAGAACTAGCCATCTATTTTTGGGATAAGTTATTTCCTAGATTAATTATAGTTTTAATCTTTGTATACATAAATACCAATGTGGAATTGTTTGTGATGAATGGTCATCTTTGGAAGAATTCACTAAGAAACAAAAAATTGGTCCTTAGGCCAAGGGTTATGTGGGGGTAGGCCATAATTCTATGAAGAGGATTCTACACCCTCCTAGAGGAGTATATTTTAAGGAAAATTTACCATCAACAAATCCATTTTATAATCAGAGTTCTAAATGGAAATGTGAAGACGAGATGTATGTGATTCTTCCCCCTCATTAGGGGCATTCGAGAACCTTACAATATCTAGATACAATTTAAGATATGTAAAATAAGTTGGTGGGTTTGGGAGAAGGTATTGCGGGGTGTTTAAGAAGTACCAGGGAATGGATGTGTCTTAGCTGTTGGGTAGGAAATTGTTCCTCTCAATATCCTAAGATAAAGCAATCATGGAGATCCAATTCAGTAAATGACAAACAATTAGAGGGCCCTTATAGCAAGGTAGGCCTAGGGTAGGTGTTGACAATTATCGTTTTTTCATTGAACACTAAAGGGTTGGATGCTGCCTCTAAAAACAATTACTAGATAGGTTAATACTCATGAATAAACTATACATATTTATGTTACAATAAATTATTAGGGTTGGAAAATTTTGTTTGGGTATTTAAGCTCTGTGTCGATGGATTGGGACTTGTTATTAATTGATGCTAATGGAAGGTAAAGTGGATTAATTTTAGGGTGGATGAATTCAATGTCTATATTAATATCCTCTCTTTATGTCACATGTATCTAGATGAAATTTCAAGCTTTAAACTTGGGAAATGTATTCTTGATGGTTAACTTGTATAATCCTTATGTCAACATGAGGCATTTTTGGGAGGTTTTCTTTGAGGAAGAATTTCTCAAAAAGGAAGATGTAATTGTAGTTGGGGTTCTCCATTTTACCTTAAAGAGAGAAGAAGCATGGGTAAATGATTATATAAAAGATGAATTAGGAGTTTTTATTTTTATAAAATAGAAAGCGAAGGGCTAGTGGATGTAGAGCTCATCAAGTTGGTCCCTACATAGAGAAACTTTATAACATATGAAGGTTCCATATTAAAGATATTATACATGCTTATAGTTTCTAAAAATTTGATAGGGTTGGAGGAAATAATTAGGTCTTGGGTTGGCTCAGAGGGTGACGCAAACCATCTTCCCTTTTCTCTCTAGCTATAAGAGGAATCTAATTAGTCTACTAGTTTGTTCAAATTCATCCCATCCTGGTTGGAATATGAGAAGTGTGTGAACTTAGTCAAGATAAAATGGAAGAGATAGGATGAGAATCTTGGGCACTCAACCAACTTCCAGTTTGAAGATAACTTAGAGCAAGTTAAAAAAGTGTTAATGACATGGACACATAATAAGTTTGAAAATTATGAATGAGATTTGATAGAGATGAAAGCTCATATAACACACATATTTTATTAGGATAGGGAAGGATTATTCTCATAATATCTTAAGATAATTTAAAGAGGCAAGAATGGAAATAGACAGAACTATTATAATGAAAATAATAGCAACGATTAATAAATAGTAAGGCAACTTAGATAGAAAAAGGCGATGAAAATACCAAATATTTTCTTAAATTTTCTAATCATAAAAGGAATGTGAATACTATATGGGAGATGGATAAAGTTTATCAGAGCAAAGTTAGGAAGTTGAAGGAGATATCAACAATTGAAGTGGATCATTCTACTGCCTTATATAAGGAGGAAGTTAGGGTGAGTATAACAAAAATAATGAAAATGAATTTCTTTTTTAAAGCTTCGTTAACAAGGAGGAAAATGAGGCTTTGACGAAAGAAATCCCAAAGAAAGAGTTAAAAATTGTTTTGAAGATCCCATGCTTGAATGATTGGCTTGTGGAATTCTACATAAGTTTATATGATTTATCTGAAGATAATACCTTAAGAGTAATCAAAGAATCTAGGTGAATAGGAAGATTCTTTGGAGGCTTCAATTTCTCATTTATAGCACTAATTATGAAGAAGGATAAGTCATTTTATTTTGATGAGTTCAACCCTATACCCATATGTAACCACATTTATAAAATAATAAAAAAGGGTTGAGACAATTTTCTCTAGTACCATATCTCATGAGTAGTTTAGTTTTTAAATGGAAGATAAATTCAGGACATAGTTGGGGTGGGGTAGGAAGTGATTCATTAAATTAAGACTAATTTAAGTTGTGGTATTAAGTTATGATATTTCAAAGGATCATGATATGCCAATTTGTCTCTGCCTAAGGTTGGTGCTTCTATATATATGTTTCATTTTTCAACGGTTCATTGGTTTGTTGGTTGTTTGACTTCGATGTATTTTGTAGTTCTCATTAATGGTTTGGCATTTAGATTCTTATTCCCTTCTAAAGGGTTTACAAAGGGATTCCATTTCTCCCCTCTTCTATATTCAATCATCGGTGGAGGACTAAATAGGTAAATCATGGACTTAAAGATATCAAGGATGATTAGTGGAATTAAGGTTGGAATAACTTTATGCCTTATTCACTTATGGTTCATAAATGATGTGATTCTAGTGGAATTAAGGTTGGAAGATATTTCTTCCTAGCTCACTTGTTATTCATAAATGGCGTTCTTCTCTTATATAATGGTTCTTAAGGAATGATAAGTATTAAAAAGAGATATCATATCTATACAGAAAGGAAAAGAGGATGGAGATCAATCTACATAGATATTAATTTTCTTTTATTGGTGTAAATGAAGCACAAAGCATGGCTCAATTCTTTCCCTTTAAGACAATTATAAGTTTTGAGGAGGGCCTAAAATATATTCAATTAATGCTAAAGCCAAATGTTTATAATACTAAAGAATAGTTTTGGATTGTAGAGAATACTTAAAGTGTATAAGCATCTAGTATAATCATTTCCAATTAAAAGGCGGTAGCTTGACTTTAGTGAAGTTGATTTTAGAAGCAATTATAGTTTATCAGAATTCTTACATTTATTCCGTCAAGTATTTTGGAGTTAATTAGAAGTAAATGATTTTATTTTCATATGGAGAGGAAAAATGGACAAATATGGTTTACCCTTAATGAAATGGAAGGCATTGGAAAATGCCAAAGAAACTAGGGCTTGGGGTTCATAAAACATACAATAGCCTAAAGAAGTTGCGAGTTGGGGGAGTAAAATCATGCGTTCCTTTAGTAAGTACTTGGTAGCAAGGAGTCTGTGGATGCTAATGAGATAGGATAGTATATGGAAACAAAATAGTCTCCAAAAGTATATAGAGCCACTCTCTTGAAGAATATATCAGAACTAGGGGGTAAAATTAACTACCAAGCTGCCTATAATTTGTGAAGCAGTAATTCATTATTTTCCTTTCTAATGAAATTGGTTGGCTTGGAGGGTTGGTAATGGTGGAAGAATATTCATATATAGGTAGTTGAAATGACTACAAGGTGTCTAAGGAGGTTCTAGAGTCATTGCATGATAGATTATTTTTCACATTGTCACAGGTAGCATACCCCTATTAAAATTTTAATGTTTCAAATATGGTTATGTTAGATCTTCAAACAATGTGCATTATAACATAATAAT
Source organism: Pseudotsuga menziesii (assembly GCA_001517045.1). Lineage (NCBI taxonomy): Eukaryota > Viridiplantae > Streptophyta > Pinopsida > Pinales > Pinaceae > Pseudotsuga > Pseudotsuga menziesii. Next base: position 432,818 of record LPNX010104958.1, on the reverse strand, counting down.
CATATCCAATATGACCACTGAAAGAAAGACAAGCACAAGGGAGAAAACCCAACAACTTCTTCAGTATAGCTTCCATCAACAAGAACAATGCCAAACCAAGATAAGATAAAACCCAAATACAAAAGCAACCACTTCTTCTCTATAGTGAACCTCTTCTCTTTCTCTCTCTTGAACACTTGCTTGAGTTGAGTGTGTGGCCAAATGAGAGGAGTGCCCTCTCTATTTATACACATCAAGTGCGTGACCTTTTCACCTAACTAGGCTGACTTGTTACTCTTACAGGGTCCACTTGTCTAGGTAGACTCAAAATAGCATTTATATAATATTTCTTGTGGGTACCATTGACCTCTTACAACAGAAGGGTTGCAATGATTCTTTCAAGTACATTTACATGACCAAGTACATCAATAACATATCTCGAACGAGGTACAACAATAATACAATAAAAGTACAATAAGAATATCTTTCGATGTTACATTCTTCAACAACCCCTAGATTAATACCTTATAGACATGGATGGGAGAGATCTATTATGCTAGGTCTAAAATGAGGTTTGGGTGTTCGATGGAATGCCTTTTTGTTGAAGCTACAACATATCCTATTTGACTTAGACATTAACTTGATACACTCATTTGGTAAAAAAAATATAGGTCTAGGAGATTACACCACATGATTGGGCTATAAATATATGTTTCCCAAGGTCATTGAAGGTGAGGTACTATGGTGGTGGAAGGCATTTTGGAAAGTGATATTTCCTATGAAACAATGATATTTTTTTGGTTGGAATTCAAGAACAAAGCTTTGACATGGATAGTATTGCGAAGGATATGCAAGAGATGACTAGGCTAGTGCACTTTGTGCGTTATTGATGTTGAACATATATTGAACCTATTTATAAAATACATTTATATAGGGGCGATTTGGATGGAAGTGGAAAAACTAATACGGGTAGTTGGGTTATGGATACAAAACTCTATTGAGGAAGTGCTAAAAGCTTGGTTTGATAGGAGGGATTTAAAAAACCATAGGTCTTAACCCTTTGTGTTTCATGGGGGAATTTGGATTGAAAGGAATACTACTTTGTTTTAGGATAAAGATGTGCCCACTTTTCAATGTTTTGTTAGTATTTGTTTCCATTATGAGGGAGTTAGGTCTGAATGTAAAGAGAAAAACCGAAGGAAAGTTGGGGAGCTATGTATAGACAAAGTAAAAGCGTGGGGATTTTTAAAGGAGCTAGCCAAGGGACCCCAAGTCTATGTGTATCAAGAGTAATTTTATTTATCTTACAATATCATTTCTATAGGTACAAAGCTAGTATCAAGGAAGGGGCACACAAATTTGCAAAAACAAAAGCTCTTAAACTTATTGTGGATTATCATGTTACTTAGTTGCAGGTATTTAGTGACTCTCAATTGGTAATAAATTGGATGAATGGTCCTAGTAAGAACAATACTATTGTTCTCATGCCTATTGTTCCCAGATTTTCCAAATGTTAAACAATTTTGAGATCCTCTGTTTCTCTTAGGTCTATAGAGAACACAATTTTAATATATTCTTTGTCGAAGGAGGCTAGATGAGGGTCGTGTGTATTATGAAGCTAACCAAGTATGGAGGGGGAATCCACCTCCATCTATTTCCTTTTCACTATTGGAGGTGAAGGTTATGGAAATTAGAGATGACTAGGCCAATTCTATTATAGGATTCAGATCCCTTTCTATGATATCTTTTTGATAGTTTGGTATTTTTCTTTTGCTTTAGAAACTAAAATTGTAATAGAAGTATATTCATGATACTCTTTTTGAGGTTTTCTCAAAATTGGTTTGATGGTGCGACCTTGAATGTCTTGAAGATAATTTATTGGGAGGTTTCATGCAAATATTTTGTGGGATTTTATTACATGTTTTAACTACCAAACTTGTTGTCTATTGGATATGTACTATGTTCCATGAGAACCTACAATAAGTATTCCCCCCCTCCCCCAACACAGAAGAGGTAGCTCAGTTGGTTAGAGCTTTCGAGTCCAAGACCGAAGTAGTTGAGGTTGGAGATTCAATTCTCTGGGTCCTTCAGGGTTACGATCCCGAACCTGGAGCCGATTGGGTAAGGATCCTTCAGGTGCCCCCTTGAGAATTAGTACTGTGGATGTAGCAAACTCTCTATCTTTTGAGGATGCGAACCACATGAAATACACACACACTAAAAAAAACATTCAAAATAAAATGAAATGAAAGAGAACAATTATATTGTCTTTTCCAAACAAGAAGTTAAATGAAGAAGACTATTTGAATGTATGAATTGAAGAATAACAATTAATAAATATCTCTATGTTTTGACTTGTATAATTTCATGATTTTCTATTATTTATATGTTTTATTTGAATTTAGATTTTTTATACTAATAATTTTTTCTATATATCTATTCTAAATTCAATAAAATGTGTAGAGATTTCAAAAATATAATTTTTTTTAGCGAGTACAATTTTTCAATACATTCATATATTACATATCATCCCATTGGAGTCAAAATTATTAATAATAAATTAGTGAGTCCATTTTAAAAATAACAAAAAAGCATTAAAATGAGTTTGCATACAAATTCCAAAGGTAATTTAAAGAATCTTCAAGGATTATTTAAATTTCTTTTTATTTTCACAAAATTCTAATCCACAACACAACAATGTTGTCCCTTCTTGTTCCTTGTTCCTTCCTTATATCTCATTCATTTGTTTGTTCATAGTGGCAATGCCTAGTGTATGGTATAAAATGTACAACACTTTTTCTTTTTTACTCATTGGTCACCCTAGTTTCTTCGGGAAGAACAAATGACACTTTGCTAGTTTAGATAGAATGGTCATTCTGATTTCTGAGTTCTTCAGAAAAGTCAGAATGACCATCAATGGATTCCATTACTTATTTATTTCACTTCAAATGGAATAACCATTTCACTTTATTCAAAATTTAGAATAATAATTAATATTTTACCATGTCTTTGGTCATTTTTTTCTTTATTTATATATAATATATAATGGACATTTTGATTATAAAATTGAATAATGTTTTCTTAACAAGGAAAAAGGACTTTTTATTTTGGGCAACTTCCTTATTCTTGGTTTTACTTAAGATGGAATGATATGGTTTTCATTGTCCCTTTCTTTTTTCCATAATGACACATTCTCTTTAAAAAGTAGAGGGGGAGTTAGAATTTTCCAAGTGGAAAACTTTAGAAGGTTGATGTCACTCATTATGCTTTCTTCACAACATGAAGTGTCACATCATTCATTTCACTTGTGCTTCAATAATCCTTTTTTGTTGCCACATCAATCATTCCACTTATTCCATTCGAACGAACAATGACAACTATTAAAAAAAAAAAGGATTTGGATTTTAACGGTCACATTTAATATTTTTGCTTCCTTGTTAAAAACATAACCGAAAAGCACTATTAATTTTCCCGAGAAAAGTGATATTTATGCTTTATTTAGATACTTATTTTTTTTAATAGTTTTTTAATTATATTTTCATTGTTTTGTTGGATACTTTAAAAGTTTGTTTAATTGCTCTCACCTAGACCTGATACTTTAACATTGCTCCAACTCACATAATCTGCAACTTTCTCTCTACAATGTTAACTTTTTTACATAGTAAGAGCAACCAACTTTAGTTCTTGAATATTATTAACAACATTATTTTGACCCCAACAACTACTATCAACCATCACATTCTACAAAAATTACTCATTGTAATACGAAAATTTTGAACAATATACCCCAAATGCCACAATGTTGTAACTTAAGCTCGGATACCACTGTGGGATGTACCTGAATCGTTATATTGAGGTGCATGACATCGGTTCATGAAAATACAACAATGCCACTAATTCTAATTGTAATGCAATGTTAAAAAACATTGATATCATAATATGACAATGAAATATGAGATACAATTGCTTGGATGCGAGTGCCAACCACTGGGATTGGCCCCTCCCTCAACACATATGACCATCGTCAACTTAATAGGTGGTTAAGGGGAGTGCATATACATCATGTTAGGGTTTTAGTGGACACAGGGCATTGAACATAGGCATAATAGTTTAAAATAGATCAGTTTAATTAGGAAGGAAGTATCGGGCATGAGAATTAATGAAGTAGTGATAATAAGGATTAAGCCGATCCAAAACATGCGGGAATGGAATCGGATTGTCATGGAGGCCAATTCCAAGTTAATGCAGGGCATTTAAGCCATCCTAACTAATGAATTGTTGCTCAGATATTCAATGTGGAGAGGAAGGTGGAATTGACAAGCAGGGAGAGAAAATGAGTTTCCCTTACAATGTCTAGCATTGTTCTATGGATAACCATAACACCTCATCAGTGAGCCAGATGTTGATGTGGACATAGTGGGAGACCCCATCCAAACACAGACCCTCAACATAATTTCAGGGAGGAGGCCCCGTATCATATCGAACAGGAAAGTAAGGCCATGGAATCATGTTCTCTTGACGAACATAAGAGGGAGAAACCAACCTAGGACAAAATAAGTCCCTATTGGAATGTTAGGAACATCCTCACACACATATTGATGGAGAGGGAATTCATGCAGGCAAATACACTGAAACCAATTGCAAGGATTCAAAATGAACTAGAGATCATTCATCGACATCTAGATGACTTAGAAGAGGCTGTGAGTGCCCCATTGTAAGAATAAATTAACAAAGAGAATTCCAATGACACTCATATCTTTATTTATACAAATGAGAAACACTCAAAATGATGAAAGTAGGTTCATAGTTATCTACGTTTTGAAAACACAACTAGGAAGTAGAAAGTAGTTTCTCTTCATATCCAACACTAGAAATTCTCATCATTTTTTTGTTAGACCAGAAAAAGCTTGGTTTCCCACTTATGGAAAGGTCTAAATCTATTTTAAACCTGCTAAAGTTTGATTTAATGGTTGACCTAGTTTCCCTAGGGGAAGATCAAGCACAACAATTTTATATCATAGGTAAATTATGGTAATGATAAAGTCATGTCTAGCTTACAAAAAAAAATGAGATACTATTTAAAAGTACGTCTATATGCAATACCACTAATTGAATAGGAATAATTTGCAAGTAACATTTATTTATCCATTTAACTCATCACATGAAATCCAGTGCATATACCATAATCATAAAATACAACATACAACATACCATTGAAAAAAATACATGTATTCATCAAATAATGCACATGATGAATGGTTGTGTAGGAATAATATACCACCTAGTCATAGGCATATACTAGAGATTCTACCTCTAATTCAGGATACAAGACAAAGAGGGAACAATTTTTTTGACTAGCGTTCTCTCTTTAAACATAGTCTAGACAATGTTTCGTGATCAACTTGTCAAAGCATTTGAAATAAATCCTATTGTTGTTCAAACTAGCATAGATTCATGCAACACCCACTAACATCACTCACTCAAAATACATGTATTTCCTTGCTACCAACAATCACACTAGATTGACCATTCAACCTTTATAATTCTTACTCCATGGAAACCCTTAATAATCAAGGTAGAAATCTCGTGTGAAAATCCCAACCAAGCTTCTTACTACATGGGAAACCCTTAACAATTAAGCTATGAATTGAGTATGAAAATCCCAACCAAGCTACAAGTCTAGTAAGGGATTGTGTTCAAGTAGCTCTATTCATAAGTAATCCCAACTTTAAACTTCCTAATAGGTATCTTTAAGCAGTGAATAAACTCTTTAGAAATATTAATACTTGACATGGGGGTATATAAATATAGAAACATCCCTCCCATGTTTAGCTGCTCCCAATGATGATGATCTTTGGGTTATTTGCCTACATCCATGTGGTTCACATTGGCACAATGGTAGAGGAATAAATTTGAAAGGTAGTCAAGTAAGAAGAAACTAATAGTTTATGAATAAATATATGCTTGTACTACATCGATAAATGCCACGTTAAAATATTTCTCAAGATATGTGACATTAATATTTTCTCCTTTTTGTCCCCTCCACCACTTACTATCTTGTAGGCCCCCTCTTGCTGCAAATAATCCATTCCATTCTGTATTTTTATTTTAATATATTTAAAGTTAGATCAAAATGACATTAGATGTTCCAAACATAAGAAAGTTAAAATGTTTTAAATATCTATTTATTATTTATTGGTGCCTTATCCTTTGATTCCCACTAGAAAGATCGGTTGTTTTCGATACAAATCCCTCTTATCTTAATACCCCAGCAAAATATCCACATATGCATAACATTTAGAAGTCATATTGTGTACAATGTAGGGATAAAAAGGCGGTATTGCAATCCATCCATGTTGAAGGGTAGATTTATTGAGCATGAGGGTGCTATTGTTGATCATAGTGAAGAATGAAATGACAATATTTTAGAATATTAGGGAGCTGTATGTGAGCGATATATAGTTTAGGCAAAATATAAAGATGAATAAGAACCCAACATCACTCCTTGTTTATTTCATGTAGGATAGACATTTGTTCAAAAGCGAACAATGGTGCATCCTTAGATGTTTTATGACGAAGAATTTGATCAGAGAAGCACACAATGACAAACTTAAAGGACATATTGGGTGTGTTAAGATGTAAGTAGTATTATAAGAGTTTTATTACCACTCAAAAATGAAGGATTGAGTAGGTTTGTGGTTTTGTTAGATGCTGAAGGCATAGAGTTATAATACAAGATTGCATACACTATTGTGAGTCATAAATGTGCTAGTTGAGGACATAATTCAATGGATTTTGTACTTCAAAAACCAAGTACACACATTATATTTCATGCAATAGTTGTTGTGATTAGTCATTTTTCAAAGATTGGGCATCTTTTACCTTGCAAGAAGACAAATAATTCAACTTATTTGATTGAGTTGTTCTTAGGGGAGATTGTGTGAATCAATGGATTGCCAAGGTACATACATAAGATATTTGAATTTTTTTGGATAACATTATGTGATAAGATGGGATTGAAGATGTAGTATGCTTCATTGTATCGTCCTCAGACAAACGTGGTGTACCAAAATTTGAGTAATCTTCTAAGACACTTTGTTGAAGCAAGGTAAAATAATGGGATCATGTATTAGTGCATATGAAGTTTTTGTATAATATATGGATGAATAAATCGATGCGATGTACTCTTTTTAATATAGTGTAATGTACATAATGATGATGATATGGGGTAAGGGGATAATTAAAGTATTGTGAATAAGCCCAGTTGGTAGTTGGTGGGTAATAATCATGCCCACTAGGTAGTTAGAAAAAGTAATATATAATAAGGGGAAGTTGGAATAGGAATAGTCATGAGAAAGTAAATACACATGAGTATCATTCTATTCAAAAAATTGGATGTGAGTATTCTATTGTAACAAGCATGGTTTGTGGAGTGTTTCCTTCCATAAGGAATAATTGATGGCGTTGCCCTATCTCAAGAGTTTTGATATAAATAAAGTGTGGATCATTTTTTAATATCATAGTTTGTGATTTAATGAAATCTTAGTTATCTTGTGTGTGATTTAATATTCATATCAAAGCTATATAATATTGGTATCAAAGCCCTTTCTTGGGCTAAAAAGTGGATTTATTTATTTATTTTTAACTTTTAAAGAGTTTTCAAGGAAAAAATAGGGATGCCGACATTCAAATCGACTTCTGAGTTCCTCTTGACAAGATACCCTAATTGGAAAAAAAAATGTCCAAATCAAAGTATGAGAAGTGGAGTTATCAGTATCATTGATTTAAAATCAACTGTTTTAAGGTTTTTTCCAATGACGACCACACATACTACAAATTAGATATATTTTGATATAGTGCTTAGATTTTTGTCAAACCAATGCTAGTGGATGTATAACAACAATGGAACTTCATTATTGTTGTAACATTAGAAATTCCAAGCAATATTTATAAGAATTTGTACAGGAAGATCTGGAATCAAATGTAACCTCACAAGAATTACAACAGAGATAAGCATAATAATGGAGAGAAAATAATGAAGCAGGAACATAAGAGGGAAAAATCAATTGGTATAAACTCTATCTGATTATTATTCGCCACTAAGATTACATTTATAATACATCTCCAAGGGAGAAATTCATGAGCCTAAAGAGGCAGTTGAACTCCACACATGTGGAAAGTAGAGATAGACTAAACTTTCCACTAGACATAGAACTGGATGTAGCACTTGATGAGATCAGTTAACTGAGCGTGAGTGGTAGTTAGCTGATAATAGGTATGCATGTCGAGCGCATTTGAGAGTTACAATTCCAAAATTAGCAGAGACATTCAAGGAGGGTGCATAAGTCAGTTAACTAGTGTCTAATTGATGTCATAATTACCGGAAGAACTCTAGAGATGTATGGAATTAAGGATGGTGTGCTTGATCCCTAAAATCAAGGAGAATATGCACATTAAATCCTAGTTAGCATGCATGGGTAGATAATGAAGGCTAAGATGACAAATAGGGGATTCAAATGGTGAAAACAATGAGGATAATGCAATAGGAAACTAATGATTGGGTTAACAACATGGTATAGGAACTTAGGAAGATCAAATAATGAATAATCCTAGTGTATAGATGGATAGAATATTCCAACAATATTAATGGGGTTATGATTAGTTCAAACTGGTAGGCTCAAAACCCTTGCTACACAAGGGAGATACAACGAAAAGTAAGTTAATTATTTAAAACCCTAGTTTTGTTGTAGGTTTTCTTCAAAGAAAAATGTATTGTACCAAAAATTATGATGGTCTCAGTATTGAAGAATGCATAAAGTATGCAAAGTCATTATGGAAAATCGTTGGAGACGTGGACTATGCCTTGAACTAAAATAAGATGTTTCTAGATGGTGGTGATCGTTTAACCATGACAAGATGAAGGCAATTTTAAATGAAGCATATGAAAAAGTACTTTTAGATAGGTGGTTTTATATTGTGAATAAGTTTCAAGAAATCAATAAGAGTTTATTTTCATGCACAAACTTCCTATAATAGGTTTTTTGATGTATTTAGTTGGAAAATGTTATTATATCTATAAAATCTAGTAGCAAGCATAATTTTATCAATGTTAATTTGGCTAAAAGCTTGGATGTCCCTACAAAATCTTATTCAAATAAAATAGGTTGAGGGTGAAAATGTTCAAATTTTTAAAGATTTGAATTTTACTATGGATAATATGTGTTGCACTCAAATTATCATGCATATATATGGATGATGCGGATATTTTTTTGGGATATCCTTGGATGGACTCAGTTGGTACAATTAATATCAAGATGCAAAATAAGTTTATGAAGCTTTGGTATGAGAAGAAGAAAATTGAATTTCATGATATTTCGCTTACTAAACAAGAAGGGATCAAGAGGTAACATAAAAAATCTCTTGCAAGTAAAATAGTTGAAGTAACTACCGACATAGCAAATGAAGAGTTTAAGGTTGAATGAGAAGAAAGGGGCTATAGAAGCACACGAAGAAAAGCCTCGAGAAGGGCATAAAAAGAGGGAAAAATATAAGGGGATGCATGACTCAAAGGAATCACATGTTAAAGAGGAGAAAACCAAAGAACCAATAGCTAAGGGCGTTGTATATTGCCACACACACCACCTAAAGAAACAATAGTAATTAAGGCAAGGCTGTGAGCATCGACACACATACTGTGGAAAAACATGTAACTAGAAAAGAAACTAGTATGGGGGCATATAGAGAACTCAATAAACGGATGGAGATATCAAAGTAGCATAACTACAACATGGAACCAAAACAATCATAATCAAAATTTACATGGAAAGGAAGAAGTTGGACCCATGTCCACATTTCACTAGGATGGATGCATGCTTGTGCTAGGTACTAGTTGACCAAGGGAAAACCCATAATGAAGATCAAGATGGAAAGGAAGCAGTTGGAACCCATGTCCACATTTCACTATAATGGGTGTAGCTTGAGTTTGGCACCAGTTTATAGCTAAGGTTGTTGTATATTTCCACCCACAACACCCATAGAAACAACAATCATTAAGGCAAGGTCTTGAGAATCAACATACTTTCAATGGGAAAACATGGAACTGAAAAGGAAAATAGTATGGAAGCACATGGAGAGCTCAAGCAATGCATGGAGATATCAAAGTAGCACAACTATAACATGGAACCAATGGAGCAACCCAAATCAAGATTGAGGTGGAAAGGAAGTAGTTGGACCCGATGCCCACATTTCACTAGGATGGATGCATGCTTAAAAGATCATTTTATAGCTTCCTCCCATGTTCCAAGGACAAAAAAGAAGAGGAGAATGGAGTGTAATGTACATAGGGATGATACTACGGGGTACCTAGGGAGGTACCCAAGGGGATAATGAATGTGTTACAAATAGGTCCACTTGGTAGTTGGTGGGTAATAAATATGCCCACTAGGTAGTTAGAAGAAATAATATAATAATAAGGGGTAGTTAGCAGAGAAACACTCACGATAAAGTATAAATACACATGGGTATCATTGTATTGGGAAAGTTGGATGTGAATATTCTAGTGTATCAAGCATGACTTGTTGAGGTGATTCCTTTCGTAATAAACAACTGATGATATTTCTGTATCTCAAGGGTTTTGATTTTAATAAATTAGTGAGCATTTATGAATATCATAGTTTGTGTTAATAAACTCTTAGTTATCTTGCATGTGAGTTTATATCTATATCAAAGGTATAAATAGATAGTGTATGTGAGTAATACAAAAGGTGGTGGCATACTTTATCAATTTTCCAATTGACGTAAAGGAACCATGCATAGTATTTTATAGATCATATGGAACATATATATGTGTAGGTCCAAAAAAAGTTGTAGGAAAATAGTGCATGGTTTAAGGCAAGTGAAAATGCCAACATCAATTAAAGAAATTTGAAGTTGGAGACTAACTGATGATGCACTTGATGAAACAATGATATCCTAGAGGCACCTATAGTAAGTCAAATCTTATAAGGATAAGACCATATAAGATTCTAAGTAAGTTCAATGATAATAGCTATGAAGCCGAATTGTTAGAGTTTTCCATTTCACCCATTTTTCATGATGTACACTTGTATTCATACAAGGAAGAAGAGACTATGTATATCATCGAAGGTGATATAATAAAAACAAATATCGATAAAGAATTTGTAAGATAGAGAAAAGGTGTTATAAGAGAAGGTAATTTAGAACAAAAATGATGAGTATGCCCAACGCTTAGCGAAGTAGAAAGGTAAGCTAAAGGATGATACATTGATTTTTTTGAAGAGAATATCACGAATTAAAGGGAATAATGGAGAAAGTGGTGTGAGTGAGCACAATGATTTAGCATTTTTTCTTATAAGGAGTCGGTGTAGTGTCCGTTATATCTTGCTTTTCATATATTTTTCTATATAATGGATTAAATTATCCTTTTTAGCGAAAGGCATCGACATTTCATTCAAGAATTTATGTTTAGAAATATTACTTAAAACATAGAGCTTTCAAATTTAAACCAATATATTTTAATGTAAACATATTTATTAAAAATGTGAAGAAAACATATGAATTATGGACACGAACCATACAATAAAATAAAGAAAAGACATTGATATTATACTTAGTTTTAAGTTTCATGGAATACATGCTAAGCAACAAGGTCTATAAAATGTTATACTTCGTATTAATATAAGCTGAAGTACATAACTCAACACATAGAATAAAAGATACTTATAAATACAAAAATAATAATAAATACATATAAGAAAAATCCATAAAAATACCATTATTAGTATTTATCGATTCATTCAGAAGATATGGGACCACTTATATTATAAATAATTTAATTCAAGATCTCATTATATATTTACAAAATCTACAAAATCTTATGATAAGATGAGATCGATAATGCAGCTTGTCACATACCCTTTATACGTCTAAAGTCATAACTTTATTGTTGATTGCAATTTAAAATGGTTGAATTGGTTAGTGTAATCAAAGTTAGATCATTTTATTTTTCCCAAATCATGGGTACAATATTTGGTTGAAAATAGTTCACACAGTGATAAACGAAAAAGACTTGGCAATCCACATTTTGGTTTGAAAAGTTTTGTCTATTTGTAACATTTTTTTCCTCTGATAACAGTTGGTTCTTTTATTTCCTGCAAAGACTTGGTAATCCACATTTTGGCTTGAAAAGTTTTGTCTATCTATAACATTTTTTTCATATGATAATAGTTGGTTTTTTTTGTTGCCTACAATATTAATTGGCTCTTTTTTTTGGATTCATATGGGTATCTTCCTACTTGACCAATATGTGGTGGCAATTACTTAGAGTTAGTGAGATGAAGAGTAATTTTATTTGATAATAAAGAAAGAAGATACACACCTTTCATGCCTTGCCAATTTTCAACAAGCCTTGAGAATACACAACACCGTCATGCATACTTGTTTCCTTGTGGATCCTCAAATTCCCACAAATCAATTTTTAAGGTGTTGAAAACTTCTACAACACCTACTTGCGAATACCACCTCTCTTCCCATAACTTCTTGTTATATCCTCTATTATAACCATACAACCTAAAATAAAAAAGAAATGCATCCAGATGACAAAGATCTTATTCTACATGTAGTGGAATGAGCATTAAGTAGAGTTATTGGAAATTCCTCCAGTCGATGGAGCATCATGATGTTCATGGAAGTCATAGACCCCGAATAGGCTTATGCAAGCCCAAAAAACTTATAATCCTTTATCGTTGATGAGGGAGAGGGTGAATTTTTTTTTATATATCAATTATTGTTAGAGAAATGTTAGTGGGTATATAAGTATACACTCTAATTCAAATCTTATCTTCTCCAACTTGATCTTTATTACAATCACTTGAATTCATGTAAATGCTATGAATAGGCAAAGATTGCATAGTGTTACTTAGTTGCCAAGATTTGAGTCAACTTATTAATTTCATTGTGTGAGTGAAAGAGAAAAAAATAATGCCATAGAATCGCATGGAAAGTATTATCATGACTCCCATGGCTTGGGAAATGGAGACACTTCCCATGTCAAAGTCCATGGGTGAAATCAATATGTATCATTTTTACTTATAACAAGAACGAGTAGGTTTCCATATTATAAAGAACTGCAACCATACCAGTCAGAGATATAATATGAAATGATTATTGTATCTAAGCTTAAAACCTGGATTTTTTTTCAAGCCAAGAGAATACAAAAAGAGATTGTTATCCCTTATAGAGGATATCATAAGACTACTACAAGTGTAAAATCAAAATAAAACATCTAGAATAATAACATTCTTGCTAAACACAATACTATAGTTTAATGAAAAGAGTGCTTGTTGTGTGAATCTTCCAACCTAACATTCACATGCTATAGTCCTTGATGTTTTAGGTCCATGGATTCAAATTGTTGATGTATAGTTTCCAACTTTCCTCCTCTTATAACTTACAAAGTGTAGAGCCCAAATAAATTATGATATTAGAGGCAATTGGTTGAGAAACCTTGTTGAGATTGCACACTATATTATGAAGTATAGAACATTATGCTTCCAACACTTGAATTTGTCTTTTTCATTGTATGAGTGTATCCAATATCATTGTGTTATGAGAGATGCATTGGTGTGCATTTTTTGTGAACTATATTTTTCACTAAGAAAAATGAAGTCTCATTGTCACAGATGTAGTGCTCATGATGACACAGGAAACTTTAAATGCTCCAAATGTTTCTTTGACATTTACAATGGCACCTAGGACAATCCATAATGTTAGGTCAATACTCCTCATTGCATACACTAGACCACCCAAGAGAGGGAACAATGAGACAAAATATGAGCCAACCAAGCCAATCCCAATAAACAGTGACCAAGGTGGGAATACCAAGACAAACCCCCAAACACTCTCATATTGTTGGGATTTATTTGACCAATAAAGACATGAAAGGAAACAACCAACCCTAAAAAAAGAAGAACAAATTGTAAGTAACCTGAATTGACACAAATACGAGGGATTGATGCAAGAATGCCATTGAAAGGCCAAATCAAAATGAAATGTAATTAAACCCCATCCCATTGCAACTGATGTGAAGCTCTAAAGTAAATACCATTGCATAAACCATCATTGGAAAGGAACAACAATGCAATATCTAAGAAACTTATTTACAATTCTAATGATGTTAGGAGAATCCGATTAAGATTGATTGGCCCACCAATACCTAAATCAAAATTCATTCCCACCTGCAAGCCTATTATTTAACTTACATGGTTCAAAATGATGGCAGGGGATATCTCTTAGCATGTGTGGTGCCATACTAAGGGTGTGCTTTGCTACAATTATCGTTATATCATTGCATTTAAGGGATTTGAATGCCCCTCTACATGTTTCCTTACATGAGTTTTCCATTTGTTATAGCTCAAAATGACACATCTCTGCCTATGACCACTTTCCCATGATTCCGTCGCATGTCGACACTTCCATGACGACACTTCATGAAAGTCACTGAAAAAACACCTAAATTGGAGGAACCATATTTTGAGTTTTATAACTCTGTTTGACCTCATATCTACACTGTTGGAAAAATATTTCAGTTATCTAAAACTTTCCAGAAGACACCAAAGTCTAAAAATTCCCAGAAATACTCTTAAAATGAGATTTTTTGATGCATACATGAGTTGCCTTAAGGAAACCCGCGTATGTACGCGACTTGCAATATGTACACCTCAAATATGCAACTTTTTGCATTGAAACCCACGTATACCTACTACATACGTGACTGTTGTCTCCGCAACCCGCGTATGCCTCTTGAAAATGTAAAAAAAATACGTATTTTGAAATTCGGGTAGTTTGGGTAGTTATGCAACTGACTCCTTCAGTTGTAACTACTTTTTCTTCGACCCTAACTCTTCATAAACCATATAAATAGAGGTAGGGAGGTCCATGAGAAGGGACTTGAACTTTTGCATTGTCATGCTTGAGGAATTGGGACTCTCTAATTTGCCCACACCTTTTCCCTAGTGATCATCCCCTTGTGTTGCAGAGCTTGGAGGCTGAGTTCCTTGGAGAAGAGAAGCAACAGAACCAGATCAAGGTTTCGTGAAGTGCCCAACTTGAAGAGAAGGTATATTTGTACTTGTTTTCAAGATTAATAAAGATCTGATGTCCTTCTTCTTCCCAAATCATTGTTCAATGTATGATTGAATCTTTGTTTATGATCATATGATGATGTTATTCAGATCATTGTTTCATTCTTATTTGATTATGATTTCTTTATATGTGGTCATATTGGTTTGAGGAAGGTATAATTCGTTTTGCAGGCCTCTTGGAGCAAGAGGAGCAAGAAGAGGATTCAAGGGCTGCTTGGATCAACATTTGTTTGTCAAGGTATGAACCATTCTAATCTCTGAAACTTGCTTATATATACTTGCAGAACCATTTGCATCCACCTTTCAACCTCAGTACGTTGATTGCCTCTTAAACCCTAGCCATAGGAAACTTTCCTTTACAACAGAACTGACGACTCCATTGGGGAGAGCCTTGTCTGTGTGGGGTTTCTCTATTTTTCTTTCAGTATTTTGCAAGGTTTCGGGTCCTTCTTACAAGTTAGGAACACCTTTTGAGTATGTTGGAACACCTTTCATGCCTTCCTAGGTTAGTTTTTGACCCTTTATGTGCTTTTTGTCTTGCATACATGATTTTCAGGCTAAACAGTCACGTGTCTGTGTTGTATACGCGACTTGCACTACCTGCAACCCGCGTGTCATACGCGACCTGCCTTAAGGCAACCCGCGTATGCACCTGAATTTGTGTTATGTCATTATTTTTTAGGGTTTTTGGGTGATTTGAGGGTTGTTTGTAGGGTCTTCAAGGGTCCTCTGCATGTGCATGAACCCTGAGAGGTTGTTTTATCTCTGTTAGGTGCTCTTTGTCTATCTTGTAAGTCTCTTTCAAGTCTTTGAACTTTTTTTTGCTGCCTCCCCCCCCCACCTCCTTCTTTGGATTGACCTTGTTGGACAAGGTACTGAGCAACCTCTGTTTGTAGGTTTAGATTGATACTTGGGACTTGTTGACCTTTGTTTATGTCAGTCTTATTGCTTAGTCTCTTCATTCCAAACTTGTTGGCTAGTTCACTTTTGTGAGCCTACCTTCCAAGAGAGGTTATATCCAACTTTAGGGAAACCTAGGGTTTGTTTGTGGGGTGTAGAGTAGTTGTCTATTTGCTTTGCTTACATTACTTGCTTGCATTAGTTGATAGGTTGTTTTTCTTTTGCATTTATAAAATAAAAATAAAAAAAACACATGTTTTCTTTATATGCATGTAGATTAGATTTTTAGTCTAGATTGCATGGCATATCATTGTTTTTGAAAAAAATAAAAAGAATTGTTCTTTTGTGGCTTTCAAGTTTTCTATTTGAAAAACGAAAGAGAATAGTTTTTGCTTTTTGCATTTCATTTCTCTTTGCTTGGTCATTTTGTTTCAACTTTGAGTCAAAACACCACATAAGTTTCACGCCATTTACCCTCTGACTAAAAACAACCCTTAAAATAAATGATATAATTTAAAATTATTAGTAAGTTTTATTTTATAGGGTCATACACCAACTAGCTTAGGCTAGACTTGTGGGACAGAGAGTTTAAACTCCCCACAAGTGTTTAAATTCAGACATAGTTGGCCAATCACTAGGTAAATCCTCTTCTATGTTGATTGTATCTAGGAATCTCCTCTCAAACGGGAGTTAAGCACGAGGCTGCATGGAGGCTTGGACTGAGGAGATAACCCTCCGATTCCTTGTCAAAGCGTAGACCAAGGTTTTTGCGCATCTGGGGATTCTTTCAAGGACAGGATTTCGGGCTTTGCTACCCTGCCCATGTGTACGAACCAGGCTTGTGACTGTCCCCCCAGAATGTCAATATAGTTAAGGTAGCCTTTAGTCTCTTCGACATCTAGGGTTCATACACAGGTACATCGGAAGGCTATTTCTGGTTGACCTTGGACGGGCTTGGAAGGTAACCCTGGTAGAAGGTGTGGGAGGGCGGTGGGTGATTCCTTCGCTTTTGCCTAGGAACATCTACAGGGACCCCAAGTAACTGTCTATGAACTTTCTTCTGGAAAGCATATCTTATACCTGTTTGTTTGTTTGGCTTTAGGAATTTCAGTGAGTGCTCTGTGGTTTGTCTGTACTTAGTTTTCCTTCAGGTGTGTGCTTTGTACTTTTGGTTTCTTGTCAACCTCAGATTTTGTCTCCTATTTTGAAAATATGGCTAACACCCCTTTGAACACCAATCAAGAGATCCCCATGATGGGAACCCCTTGTACTATTCCTCTCACAGGGAAGGTTGGTGTTCCTTTGATGGCCACCTTGAATTTGCCTGGATTCACCCTAGGGCTACCGGTGTGGTTGTTTTCCACTCCAACTGTCCTAAATGCTCCTGGTGCTTCTCAAGTAAGCTCCTTATATCAAGAGCATCAAAACACTGCTTCCCCTTCAGCTATAGTTGATTCTCCTACTCCTTCTACCTCATGCGGTGAAAGTACTGATACTAGTAACCGACAGCCTAAAAGGAGTAAAAGAAGGAGGAATAGGAAGAAGACACATAAGAAAGAGGGAACCCATTCAACCTCTGCAAGTCAAGTTGAACCTCACCACCCAGCCTCTGCAGTTCATGCTGGGGGAACCTATCCAACCTCTGCAGGTCATGTTGGATCTAAGCACTCAACCTCTACAAGTCAAGTTGATCTTCACCATCTAGCCTCTATTGATCATGCTGGTGGGATCCTTTCAACCTTTCTAGGTCATGTCGGATCCAGTCACTCAGCCTCTGTAGTTCATGCTGAGGGAACCCGTTCAACCTCTGATGTTCAAGTTGAACCTCCCCATCCAACCTATGCAAGTCATGTTGGATCCATCCACCCAGCCTTTGAAGTTCATGCTGGGGGCACACACTCAACTGCTACAAAGCATGTTGATCCTAACCATTCAGCCTCTGCTGTTCATGCTAGTGGTGCCCATCCAACCTCTGCAAGTTATGTTGGACCCAGTCTCTCAACCTCTGCAGGTCATGCTGGGGACAACCTCTCAGCCTCTGTGGTTCATGCTAAAGACAATCCATCAGCCACTGCGAGTCATGTTGACACTGTTGAAAATACTACCTGTTCAAAACACAAGCCCAAGTTTCCTTGTAAGCTTTGTGAGGGAGACCACCTTACTTATAAATTCCCTTCTATCACAGAGGTGCGAAGAGTTTGGTTTCATGGTCATCCTGTTTTTGAACATTCTGAAGTTTTTCAACAACCAGCTTCTCTTAGTCAGGTTGGACCTAGTCACCCAGCCTCTGGTGGTCATGCTGGGGGAAAACTCTCAACCTATGTAGGTCATGTTGAGAGCAAATAGTTAGCCAATGCTAGTCATGTTGACACCGTTGAGAAAATTGGTCGTTCGAAGTGCAATATTAAGTTCCCTTGTAAGCTATGTGAGGGAGATAATCTTACTCACCAGTGCCCTGCTATCACAGAGGTGTGAAGAGTGTGGTCCGAGACTCAAGAATTTCCTTCTCATGAACAACCCATAGTTTCTCAACAACCTACTCAACCTTTGGTTGATCAAGTGGTCGAACCAATATCAGATTTGGTTGATCCCACTCTTCTTTTAGAGAGTGATCCTGATGTGATTGAACCAATGCCACCTTTGGTCAATCCCACTCTCCCTTCGGAGAGTGACTTTCACGAAGCCGTTGAATCGATTCCATTGTCGATCAATCCCACTCTTCCTTTGGAGAGTGAAGTGTCTGCTAGTCACATTTTCTTCACTACTAGTTCAGAACTTACTGAACAAGGGGGCACTAAACTCACTTCGGATGAACCCCCACCAAGCTCTCAGATTGCTTCCTTTGATTGGGATAGCCTAGTTGAGCCGCGCCTTCCTTCTGATGCACCTTTCCAGATAAAGGTCACATTTGAACCATACACAATTGTTGTTGTATTGTTGATGAAGGAGCCTCAGTTAGTATCTTGTTTGCTCATGCTTAGTGAGGCATGGGATCTCCCATCCTTGTGTCGACTGCTAGTCAGTTACTGGCATTTGATAGAAGAACCTGTATAGCCTTGGGAATTCTCGCTCAAACACCTGTTACTTTGGGTGGGAAGACTATCTTAGTTGACTCATGGTGATAGAAGACCCCTTGGAATTCAATATGCTCCTTGGACGTGATTATGTCTATGCCATGCAAGCTGTGGTGTTAACATTCTTTCATGTGATGTATTTTAATCATGGCGAAGAAATTGTCACTATCGATCAGTTGGATTTTCTTGATCCGTTTCCTGACCCAACTGGAGACCAGGTTTTTCCTTTATTGATTCCCAGTGTTTCTATAGACACTACCCCGCCATAGGTGAGCTATGTGGCCTCATGTCCTTTGCGTTCAATTGCTTCTGAGAAGGAGCCTCTGTTTACATGCTTACCTTCCCAGGACTTGGTCTCAGCAGTTGACCAGGTGAGTCATCCTATATAGACTATGGAGCTTGCTCTCCACCCTGTCAATCCATTTGAAATTTTAGACATGTGTCCCATCTCAGATGATCTCCTTCCTTCGGATGAAGTCTTCCTAGAGCCTTTGATACAGTCTGACCTTCTTTTGGATGTTGGTTCAGTTGTGACTAAGTCTAAACCTGATTTTCTTAGTAAGCCTGATTTTCCCATGGATCAGCCTTCTTATGTTGGTCTTGTTGAGTTTTTGGACTCTCCCTTCGAACAACAAGTCAGTGATCTAGATGAGTTTGATTTTTCTTTTGAATTTTTCAACTCCCGTGATACTGAATTTGCTCTTGCAGACTCTATCTCCCTTGTTGATATTTTCTTTCCTTCCGAGGTTGATCTTGCTGATTATAAACCCTCTAGCCTTGGCGTTATAGAATCTTGTTCGGTCGATTCTTCCTTGACTTTCCCTTTTGTAGAAGATAGCAAAGTCACATGTGTTTCTGCCAAAGTGACCTGCATCAGAACTTTTCTTCTGAACATGATCCTGATGTTGTTGTTTCTTGGAGATAGGATTTTTAGTTGGAGTCACAACTATTTGATGGCCTCGTCTTATTGTTCAAGCTGTAAATGCATTTGCATGTACCCTACTTGCGCTTATGATCCTGATGCCGGTTTCCATGCTTTTAGCTCGTTGTATAAGCTCGCATCTTTGCTCTCATCATCGCTCAGGCTTGTATCTTTTTGCCTTTGCAACTTGACACCTTTTACCTTGAGGAGACGTTCCCCGAGTGTCTTTATCCTACTCATGTTCCTTTCATTATGCATAGGTCTGTTCCTTGCACTTGGAACTAGTTTCGCCTGCCTATGACACTCGTCTCCTCGCATTTAGAGCATTCTTTTTTCTCTCCTTCGAGTTCGTTAAAAACAGTAAGGAGGCCGTGAGTTGACTTTTTCGGACTCATTAAAACTTCACGGAAAGATATTGAGTTTTTTTAGGCCTAGGTCTAACTCCTCAAAATAGACTTGATTGCCAAGTAAACTTGTCCGTTCAGGCTCGTTAAGAATAGGTGAACGGGAATCCACATTGGTGGTATCTTATCAGTTTCTTGGACCACGTGGAATAATACGAGAAAGGAACACTCTCTTCTCTTTGGAATTGAGAAGAGTATTCTCAGGCATAGGTTTATCGCTTTTCCAGACCTGAGGGACTAAAATTACGGAAAAGGAACCCCCGGTATGAGCTTAGTTTTCTCTTTTTCGTGCTCTGGATCCAAACATGAAAAAGATTTCGAGTGTACTTTATGTCTTTGTCATGCTCGTTAAACACTAAAGAAGAAAGCATCGATTTTATTGTTGTAAGCCCCATTTCTTGTAATCAGATGGATCTTTCTGAGTGATCTTGCCTTCCTTCACACTCGTAAAACTCAGGCTATATGCTGCTTTTGAAGGAGCGTTGGGTAGGTGGTAATTTAACCTTTTTCGAACCTCCCTGACTAAGTACAAAAAAGGTGCGCCTTACTTCTTCGGAAGCTAAGAGAGTTCTTATGTGGTTTGTTTTATACTTTTCTGGCCTCAGGAGACTAAATTGGACGAAAAAGTCCCCCCCTGGAGTTTTCTTTGGAGTTTTCAGACTCTCTAAACTATGAAAACACTGTCGAGCATTCACTAATTCAGCCTCGTAAAATCCACGAATCAGTGCTTTATCAAGCATTCTTCTGTCTCTTCTTCGAGCTTTCCAAAAATGAAGAAGGTCCCGAGTTTGCTTTCTTGGACTCATTAAACCTTTACAAGAAAGAGGGGAAGGGAAGTTCATTCACATGTTTTTTGCATCATGGTAGCAAGTCTTGTTTCCTTGAACAAAGCACCAGTTTTGAGTCTATCAATAGTTGGGTCCTAGTATTTTGACCTTATTTCGATTTAGAGTCTTACTCCTCTAGTTGGTTTCTTTTCCAATAATATGGGGAATCTGTCAATGTCTCCTACATTGCAGATTTGTGTCGTTGGTATTTTTGTTTCAAAATTTGCCTAAGTCACTTTTGTGTCATGCTCACTGTTCCAGGATTAAACCTTTGTCGGCCTTTCTGTAGTTTCCTTGACCTTTTGTGTCGGCCATTCCTTGGTATCAGTTCATTACATCATGTCTTCGGTGGTCCTTGTCATGAAATTTCGTACCAATTCCAGATCCAATTAGTCTCTGACTTACCTCGTGTTGGATGATGAAGGATGCCTTAATGCCTTCCTTCCAATGGATCTCTTCCTATCGACTGCAACACATATTGCTCTGGGAATGAGATTTAGAGTTTTATGACAGTACCTTAGGAATTGCAGTCATCAATGGCAATTTCCCTCGCTATTGGGTAGTGGGAATACCTTAATGTCTCCTACTTGATGGATTCTTCAAGTGTTCGACTTCAAGTCCTTGTATTCACACTTGTTAGAATGTACTAGATACCATGGGGACCATTTTCATTAATAGTGGTTTCCTTCGCGTTTGTTAACGGTTCTCATCATTGACCGGTAATCAAATGGTTTCCTCCATGTTCGACTTCAGATCCTTTATTCGCATGGTTAGGATTCGTACCTTTTGGGCGGTTTGGATTAAAGACCTTGGGCTGGCAGTAGCATAGTCATTTTTCTATTGCCCAACCTGCGCAAGACCTTGTTACATTTTATATGACATTTTGTTGAGACATAGATCCACCTTGTATTTTTGTGGCTATGATTGATTGTTGAGCATGGATCCACCTTGTTCGTTTGGGGCCATGGCTCCTTTAGATTTCATATGGCGCCTTTTTGCATATTGAGCGACCATGATAATTTCATTAGTTATACATATGTTGGATCCGCCTGTATCTTTATGGCGATGATTTGTATATGGACTTGTATGTCCCAGAGATCAGTTTTGTCTGACATTTATCTCTCTTTCAGGTACCTTTATTCGAGCATTTTGATCTTGGATTCTCTGCTCTCTCCATACTCAGTTGTTTCCTTTATAATGTATTTTGGCTATCATCTCCCCCTCTAACCTCATACATTAGGGGGCATCTGTTATATCTCAAAATGACACATATCTTCCTATGACCACTTTCCCATGATTCCATCTCATGTCGACACTTCCATGACGACACTTCATGAAAGTCACTGAAAAAACACCTAACTTGGAGGGCCCATATCTTGAGTTTTGTAACTCCATTTGACCTCATCTCTACACCATTGGAAATATATTTTAGTTAGCTAAAACTTTCTACCAGACACCAAAGTCTAAAAATTCCTAGAAATACCCTTAAAATGATATTTTTTGATGCATACACGAGTTGCCTTAAGGAAACCCGCGTATGTACGCGACTTGCTATATATAATACTCGCACACGCCTTAAATACATGACTTTTTGCATTGCAACCCACGTAAACCTACTGCATACGCGACTGTTGTCTCCGCAACCTGTGTATGCCTCTTGAAAATGTCAAAAAAATACGTATTTTGAAATTTGGGTAGTTATGCAACTGACTCCTTCAGTTGTAACTACTTGGTCTTAGATCCTAAGTCTTCATAAAGCATATAAATAGAGGTAGGGAGGTCCATGAGAAGGGACTTGAACTTTTTCATTGTCATGCTGGAGGAATTGGGACTCTCTTTTCCCACACATTTTCCCTAGTGATCATCCCCTTGTGTTGCAGAGCTTGGGGGCTGAGTTCCTTGGAGAAGAGAAGTAGCATAACCAGATCAAGGTTTCGTGAAGTTCCCAACTTGAAGAGAAGGTATATTTGTACTTGTTTTCAAGATTAATAAAGATGTGATGTCCGTATTCTTCCCAAATCATATTTCAATGTATGATTGAATCTTTGTTTATGATCATATGATGATGTTATTCAGATCATTGTTTCATGTTTATTTGATTATCGTTTCTTTATATGTGGTCATATTGGTTTGAGAAAGGTGTAATTCGTTTTGTAGGTCTCTTGGAGCAGGAGTAGCAAGAGGAGCAAGAAGAGGATTGAAGGGCTGCTTGGATCAACCTTCGTTTGTCAAGGTATGACCCATTCTAATCTCTGAAACTTGCTTATATATACTTGCAGAACCATTTGCATCCACCTTTCAACCCCAGTACGTTGATGGCCTCTTAAACCCTAGCCATAGGAAACTTTCCTTCACAAGACCATTGAATATACCATATGGTCGATAAAAGTAGTTAAATACACAAGGGATATGTTGAAACAAGAACCCCCCTCCCCTCTCTTTTTAAAACACCTTCCTTCAGTCTTGGGGCATGGTTGGAATGAATATACACCTAACAATTAACGACCTCAAAATGAGATGTTTCCATTGTTACTCTAGCAATTGGATGAGCTATAGTGCCTACTAGAGGCATGTTTTACTTGTGCATTTGTTTAATGGCTATGATTGAATCCATAATGGATATTATGGATTTGAGACAAGTCGGGTAAAGAAGTTTGAGTCCCTAAAGAAGGGTGCTTTCTTTAGACAAATTGTTATTAGTTATTCAAAGGCCCCATTTATAGTTGTTAAGACCTATATATTGTGACATTACATTTATATTATTGTATAAGTATTGTCTTATTGGTATACTCATTCCAAGGTAAACTCATATAACTTGTTGGATATTATTATATGAGTAATGTCTTTATGAGATCTAGTTTTGGAAACATCTCATCTGGTATTATGCATTTTATAGATTATATAAGGAGGTTCTCCCCAGGAAGAGGCTTCTTATTCATCTCTTTATTTTGTTCTCAAGGCATTGGGTTACTCTTTCTTTATAATTTTAATGTATTTTGGGATTTTGGTGCATAAAATTTGGTATCATATTCTTTTTTTCCTTAATGTTTTTAAGGGCACATCTTTTACAACAAAATTTGGAGGATCCTTAGAGGACATAGTGAAGTATCTATAGAAAAAATTTCAGGTCCTGGTTCATTATAAGTTTGGAGTTTTAGTCTATGGAATTTAGGGTTTTTGACTAGCCCAAAAACTAGTCTCAAATAAGTGTTATGGGTAAAATTGTTATATCTAAATATTGAGAGATCCAAATTGAGTGCCACATGTTGCATTAGAAGGAAGGAAAAGCATATTTTTTGTGGTAAAAATTGAAGTAGAAAAGGAAAATCATAGACGAACTTTGGTAAATATCAATGGGATCTGATGGCAAGAGGTGGATCAAAAATTACTTCACCCACTAAACCTCCTAAAAGCTCAACCACGAATGATGCAGAAAATGAATAAATGTGTCACCAACTATCCACTTTGGAGGCAAAGGTTGAGGAATGTAATGATAGGTCAACGACACATGTTTAATTGGTAAACACAAAATAGGATATAGAAAGTGAGTTGGAAAATATGGCCAATAAAGAGGATCTTAAAGTTATGAAGGGGATAATTATAAATGAGATGAGACATCTCTTTCCTCATTATTCAACTCCTCAGAAGAGGAAAATGACAACAAGAGGGACTTGTTCTAGTCATAGATTGAGAAAATTGAAAAATAGTTGGAGAACAAGAGGTTCGAGTCCTTGACATTGATCATTTGTCACATCATCATGAGTTAAACTTAGGACCAAGGAACTACTTCATTCTCAAGATTGGCGTGAGAAATTTTGATGGCAATGATCCAATAACACAAACATTCCATATGGAGTAATTCTTTTATCTATACCAAGTGCCAACTTTACAAAAATGTAACTATTGCATCCTTGTATTTAGAACATGATCAATTTGTATGGTACCAATGGCTTTGTAACCGTAAAAAGGAATCTATTATCTATTGGTCTATATTTACACATGAATTGATAGAATATTATGGGGACATTAAGAGAAACACCTTCTTTAGACAATTGGTAAATCTCAAGCAAAAAGGTACACTTACAAAGCACATTAAGCAACTTATGAAGTTGAGTCTTAGGTCGAAGAACATTCCAGAGGATAATTTATTGGATTTTTTTTATGGATTCTTTAAAAGAGATAATTCAACACGAGGTATGTATATTTGACCCTAAATCATTTGAGAATTATTTTAGCTTGGAAAGGAAAGTTGAAAGTGAGAAGTTGAAAGTTGAAAGGGTTGCTACTAACACCAATAGAGAAGGAAATGTTTCCTCGCCCAACCTCACTAAGCCTACGAGGATGAGGCCTCGACAAGTGGAGGAAATAAGATAAAAGGGACTATGTTTCAATTTTTATAGATAGTATAATAAAGGGCATAAGTGCAATGAGAAGAAACCATTCTACATAGATTGTCAAGAGCATGAAGATCCAAAATGAGAAAGGTCTCAAGAGGTAGATTTAGAAGATACTATTCCAGCCATATATTTTCATACATTGGTTTCCATTAACACTCCTCGAACTCTCAATATATAAGAATATATAAAAAAGAAAAAGGTAATAATGTTGATTGATTCATGTAGTACCCATAACTTCATTAATTGCAAACAAGCCAAACTTCTCAATTGCTTTGTATATCCATCACTGGATTTTTAAGAAATGATTATAGATGGAGGTACCATAAATTGCTTAAGGAAGTGCCACAGTATTAAGCTTACTATGCAGGAGTATTTATTAGATATTCCAATGATTGCAATCCAAATGGACGGTGTTGATAATGTACTAGAGGCCCAATGGTTAAATCATGGGGAATAATGGCTCTTAATTTTCAGGAACTTTTCATAAGATTATTTTTAGGAGGAAATAAAATTGAACTTAGAGGTATTACAGGGGAACCCTCTAAATTTATAATCTCTACCAACATGAAAAAATTGCTAAAAAGAGAAAACATGGAGTAATTGCACTATTTTGCTCACTAGATGTTCAAGCATCAATACCCTCTTTTCTAGTGGATCTCTAACAAGTTATTGAGAATCATTCCAAGGCATTTGGAGAGATTCCTAAAGGTATTATACCTACTTGAGATCATGGCCATGCTATTCACTTTTGACTAGGAGGTGTCCGACCTAACACCAGGCCCTACATGTACCCATATGCAAAAAACAGTAAGATAGAAAATATGGTTCAAGAAATGCTAGATGTAGGCATCATTCAACTTAGTCAAAGTGATTTCTTTGCACCAACAATGATGGTTCACAAAAATTAAGGTTCATGACGTATGTGTCTATATTATAGAGAGAGAAATGAGACGACCTTCAAAGATACGTTTCCTATTCATGCCATTAATGAATTATTTGATGAATTACAGGGAGCAATTTTCTTTCCGAAGTTTGATCTTTGTTCTAGATATCATCAAATCATAATGAGAAAATAACACATTTTGAAAAAGAACCTTCAAAACATATGAAGGTTGTTATTGATTTTTGGTGATGCCATTTGACCATACCAATGCACCTTTCACATTTCAAAGCTTGATAAATTATATTTTTAAACCCTTCCTAAAAAAATTGTGTTAGTATTTTTTAATGATATAATATTGTATAGAAAATCTTGGGAGGGGCATGTACGACATGTTGGCAGGGTCTTAAAACTATTAGAGGAGCACCAACTATATGCCAAGCCTTCTAAATGTACCTTTGTGGTTTCAGAAGTGGAATATTTGGGTCATATTGTATCTAATGAAGGGGTCAAAGTGGACCCTGACAAAATTAAGGATATCATGGAATGACAAATTTCTAAAATCTTGAAGAATATTAGAGGATTCTTAGGATTGACAAGATACTACCGCAAGTTTGTCAATAATTATGGTCAAATAGAAGAACCTCTAACATGGTTATTGGAAAAAGAGGCATTATCTTGGACTTAATAAGCAACCAAAGCTTTCGAAAAACTTAAAGTGGTTATGTGTACAACTCTTGTATTAGCCATGCCTAACTTCACAAAAACCTTTATTATGTAATGTGATACCTCAAGGCATGACGTTGGTACAATTTTAATGCATAAAGGAAGGCCCATTACATTTGAAAGTTTCCAACTTAAAGGAACAAAATTACTCAAACCAATTTATGAAAAGGAAATATTGTCCACACTGCATGCAATTAATAAATGGCGCCCTTACCTTATAGGAAGACACTTTATGGTAAGAATAGATTATGACAGTCTTAAGTACTTCTTGGAATATAGAAATGATTTACAAAAGGGGAAAATAGAATGTGGTGGTATATGCAATTTCAATAAAACAATATGACATAGAGGGCTTACTATGTGCTATTTCCGTTATGCAATTTGATTCGGTGGAAGAAGAAAGGAGAGAATGGAAACATGATCATAAAGCATGCAAGAGAATTCAACAACTACAAAAGGACCCTAGTTCACTAGATAAATTTGTGTGGAAGAAAGATTCACTATGGTACCGAGATTGCCTATATTTATGTAAGAATTGTCAAATAAATAAGGTCTTTTGGAATTGCACACCGCTTCTATAGGAGGAAATTTAGGGTTCTTGTAAATTTACCACGGGATCAAGAATAATTTTTTTTGGGAAGGTCTTAAAAATGATGTACAAAAGTTTGTGGTAGTTTGGTTTGCCAATAAAACAAAGGAGAGACAATTGAGACACCATGTCTTATACAACCATTAGCCTTACCAAGTCAACATTGGGAATAGGTCTGAATAGATTTTATGACATGTCTACCAAAGTCAGAAGGAAATATTGTCATCAGGGTATTAGTGGAGCAACTCACAAAATATGCTCATTTATAGTTCTCTCTTTATCATCCTTTTAAACCAAGTACAACAATTGCAACATTCATGGAAACATGTCAGAAGCTACATGGAATCCCCAAGATTAATGTAAGTGATCATCGAGATCCATTTTTAACTGGTAAGTTTGGAAGAAAATATTTTCTTGTTTAGGAAATTAGTTGGCTCATAAATCCTCTTACCATCCTCAAGCTGATGGGAAAATTGAGATTGTGAATAAATGCCTATAAGGGTATCTCCACTGATTTGCATTTGATATATAAACATAGTGGGTTGGGTAGTTTCTCTTAGCATAATGGTGGTACAACACATATTTCCATACTTCATAAAGAATGCCAAGATTTATGGAAATTTTTGCCTATCATTCTCCTTCCATCATATCATCCTTGAAAGAGAAAGTTAAGGTTCAATTAGTAGAAGGTCGTATAGAGAACCAACAAGGGGTTCTCTAGCTATTGAAAGATAACCTGTCTATAGCACAAAATAGGATGAAACAACAAGTATATAAACATTGTAGTGAAAGGAAATTTGAAGTGGGAGATTGGGTATTTTTGAGGCTACAACCATACAAAAAAATGTCCCTCAAGTAGAAAAGGGACAATAAATTAGCACCCAAATACTATGGTCCCTATAAAGTGTTGCAAAGGATTGGAAGCATGGTTTACAAATTGGAGTTTCCTCCATTTTCATGTGCACATCCTGTCTTCCATGTTTCTTTCCCCAAAAATGTAGTTGGTGTCGAGAACCCTGTCCATACTATTTTACCAAATATTGATGAAGAAGGGGAATTGATACTAGAACATGAAACAATCCTCAATACAAGGATAAAAAAACTATGGAATTGGGAAGTTAAGGGGTACCTCATCAAGCAAAAGAACTTTCCAATAGAAGAGGCAGCATGGGAAGAATAGTTCTTCAAGAAGAAACATCCAAAGTTAATCAAGTATTGATGAAAACACTTGTTTGAAAGGGAGGGGCATGTAAGCCCTATATATTGTGACATTACATATCTATTATTATATTAGTATTGTCTTTAATGGTTGGCTAGGACCTTAATTGTAACTGTGTGGTTGGCTAGAATCATATTTGTACCCTTTGTCTCTCTCTCTCTCTCACACACACGCACACACACTAAGGAGACCTAGTTTTAGGGTCACCTCATCTTGTCTTGTTGATTCAATAAATTGTATAAGAAGGCTGACCCCTCAAAGAGGATTCTTACTTATCTCTTTATTTCATTCTTAAGTATTGGGTTACTCTTTCTCTTTACTTTTATGTTATACTCCCTGATTAACATCTTGGAATTGACCGTAGTGATCACAAGGATGGCATGTTCATGTTGACATATCAATTTATTATATTCCAACTAGATTTTCGAGTAGATGTATTTCGGTGTTGCAAGTCGTGCCCTTTTGAGAGTAGGTTTGTACTGGAAGGATCCTCTATGCTTCTTGTTCCAATGAGTAAACATATCTTTGTATGTGTCTAGGACTATCATTTTATAGATGAGTTCTTTGAAGGTGAGTTTCCAAACCTATTTAGTGGATATGCACATGAAAAAAAGAGACATCAAATCTCCTTATCTACTTCACATGGAGCATAATGAGATGGCCAATGAATCCCCTAATTTTGGAGTTTTACAAATGTTAATATTTTTCCATGAATTATGATCCAACATAAGGAATTCAATTTTGGAATCCCAACCCCATGTCATACATTCTTCCATATACTAGAGCACTAACGTAGATAAATCGACTACCATTGTTCTTGGTACCAAAGCTTATCTATATATATCGCCTCCCCCATCCTTTGTCTCTGGAAGGATTGATGCCAGGATCCCCTTGTATCAATATTTAGATGAACTGATACTTGATTTAGTTCGGTTCTAATTTAGCAAAACCGCTAAATTTAACCATGCCCATCCAATGTCCCACAGGAGCTCAACAAAGAGCGGATTTCAAATCTTCGATGAATTGGATTTCATAAGGATTTCGTTCCCATATCCAACAATTAACTTACCTACTAGCTCATCGGAGAAATGAATTTTCAACCGTCAGATCCAGATCGACGATGGATCTCAAATATTATAAGGTGTATTTCATCAAATATCACGCCCGTTAGGATTTTCTTTTTCTGCGCTATTTCTCCCAGCGAAATATCTCACAACCATTTATCTTTAGGACTCTCTGATCTCCACCACTCGATCTTCAATCATGAGGACGATTTACTTTCTGGGGATATTGTTTATCTTGGTCGCAACTCCAATTTTTGAAATTCAACCATAGTCGTAGATCTGGTTATACCACGATCTCGACCATCCGCACCTGCGCATACTTAGACCTTTTTTATCATCTGTTGATCTAATTCTCATCTGACTGATCAGAGAATCGATCAATTGATCTCTGTATCCTTCCACACAAGCATATATAAAATGTAATTCTCTGTATAAACATTGATTATGCATATAAAATAGCAATCTTCTCAACCAAGCACAAGAAATTGAATTACGATAGACTATAGACCATTTCCAAGGTTGAATTTTCCAACAGATCGATACAATCAGAGAGTGATATCTCTGTATATTCTCTAGGAATAAAATTCTGAGCTCCCCTTTGACCTAATCTGCAAGCTTCCTCGAGCTATCCTCAACCTCTATGAGCTATCCTAAGCTCTGTGAGCTAAACCAAGCTATCTAAAAAAATAACTCAAACTAAATTAAATACAAGAGGATTCTGTTTCCAGATCCTATAATTAAGAAACTCAGACTTTATTCAAACTCTTAACTGAACCCTTTGACTCATCACTAACTAACCGCTATAACGTCTCAACAAAATTCAACTCAATCCTATATGTTTACATGTGGAAAAGGATCTAGATTCCTTATCCATTTTTATTCATCTTTTACAAAATAAAACAAATTACAAATGTATGAGACCCTAGGTCTCCTTAAGGGTTCCCTTGACCTTGTGAAGTCATGAATTACTTCACCCTCTTGACCCTATGCTCCTGCATCAGACTCCCCAACTTGAAATTCTTCATGGGCTCCTATCCATGAGCTTCCTCTCTGCTGTTTTTCTGTAGGATTTCAGTAGATACCCAAAGTGTAAATTTGGGTAGTGTTCTCATTTTGAATAGTCCCTTCAGCCATGTCTTCCAGCGCTATGTTTGTAACATGTCCTTTGGTTCTTCCAGCATATGTTCGAATTCCATAGAACTTAAAATAGAACATTTAAGTTCTTTTTTCCTCTGAACTAGAACCAATTTTTTAACAGGTTCTCCTTCGTCTGCATATAAATGAATCATATTTTCTGTTACATAAGAAAACATAAAATATATTAACATAAATACATATTTCATTCAATAATTTTGTGTCAAAATTCTTTGGCCTTCTTCCCTTCTGCTTGCCTCTATCACATCATTATCCTTAGTGATTTATTTAACCATAAAATTTCCATCATCCTTTCTGACTTCATACTGTGCTTCCTCCATCAATTCCATGCTTGCATTTGCCATCTCCTGTTGGTATGCTCTTTCCTTCATCCAATTAGTGCACACCTTGTTAGTCATTTCAATTTCAAAATCATTTACTTGTGAAATTAATTTTACCTCATCTTCAGCTTTCCAATCATTCACAATCCTCTTGTCAGTCATCATCAGTAATTGACTACTGACTTCCTCTTGCTTACCTTTGAATGGATGAAGATTATGTTTCTTTCCATTCATTTCAAAGGAATAGACATTCCTCTTGCCCTCATGGATTGCTTCTTTGTCAAACTGCCAAGGACTTCCTTATAAAACATGACAAGCATCCATTTATATGATGCCACATTTTACCTCATCCTGATAACTTCCAATCTGAAAATTTACTTGGCGTTGTTCACTCACAAGAACTTGATGATCATTCTGTAGCCATGCAACTCTGTATGGTTTTGGATGTACTTCCCTCTTTAAATTCAACTTGTACACCATTTATGTAGACACCAAATTATCAGTACTACCACTATTAATAATCAACTTGCAACACTTACCTTGATCTTTGCAAACTGTCTTAAACAGGCTCCTCCTTTGAACTGACTCATCAATTACCTTTTTCAACAACAAGGATTCACCCTGTTCAGGGTAATTCAAAACCACCTCTAATTCCTTTGGAGTTTTAGGTTCAAACTGAACTACTTGTGCTCCTCTCTGTCTTACAACATTCTCTAGACAATCCCATGACATATGGCCAATCTACCCACATGTATAACATCTCACTTGTCCACCTCTTCCTCTACCTCTTCCTCTTGCAGCATTTCTTCCACCTCTATTATCATCGGTTCTGTCAGACTGTATTTGCTGATTTGAACTACTAGCTTCACCTTTCTGCTGTTGTTCCCTTCCTCTAGAGCCTCTCACCTTTGCTTTCTGACTCTGTTTTCTCATCAGCTTCTCCTCAGCCCTCAAATCAACCTGATATGCTTCCTCAATAGATCTCAATGATAATAAAACCCAATTCATCTTGTATATCAAATCTTAAACCATTAATATACCTAGCTACCCTCTCAGGTGTATCTTCCATATGTCCTGATCTGATATTTAACTTATAAAATTGCTCAGTATACTCCCTAACTGTCATTGACTTTTGCTTAATATTTTTCATTTGCCTAAACAAAATCAACTTATAATCCTTAGGAAGAAATTTACCTCTCAATTTAGCTGTCATTATGTTCCAACTGCTGATCTTGGCTTTGTTTTTCAAAATCATTTCCTCTTGCACACCATCGCACCAAAATGATGCATTCCCTCTTAACCTTGTGGCAACAAATCTAACTTGCATGTGCTCCTTCACTTCAACATAGTTAAAGTGTTTGTTCATAGCATTGATCCAATCAATTAACTCTTATGGATCCAAGCTTCCACTATAGAACGACACATCAACTCTTAAACTAGAACCTGCACAAAAAATAGACATAAACATTCTTACCTCAGGAGTTTCAACAGTTGTTTCCTCCTCCTCTTCAGGTATCTCTTCATCACTTGTATCTCCAGTGTGCTCATGATGTATGCCAATTTCTAAGGCTTCCAACCTTGTTCTCAGAGTTCTTATCTCCTCTCTTAATTCTGCATTGGCAACAAGTCTTCCTCGCCTACCTTGACCTATTCCAACTCTGACCTCCATCTCTTGACATAACAATTCACTACTGGATACAATCTTCCTGTCAATAGTGACTTGCTCTGAATCTGTTAGTAATACAGGAGTAAAAATAACCTTGCCTTTCATACAGGAAAATTACTCCAACCTAAAAATTCACAATCTTTCAGAAACAAGAACTATTGTGACAACACTCTCATACCTTCAAGCAGAATCCCTTTTCTGCTCTAATACCAATTGATGCCAGGTTCCCCTTGTATCCGTCTTGAGATGAACTGATACTTGATTTAGTCCAGTTCTAATTTAGTAGAACCGCTAAATTTAACCATGCCCGACCAATATCCTATAGGCACTCAACAAAGAGCGGATTTCAAATCTCCGATGAATTGGATTTCACAAGGATTTTGCTCCCATCTCCAGCAATTAGCTTACCTGCTAGTTCATCAGTGAAATGAACTGTCAACCATCAGATCCAGATTGACGGTGGATCTCAAATATTATAAGGCGGATTTCATCAAATATCGTGCCTGTCAGGATTTTCTTTGTCTGCGCTATTTCTCCTAGAGAAATAGCTCACATCCGTTGATCTTTAGCACTCTCCGATATCCACCACACGATCTTCAATCATGAGGATGATTTACTTTCTAGGGATATTGTTTATCTTGGCCGCAACTCCATTTTGTGAAATTCAACCACAATCATAGATCTGGTTCTACCACGATATCGACCATCCACACCTGGACATACTTAGACCTTGTTTATCATCGATTGATGTAATTCTCATCTGACTGATCAGAAAATCGATCAATCGATCTCTGTATCCTTCCACACAAGCATATATAAACTGTAATTCTTTGTATAAACAGTGATTATGCATATAGAATAACAATCTTCTCAACCAAGCACAAGAAATTGAATTACAATAGACTATAAACCATTTCCAAGATTGAATTTTCCAATAGATCGATACAATTAGAGAGTGATATCTCTGTATATGCTCTAGGAATAAAATTTCGAGCTCCCCTTTGACCTAATATGCAAACTTCCTCGAGCTATCCTCAACCTCTATGAGCTATCCTAAGCTCTGTGAGCTAAACCAAGCTATCTAAGAAAATAACTCAAACTGAATTAAATACAAGAGGTTTTTGTTTCCAGATCCTATAATAAAGAAACTCAAACTTTATTCAAACTCTTAACTGAACCCTACAACTCATCACTAACTAACTGCTATAATGTCTCAATAGACTTCAACTCAATCCTATCTGTTTACATGTGGAAAAGGATCTAGATTCCTTATCCATTTTTATTCAGCTTTTACAAAATAAAACAAATTACAAATGAATGAGACCCTAGGTCTCCTTAAGAGTTCCCTTGACCTTGTGAAGTCATGAATGACTTCACCCTCTTGAGCCTATGCTCTTCCATCAAGGATCCACTCAATTGTTGCATAACCTTTCATGGAAGAGAGGAGAATGCGATTTAGAGGTGCTAGAATGTCAGGAGGTGAGAGAGACCATCCAATCGAATACTTATTATTTATAGCCCAAGAATATATAAAAAAAAGAGATGAGTACCTTTGGTTATCCATCCAATCCTTTAGAGGAAGAATATTTACCTTATTTTCCAAATGAAGGTTCACTATTATGATATTTCTCCAAATATTCAATGTCTTTCCATTTCCTGGTATCCGAGTGAGTCTGGATTGAATTATAGGTGCCACCAATTTTAGTTTCTAGATATGCAAGATTTTTTTGCCATCAATTAGTTTGTCTATACTTCTTTTTCAATTACATTGAAAACCCTTTAGATGAGCACCTTCTTCCACCATTCAGAGTTACTTGTAATTAATCTCCATAGAATATTGGATCCCATTGCAAAATTCATTCACTTGGTATCTTTAATATCAACATCACCTATCTCTTTGGGAGATCTAATTGTATGTTAGTTGACTAAATAATTTTATTATTATTTGATTTCCCCTCTTACCATTGGAATTTGTGGATATTTTGTGTTATTTGTTGCATAATTCTAGAGGGGAATAACATGGCAAAACACTGTTGAAGAGGAGAGCTAAAATAACAAACTTAATAAGAACGATCCAATCTACTATATTCAACCATTGAGATCCCCACAATTGAAATTTGGTCTTTATTGTATTGGTTATTCCCTACCATACAACTGGCATGGGGTTGTTGAGAGAAATAGGCACTCCAAGGTACTTGAAGTTAGTCCACTTGTCTGAGCTAGGAATTTGCATGATTTTAGAGATGGATTGAAGAGGAGTAAGGTCTTTATATTTGACTTTTGTTGTTATTTGCTTTTTCCTTGATGCATTGAGGAAGTGATCCAAAATTATTCTAGACCTCTCAATAATGACAATTGATGTTACACCAAGCAAAATTATATTATCAACGAGTTGCAAGTGGTTAATCGATTTGACTCCTCTAGTGAAGGTTATATTGTGGAGATTGTCAGAGATGCATTCAAACTCTAGTTTCCTATTCGACGCCTCATTCATGATAACATATAAAAGGGAGGAGAGAGGGAAACCTTATGTCAAACACCTATTGCTTTAAAAAAAAGAAGCGGGTCGCCCATAGAGTAAGGCCATGATCTAGGGGCCATTTATGCAAGTTTCAATCCAAGTAATGAAATGATTGTTAAACCCAAATTCATAAAGGACGTCAATCAAAAAAGAGTTTCTTTGGACCTTGATTATTGGAGATGATATTTGAAGGAATATTCTTGATTCCATTGGCCATTATCTTGTCAATATTTTATAGGAATAATTGCATAAAGATATAGGTTGAAATATGTTGAACAATGAGGGATTTTCCACTTTAGGAATGACAACTAACAATAAGGAGTTCCTAATGTCACCTAATTCATGTATTTTTTGAGTATGTGTTTTAATCAAATTTAATGATTGTCTAACAAGTACTGTATAAGTGAGCAAAAAATATGTCAAGCCGCTGATCCCTGTCATGGCCAGATCACTAGACGAGCTTAATGATTCCCCTTTCTTATATTTATTGATTTAGTTCCTCATTGTCAATCTACGTGACCATATAGGGAAGGATTTCAAATATGATTTGGGTTGAATCAAAATCCACTACTTCTTCCATGCAGTGTCCTTCAAAATGGGCATTGGTAGATTCTTATGGCTGCAAACTCCTCCAATCTTGGGTCATCTTCCAAAGTTATTTCTTTGACATAATTTTTATTGGTTCACTTTGGATTGAAAATGAAAAATATGGTGTTCATATCTCTTAACTGCAACCATAGGCTACATGATTTTAATTGCC
Source organism: Pseudotsuga menziesii (assembly GCA_001517045.1). Taxonomy (NCBI): domain Eukaryota; kingdom Viridiplantae; phylum Streptophyta; class Pinopsida; order Pinales; family Pinaceae; genus Pseudotsuga; species Pseudotsuga menziesii. Next base: position 396,254 of record LPNX010104958.1, on the reverse strand, counting down.
ACATCTCTTCCTCCAATTTATTCACTTTGTGAAGCTTGGTGTATATAGTTCTCTCATCGACTTGAATTTAATGGCTTATATCAACATTTTCCATTTGCATTTAAAGATCTTCGAGCTACTTTTGGAGGAGTTCTCTTTTTTCAAGGACAGAAAGGAGGATTTGGCCCACTCCTTTAGATTCATATTCATTGCCTTTAATTTTTTTCCCACACAAAGGAGGTGAACTAATGCTATGATTTTCCCACTCCTCAGTACTACTTTCTAGAGCTCTAGGATTGTTGAGCCAAAGGGGATTGGATCGAAAAGGGAACTTCCAAAGTTTTGGGAAATGTTGAAAGTAAGGGGGGATTTTTTGTGATTAGAATTTGCAAAGGGGATGCTATGAGAGTATAAAGAGTAATTATGGAGTAAAAAATCATTGTGGCTCATAAATCGATCTATTCTAGCAATAATATGACCTAAACCGAGACATCTATTAATCCAAGTGTATTTCTTGTTGAAATGCTTGATACCTATAAGATTCCAATCTACCATTAAGTCTTCCATATTTTCTCTAAAGGAATCCTTGACAATGTTTCTACATTGCTTTTCTTTGCTTGACAAAACCGTATTGAAATCCCTTGTTAATACATAGTTTTTGGTGATGTTTGTATTCATTAGGGCCTGCAGAGAAGATCAACATTCTTCTTTTTGTTTGTAAAAAATAGACATATAAATATTAAGGATGTGGTTTTTGATACCTAAATGAAGATGGTTAGACTCAAAAGTACCCAATGTTGTGTTTGATGGGAGAAACCCAGTTGGAAGATTGACCTATCCCATAATGTACAAATACTTCTCGATGCACCTATTGGGGTTATCATAATAACTTTGCTTCTTTCCCATTGCTTCTTGCCGAGTATGAGTATATCAGCTGCTTCAAGATTTGTCTCTTGAAGGAGGGGGATAGTTGGTTCTTGGATTTAAAGATATCTCACATGGATTCTTCTTTGAATCTACTACCCATGCCTCTATAGTTCTAGGAAACAATAGTCATAATTTAACATTTGAGGGTTTATTTTCTTCATTCAATGAAGGAGCTCAAGTTCCTTGTTTTTATCATGATTTTTTATAGAACCAATTCCCATTTATTTTTCAATGATTGTTTAGTTCCCAATAGATTCTCTCAGTTTGTTTCCTCTTCTCTTTTTTCATTTGTTAGTTTTCTTCCAAGCTTCTTGAGTTGTCTCTCTTCTTCCTCTTTCTCTTCCTTCTCCTCTTCTTCAATTCGATGTCGATATTTATTTCTCATAAAAATCCTTGAGGATAGGAGAGGCTTTTCTGAGACTAGATCAATTTCCTCTTTCCAATTTGAGTGCACATGTTTCTGATAGAAGGGGAGGGATCTATTTGAGAAGAGGTGAAGAAAGGTGACACAGGAGGAAAAATGGAGGAAATTTCTTTGATTAAGGGAGTGACCACTTACACAAAAGATCAACAATCTTACTAATAAATATTATCAAAATGATTGGTTGTAGGGACATGATTAGATACCAAATGATTTTGGGTTGGAGAGAGAACTAAGGTTCCTTGGAGCGGTGCCGAGAGGCTAGGATTTGAGTTGTTGAGGTTGGAAGGGAAGCGAGTTGCTTAGATATGGTTGAATCAAGTAGAATAGGAGAAGATAAAGTAAATTGTGAGGCATTAGAGTTTAAATGCTACTTAGAACTCATTTTTTTCTTTCCCACTTGCCTTTGCTCATCCTTATTAGGGGCCAATTGAGCTTGAGGCCGATATTTTTACAATTTTCACAAAATACTGTATTAGTGACAGGTTTTATATTTGAATGGCCATTGTTCATAATTGTGTTTCTAAACATGCTTCTAGTTGTCAAGGGTTAAAAGGATTACTTCTAAGAGGCCCATTCTCCATATCAAACCTAATTCAAATCATATCACAAGCAAACATGTTATCTCTGGGTTTTAATTTATCAATATATCTTCCAAGAGTATTCCTAATGCTGCTCAAGAGTATGCCTATTGGAATCTCCATTCCAATAGTGCAAGGGTACATAGGGAAGAATAACTCCTCTAGGGATTGTCAACGTGATGTTAAGTTCTAGGTTAAAATCCAGTCCATCAATTCAATTCATGCCTTTGGTGCAAAAAATGTATGGTGCATTGTGAAAAATTAATTCTGGATATTTTGTAGGTTCAAACAGAAAGGTGTAAAACCCGTTGCCACAAAAAAATAAGAGAGCTTCCCTTTGATTAAAACCTTCCAATTCTTTTGAACCCAAAGAGCCATTGTTTTGGGTGAAGGCCATATCGCGGTAAATTGGTCAAATAAGTCTCTGCAAGGGCAAGAGCCATGTGTGGAGAAGAGAAAATAGGGAACACAACCTCAAGGATACCATCCAATTTCTTGACAAAACATAAAGATTGAAACTTTAAAGAGGTTTGATAATGGCAAAGATAAAGGCAGGAAAGACAACAACTTCATGGCGTAGAGGGGGAGGGGGGCATCCCCCTTCAAGGTTAAGATCTGTAGATGAGAAGGGTGTGTGCATGCGACTACTCTTGCATAAACAAAGAGAGTAGATGAGAAGGGTGTGCGCATGTGACTACTCTTGCATAAACAAAGAGAATAAAGTAGTTATCATTTTTTCATGATTTTAATGTAATATGTATCAATAAAAATAGAAAGCAAATACAATTTAAGATATTGTGAGGTCATGTGAAAATTGTGAAACAACATAACTAAATATAAAATAAGATTACAACCATCATGACATAAATTTATTCGTGGATTTTTTTTTCACCATGGAAAATACATATTTTCTTGCTATTTAGTAAGAATAAAAAAACAGATCGTTAAATCGAATCACCACATATCTCCAAGACTAAGATATGACAATGAACAATCAAACCTAAAAATGCAAAGAGTAATGTGCTAGTAAATAAGTGCAAACATGGCAAAAAGAAAATACATTAAAATTACATAATATTCCAAAATCCATCTCCACTGGGTAAAAGCATGGTAATGTGTCTCACTTTTTCCCCTTTTGCGGCAATGAAATTTATGAACTAAAAGTATTTGTTTAGAAATCTACAAATCCATCAAGATTTAGATAATGATGTAATGAAACAAAAGTTTTCATTGTGAATGAGCTATTATATGGTATTTTTTTTAAATTAAAAAAATTATTTTTATCTTATTTATTTCATTTTCTTTAAAGGTCATTTATTATTATTTCAAGCATCTTATAAGTACTCATGAAACCGCGACCCCCCATATCTATCTTAATTTACTTTTTTAATTCGAATCTTTTTGAACAAGTTTTTTATAGACACTTTTAAGATTGTTGTACATATTTTTTAATTTTATTTTATGACATATTTTAATTAATATTAAATTATCAATATAATAAATAATTTTTATGTGTACGTAAAAGCACGACCCAAAAAAGTATCATTTTAAGACATCAAAATCAATGTTTTTTCATATGAATATGGAAATCATATATAAGTGGTTGTTAAAATTATTTTTTGAAATTTTTTAAAGCATGTTTTTTAATTTTTATAATAAATATTTTAAATAAATTTATAAAAACAGAACAATTTTTCTTGCCGCAAAGTGAGACACATTACCTTGCTTTTACCCCACTAAGAGTTCTATTACGCAATCTTTCAACTGATGACTAAAAATACATATAAATTACATAAACTTGTTAGTGAAACTTATCAATTTGAAGTGAATAAACTTGATATCATTGAAAAAAATACATTAAAATTACATAATATTCCAAAATCCATCTCCACCAAGAATTCTATTATGCAATCTTTCAAACTGAAGACTAAAAATACATATAAATTACATAAACTTGTTAGTGGAACTTATCAATTTGAAGTGAGTAAACTTGGTATCCTTGACTTTTAGAAAGGTATTTTTCATAATGTGAACCAGAATTGAGAGGGGTATTTTTCATAACGTGGACAAGAATTGAGGAGAAAATGAAAGGGTAAGTATTTCTCTCGGTCATGGTGTTCTAATTTTCTTCGACACGTTATGTAGTGCACCACCCAAAAGAAAAAGCAAGAATTGAAAATGAACGTTCCTCTCATTTCCCAAAGAAAAGAGAAGAGAGTACAGATAATATAATATATCATTTGATTCTCTTTGTAAAATTTGGAAAACGAAACAATGCGTAGAGAAGAGAGCACAGAGAATATATAAAATATAATATATCATTTGATTCTCTTTGTAAAATTTGGAAAACGAAACACTGTGTTAGACAAACTTGACATGATTGAATTCAACGAAGGTGAGTCTAAATTAATCCCGACATCGTTTACTTTTCCTTTTCGTTTTTTTATCGTTTTTCAGTTTGGGTGGTATGTGGGCCGCCGCTGCTTTCGCATTGATAATTGTAAAATATTCACGTGATTAAGTTGGTGGTGGTGTTATGTTTTGTTTAATTGATATAATATAATTGTAAAATATTCACGTGATTAAGTTGGTGGTAATCACGTTGGTGGTGGTGTTATGTTTTGTTTAATTGATATAATAATATATAGTTAGTATTTTTAATTTTAATTTTTAATGAAGAGACACATTTTTGCAGTTTAGTAGGGGAGATGTGTAACTTTTTCAGTGCTCATCTTAAAGTTGACATGTGTCTTTTACAAAAATATAATATAATGTTATAAAAAATAACAAGTGGGTTCAAATTACATTTAAAATGTTTTTTTAGAATTATATATATAAGACTACAATTTAAAACCATAAACATTTTGTTCACATTTCCTCAACATTTACACTCTAAAAGAAGGGTTTGGAGCTCTAGAGATTTGATCCATTTGGACGCTGGATAGATCCTTTTAAAGATGAATCTATACTATTATATCCACACCTTGCCATTTATCCTCCACCTCTTTGTGACCATTTATCCTCCACCTCTTTGTGACACAAACAACTAAGTGCAACCTAGATGGTTCCCCTTACTTTTTATTTGTTATTTCAATGAATGAAGGACAATATGTATGTATATATCTAGAGAGAGAAAGTATGTATGTATATGTAATAATAATAGAGATTTAAATTTTTATTCAAAGTATTATATAAATTAAAATTAAAAAATAATGTATAAATATTTATTAATGTTAAATCAATTTTTTTGAAATGTAAATTTTTTATTATTCAATGTATTAATTTTTTTAATATTAAATGATAAAAAAATACACCTTTTTATGTATGTACACGATAACATCTATGTTATACTTGGTTGTAGATCATATGTTTATGTCATACATGGTTGTACGACATATAAAGTAATACATCTTTGTTTAAGATGGTTATAAGTTGGTGAGTCTAACACTTAAAAATATATGTTTCCTACTAAAAAGTCATAGGTTTAAATCTATTCTTATCTTTCATAGGTTGTTGTTAAAGTAATAATAACTATTATGACAAAAAATCTTTTAAATTTTCTGCCAATTTTTTTTTCAATAAATAAATTAAACTAAAATCAAATTGTTTGACTTCAATGACAAAATAAACCAAAACTTAATTATAGTTTTTTAAAATTATATATTTTAAAATTATTAAAAAAACACATCCATATATATTTTTAATAAAATTTAATCTACTCATTACATATATAATCATATAGTCATATTTCTAAAAACATCAAAATATATATTTTTAAAATGGAATGTAGTTGGATGGTTTATAATCATATAGTTAATCATATCCATAGAAACATATATTTATATGGAAAGGGAATGTAGTTGGATGGGTATTGGTAAACTTGATAGGGCAACCACTCAATTTTGGTAGTTATGAAATATATTAATTAATTGAAATTGATAAACCCATAAGCATATCAAAAGCTACCGTTCCTAATTTAATATTTCCAGTCTTCAATTTCTTACGGTTGAGAGTACACAGATTTCTACGCCTAACAATCCAAATATCAACTTGCACCTGAAATAAATGAGTAAGTCACCGAACTCCATATTATAATGTCTAGTGGCTCAAATTCATCAATCATTATCACTTAGCTCGAGATATTGACATACGAGGAAATACCCGCCAAAGAGTATCTTTATTTCATTATTGTAATCTTTATTTCATGAGCAAAATATGAAACAGGCTGTGTCAGGTTCTATTTTTCATTGTTTACGTTAATGGATAACATTTTAAATTATAAAAGTCTATATTTGTTGTGACACCTATCCCATCTAAAATTTTAAGTTTGTCATCACAAAATATCTGCCAAATACTTTTTAAGTTTTTCAAACACAAACTAAATTATTTTGAATTTCATATTTTCTAGTACCGTCATAATTGTCATAATTAAAATAGTTAGCAAAGCTACAAACTAAATGGTTTTGAATTACATATTTTCAAAACTACAAACTAAATGATTTTGAATTACATATTTTCTAAACTAAATTATTTTGAATTTCATATTTTCTAAATTATACAGTCATAATTAAAATAGTTAACAAAGCTACAAACTAAATTATTTTGAATTACATATTTTATTAATTATACCTTCTTAAGTTTTTCAAACACAAACTAAATTATTTTGAATTTCATATTTTCTAAATTATACCGTCATAATTAAAATAGTTAGCAAAGCTACAAACTAAATGATTTTGAATTACATATTTCTTAACTAAATTATTTTGAATTTCATATTTTCTAAATTATATAGTATAATTAAAATAGTTAACAAAGCTACAAACTAAATTATTTTGAATTACATATTTTATTAATTATACATTCATACGTAAAATACTTCATTTTTCATTTGCATGGAAAGAAGCACTTGTATTGGTTTGCTTGGAATGGAATTAGTCTAGGCTTTCATTTAGGAAAGGTTGCACTTTCATTTGAACGGAAATGAATTATTTTTGCACTTCATTTAGTGGCATACCATCTTTTCATTTGGAAAACGAGTTTGCACTTGGCATTGTTTTGAGGTGTGCATATTTACTTTTATTGTTGAGTCATAACATCACTAGTTTCACGACCATATCCCTTGAGTAAGCACATCCTCTTAAAAGGAACGCTTAATTTAAAATTGAACATAACAATTTTATTTTATAGGGTGCACCAACAAGCTTATGTTTTAGAGTCTTGGAATAGAATTTTGTGAGTAAACTTCTCCAAGACTATAAAATGAAAACAATTTAGGTGTCTCACCAGGGAGAGGAGAAATCCTTGCTATAATTGGTGTTCTCAGGAAGCTGCTCATACACAAGAGTTAATCATGAGGCAGGGCAAACGTTGATGGTGGGGATATCCCTCCACTACCTTCAGCGAGTTCTGAATATATTTCTAGGATCTTATTTGTATCTAGGGGATCTTGAGGTATCTTTGTTGGTTTTGAGCTTCGAGCTTAGTTACCCTGCCCATACGGTGGATCCCACCTGCGATTGTCCCCCTGAGAATTGGTTATATTGAGGTGAACTTAGTTGTTTTTCCTAGGTATCGCAGAGGGTACTACCAAAATTTATTTTGTGTGTCCTGGCTAGTTATGGCTCAGACGACATAGTCACTTTATGCGTTGAAGCTGAGGGCCACTATAATTGGTTACACACCTCTGCTTTTAGTGTATGGGAGTCTCAGGTCTTTCCTAGGTGAGACATACTTGCCACATTTGAGAGCTTGTTTTTCCTCATTCCTTGCTTGTGTCCATTTGTCCTAGCTTATTCAGGGGTGTGCTTTGTGTTTGCTAGTTAGCCTTAGGGATTACGGTTACTTGAGTTTCTTTTTCTACGGAGTCATCATGGATCGAGTTCCAATACTTCGTTGTTCTTGTCGTTTAGTAGGTTTACTGCCTTTTGACCCTTCTCAGCCTCTTTATAAGAGGGATATACATTATAGGAGGCCTCTTTCCCATCATGGTATCCAAATAATTTTTATGACGACTACCATTTTCGAGATTCCGAATTTCCCTCTATCCCCATAATCCGCGTTCAGGGGAGGATTCCATGGGACTCCTTCTTCGTCTACCTTATGGATTCTTGGGACTTCGGTCTATACCTACCATCATACGACTTGTCCTTCCCACCCTGTAGGAATGAATCCTTTTGAATTTACATACTTTGTCCCAAAAGTTTCCTAGGGAGGGTCAGGCAGTGAGGCTCAGTCCGTTCCCTTTAATTCGAGTCCTTTTATGTTTGGGATGTCGAATGTTTTAGTGACTATTCCATCATCCATCCAAGGTCCTAGTACAGATCCTAGTGTGTGAATAGGGGGCACATCATCCCCTTTCATTGCATATTAGTTTGAAGGTGGTCATATTCCTCCTTCTACTCCGTTTGTCAAGGGGTGGCCACTCCCTTCGTCGGGTCCTCACACTAGTGTTCATCTTGTCAGGGGTGGTGGTGGCTATGTGAATGTTGGGTCTAGGACTTACATCCCTTATTTCATCCCATTGTCAACTACACCTATTCTGTTAAACACGTTTCTCATGACGAATCCTCGCCATATTCCAAGTGAGCCCTTGGGAGGGAATATTCCTATTTGTATGGGTCCCCCGTCATCAGGTATCCCAATATCGGGAGGCTTCATGCCTCCTCATGTGTCTCGGGGGAACTCAATTCATTAGATGGTTAACTTTGGTAATGTTATTCCCCATGCCAAATGAATGCCTCACATGCAAATTAACATGCACCCTTTCATGGGTTGTATGGGAGGAGGCTACTACCCAACTGGTCAAGGCCATGGCCTTTATCAGAACCAACCATTCATGGGGGCATGGAATCGAATTTCGTAGCCTAGGATCCATTTTTTAGCTACATTAAATCTTCCTGGCCTATCCAGACTCACGAATAACCTGGTGTGTCATGATTTGGCATGGCCTCTAGTCCCCGCTAAGCTTCCTTCAGATATTCTGAATTTTGAAGGTAAGAAAGGCGAGGATCCCGGTGATCATGTTACGAATTTTCATCTATGGTGCTCTTAAAATTCACTAAATCATGATTTTGTTCAATTAAGATTGTTTCAACGCACCCTCACGGGTCCATTCGAGAAATGTTATATAGATCTTTCTGGGGGCACATACCAAACTTTCAATGACTTGGCCAAGGTATTCCTTAATCACTTTTAGTTGTCGTTTCACTATGATGTCAGTACCGAAATCTTGTAGAAATTTTGACAAGACAAGGTGTTGCAGCTGCAACTGTTTTCCCAAATTTTTGAAATTTTGGACCCTCCTCTTAATTTTTATCTTGCCTAGAATTGTTTGGATCCATGAACTCTGTTTTTGTTTCCCCTCTGCTACAAGTTTGGATTGTTTTGAGGTCAACTTTTTTTGTGCTTTTCGAAAAATTGTTTATGTTTGAAACTGTTTGAGTTGTGAAATTGGAAGATTGGATTTAAAATGTTGCCCTTTTGTTCTGCAATTTCTTTCTTTCATATTGGAAGTCTATTTCTTGTTTTCGCCGCTGTTTTGGAGGTGAAACAAACGTTTTCGTCGCTGCCCGGCCGAAAGTCTATTGGAACTTAATGTTTTAGTTTGGTTGTTCGTAAGTCATTTAACCATGCATCGAAGCCATATTTCCCTACGGGGCCGCCGTTGTGGAAGTTGAACGATGATTTTTCTGACGGATAGCTTTGACTGTTTCGATGCTGTAATGTTATTATTTCGACTTGCTTTGCGCTGTCGGAGGTTGGCTGAAGTTTGGATCGGTGGTTTTTTTATCTTTATGAAGCGGTTGTTTTGGAGATGAGACAAGCCTTTTAGACCACTGTATAACCTTAAGTTTTTCCGAGCACTTAACATTTTCACAATTTTTCTGCGCCATATCGAAAAGTTTTATAACTTTGATCGAAGGTGGTAGTCTGATTGCCTTCCGCCATTGCGGTTCCCGAGTAAACTAAGTGTCTGCCATTGTAACTGCTCCACTTGCCGATGTTTCTTTTACAATTTTCGCTGATATGTTTATTTTCCGCGGAGCTTGTAGTCTTTTCATCTTCAACGATGACAGCTGTGTAATGCGCTAACTTCCCGACGTTATGTCGTTCTATTCGCCGACAAGGAGTTTCTGCCCGATGCTTTAGTGTTTAGTCTTTCCGACGCCGATAGGCTTAATGGTCCCATAGAACTCATTGTCCGTCTGAAACCTGCCGTTGTGGCTATGAGTAAGACTATCCTGTCGATGTTTTAATGGTTCAAGCCGCCGATAAGGTTTTTCCCGCCGTTTTGTGATTTTTTAACCCTTCTGTGGGCGGCGGTGGTTTCTGATTCTTGTTAAGGTTTTTGTGATGAGAGCACAGTACAGGGCCTCATTTTGATGATTAGTTTTATTGTTAGTATGATTTAAGTTTATTGAAAAGATGTAGTCCTAATTAATGATTAATTTTTGTGTTAACTACAGATGGACTCAGAAGATTCTTCAGATTACTACTGCGAGAAGACATGGCTGAAGGATAAAGCTGAGGAAAGTTGGCTGAAAAGTGATAAGCAGAGTTTGTTCTGAAATCAACGGGATCTAAAAAAGGACAAATAAAGGACAAGGTAGAATCGATGGCAACAGAAGCCCAGGCTTGGAAAAGGTCCGTCAGCTACCAAGCTGATCCCGTTTTATGAAGTACTCATAAGTTTAACTCCGAAATGTAACATATTGCCTAAATCATGAGCACTCACAAACTGAAAAAACTGTGAGATTACAACGGTCGGTGGAGTCGGAAGGTCAAGGGGCGGGGCAACCCAAAGGTTTTGTTGTATTTGTATAAATATAGGAAAGTTAGAGGGAATAGGGGATTTTTTCCTTGGAAAAACTTGTGAACCACTTGTTGTAAGAGGAACTACTTCGTTTTACAATAATAAAATTACAATTTTGCCTGTTGGAGAAGAGGCTGTGTGGAAAGTTCGAAGGTGATAAATGAACAATGTTGAAGGGGAACTATTTTGTTTTCAACTGTGTTTCATTAACTATGAGAGTGTTCTAACTTTCTGAACCTATGTTCTTATCTGAATGTTCTCTGGTTTATTCTGTGATAATTTCCACTATGAGTAATGGAGGGTTTAACTGTTGATGAGCTATCTTGTCGTGTATATCTTTATTCATGTTTACGTGTTTCGATTCTAAGAGCAACTATTTGTGATGTGTGAACAGTATTACATTACTCATGAATTAATATTTTGCTCCCTAGGGACAACTTAGTTAGTGTTGTTTTCCTTGTTGTGTATGATTTAGATGCAAGAGAGTCTAAGACGAGAGGTAAGAACCTGCGCATCACATTTTGACCACTCCTTGCATTCTCAATCAATCCGCATCTTAGATAGGCACTTGCATATCATACCTAAAGTCAAAAAATACAAAAATATACGCGGTGGACCGGGCTGCAACCGGTAAAACCTTTTATTTTTGTTACTTGACCTACGGTAGACAGACCGCAAGCTGGATGGATTCCCTACACCAAACAGTCATGGGCTAGTTGGGAACGTTGATTAGGGAGAACCCCTTGATGTTGTTTCCTGCGAATTTCCAGGCCTCAACACAAGGACACCCATATTTCTGACCATATTCAAGAGTGGCTTAGATGAAAGTGATTGATTAAGGCCAACATTCCACCAGAATTCTTATTGGAATGGTTCCTTAAGTCCTTGTTGCCTTACATCGCGAAGGATGTTTGACCTTTGAAGTGGCTTCCGAGTAACATGCCATTTTTAGAGCTCAACAATTAGATTTGATATATGCTCAGTCTAGGATCCTATATGAGATTATTCGTAACGTATCGAGGTCAAATCATGATCCCAAGTTTAAACCCAGGAAGCATTCCAATGACATCGGTGGATCTGCGACTATAAAAGTTGTGGACTAGGTTATGAATTAAATGCAAGGTTTTTATATTAACTATTCTATGCCTAGAAAATTTGCAGCTTCATCCACCCCCACTCAATCGGTAGATGTACATTCTGTGCAATTGTCGAACCAGAAGGGTAACTAACAACCCAGGAAGAACAGGAAAAAGGGGAAGAATAATAATAAGGGCGGGAATAAAAAGGAGAATGCTAATTATGAGAAGAACGACAAAAATGCTGGTGGGGATAAGAAGACTAAACAGAAGGTCAAATTCCCATGTAATCTTTGTGGATGATACCATCTTACATACTTGTTCCCTAGGATTGACGAGGCCCCAAAGTTCATCGCACAGAGCCCAACTGTGTTGACTAATCCCCTTCCACATAATCAAAATATGACTTCGAGGACTAAGGCCACCAGAAGTGGTGCTGGTGGAAGTCAAAATGCGCCAGACATGAAAAGTGGTCATGCTTGTATCAATATGATGTCAGATGTTCATGTTGCGATTCGTTCACGTGATTATGTTCCATCGCAACCGACCATGGGCAAAGAGCCTCTGCCCCCGGAGATTCCTTTGTAGATTGACAAGCCTGAGACTATAACACATATACTAAAAGGGGTCTTGAAGCGCTCGAGGAAAAATCCCAATGCCCGAGATTCCTAAAACTATTCTACTGTTGAGGATTTGGGATAGACTCCTTATGCGATGTTGGCTTTGGAGATGCTTCAAACTTTTCCCTTGCAGAGGAAAGTGTTGCTAGTTGCTTTAGGAGCAACTGACCAAAACGCCCCTAGTGTCGTGAGGTTCAAGACTCACTATGTCCAACCTTGCTTGCCTTACCATGTGGATTTTCAAGTCCATGCGGAGTGTTTGAACAACACCATTAAACATATAGTTATTGATGAAGGTGTTGTGACCTCTATGATGTCTCTATCCTGTTGGAAAGACCTTGGCTCTCCCGTGTTGTCTAAATCTATGACTATGCTAACATCTTTGATGGACATTCCTTTTGACCGCATGGCGGTATTCATTCCCTTTAGGTCCATTTGGGTGGGAATACCATGTCAGTCGAGGTTGACGTGGTTGATGCACCCCTTGACTATAATCTATTACTAGGAAGAATTGGATTTATGCCATGAAGGCGATCGTATCGTCTGTGTTGTACATTGTATTCTTTCCTCACGAAGGCATAATCATGACGATCGATCAATTATTGTTCACTAATTATAGTTCCTCTAGATAGTCAGGACCTATGGTCTCGATTATTGAGAATTCTTAGCTGGAAACTGGGAATGTTGGTGTTGGGATGTATCCATCGCTTATGGGAACATTTAACTTTTCAGCTTCAATTTTGTCTTTTGATTCCACTTCCGATGGTTCTCTACCATCTTCGAGTCCGATCCCATTTCGTACTTTGTATTTGAGTGATCCTAGGACTCTCCCTTCTCCAATCGAAGCTGGTGAAGGGAACCCATCTGTCAGAATGACTATGTTGTTTCATGTAGCCTGACCTTAATGATCTGTGTGTGCTGCTATGGATGGTGTTCTTGCGTTTGATGAATGGTATGTCTTAGTGCATGTTTTTGATGATCCATCTATATTCCTGACGTTGGTCGATCATTCTGTGTTCTATTAAAGGTCATTCTTCAAGCTACATATGAAACTATTGTAGAACTTGATCTTTCCTCTTCGGGGATAGAGGAGGGAGATCCCCTGCTCCCGCCTTCTTTGGCAGTCCACTCAACTTGCTCACATGATTGTCTCGATGATACTTTGTTGAGAACATGAGTTGTCTGGAAAGGCCTTAGGAGGACCTACATATAGATCTTCTTCCCAACTAGAGCTTGAAAGGACTAAGCATGATAAGTCATGGTCGACCTTAGGCGAGGAATCATGATGTTGATCACCCTGTGATCCCTTTGGACGAGTATGGTCTATATGATGAACTAAACACATAAGATATCTTTCCTACCATCCCTATGAATCCCCGAGATCCTCCTATTGTTGAGGTTGAGACTTATATGGATAGCCTCGTTGTGCATGCTCACAAGAGAGTAGATTATCCATCCCACTTTCGACTAGTATTTGAAAGAGGCAAGCACCTATTGCAATTTATTGTTTTGATGGAATAAATCTTGGTTGATCGTTTAAAGGTTGAGGAAATACTTCAGTTGCATCCCTCACGCTCAATGACCTATGTTTGAGCCTCCAACCTCACATCAACATGGCACTTTGTACATTAGTGTATATATTTTGGTTTTACCTACTAGAATTTTGTAGCTTCACTCTAGTCATTTATCCATCTCTATATAGTTTTTTGAGCTTTATGGACTAATGTTACAATGTGAGGATTTTTTGTGGAGTAGTTCCTTCAAGTGGTAAGAGGTTGCGCCTAATATGATCATGCCATCGTCAGGTATATCTCGTCACTGGCATATAGGATAAGATTTCACTCCGTTTGCATTTTTGCATTGTCCCATGCTTATGTCACTTAAACCATAGGTACGAACTCGCTTCTTATCGACATAGAACCCTCTTGATGCTTATAGAAGTGTCTTTATGTAAGCGATATATATTTATCGACCTTGGTTACCCTAGTTAGATCTCATCTTTCCATTTGGTGCCCATGCTGAGATTCCTTTTTAGGTCTAGGAGTCCCTTGTAGTCCCGCCGTGACTTCTAATAGAAATTTCATGTTCTTTCTTATCTTTCTTACTGGTAATATCATTTAGGGACTCCCGTTTTATATCAAATAATGCATTGCATGCGCCTGCTTGACTTATTGAGCTTAATGTCAACTCTCCGCTTTACTTTTATAAGACATATTTCTTGATATTGTATCAATTATAGCCAAGCAGAGCCCCTTTTTTATGCTTTTCAACTTGATCACCCCTATCCCTAGAGGAAACATTCCCCAAGTGTCCTTATCCTGCACGCATTTCCTTGCATTTAGCATAGGTATGTTCCACTACTTGGAACTAGTTTGCTTGAACGCGATTTTATTCCTTTTCAATATTTATAATATGAAAAAGATAATAAATACATAAATAAATAAAAATTTGGACATGAAATGATATTCTCTTATATTGGCAATTGTCGTGTCACCTTCGGACATACCAAATTTTACGAGTCTACTCATCATGGATCGATTTTCTAGTACAAATTTAGGAGTTGTAATTGTTATTTAGAGCTTTCTCCATCGACTGGTTAAGCTTCCAATCACCATGGAGCCTTTGTTGGTGCCTCTCGTGTCACAAAGTTTTCCTAGTTTGCACATTTGAGTCTACACTGGCTAAGTGTCCACATCTTCCTCATGTTCTTGTTTGAAGTAAGCATTTATCTTGAGTCGCCCATTCCTTAGTTATCTTGACTTTGCATGTCAACCATTCCTGGTACATCATAGAGTTGTGGTCCCACCAGGCACCTTGGGCCTACTTTCATCATTGGTAGGTGACCTTGAACTCGACACATGGCATCTCATGATTGGTCGTTGACTGAGTGGTTTCCCTTGTGTTCGATGACATGAAATCTATTCACACATTTGGATTTGTGCCATGTCTTGAATTCCATTAGACCTTATTGGCGGTTTCCTCGCCTCCATCACTAGTTTTCATCATTGGTTTCTATTCAGAGGGTCTCTTTCACATGCTACGTGCATCTAGTATGCGTGGGGATGCACATGGTTACTAGTTTGTGTACATCTTGTTCATCCGAGTTCTTCCAAATAATCCAGCCTTGCTGAGTACCTCGTGTTGGTTGATGGTGTATGCATTAATTCCCTCTATTAGCACCATTTTTGAGCTAAGTAATTAGTAAAGGATATGGCCATTAAAAGGAGGAATAAGGTTTGTAAATTTTCATTTCCTAGACCTTAAAGATTGTTGATGAGGGTATGCAGGTGTTTAAAGGGACATTTCTAGACTAAGAAGGCTAAATACTTTAAGAAATTTTGATTTTTGACCTTGAAATGCATGTAAATGAAGAAATCCGCTTCTAGTTGAATGATGATAGGAAATGGATGGCCTGGATGTGCAAGGGAGGAGATAAAAGGCCAAAAATCGTTTTTGCCAAGGCAAAATCAGGAGTGGAAAAGAGGAAAAGGTAAGAAGTTTGGATTTGAAAGTTAGAATCCCGATTTCTGATTTCCGTAGTCCAAGATTCGACGATTAGGGAGGACTTCCGCACAGATCAATGACTTAGAAGGTAGTAAAGGGCGGAAACGGAAAAGGTAAAGCTTCAGGTTATAAAACTTGTAAAACCTGACTCTTGCTTTCCACGACCCAATATCTATGACTCAGATCAGTTTCACCATAGATCAATGGTCTGGAAAAGAACAAAGGGAGGAGATTGGAAAGCAGGAAATCTAAGAATTTGATCATAAAAGATAAAACTTCTACCTTCCACGATCTGCTAGATTGACGGTCCTGAGCGCTTTTGCCAAAGATCAACGTTTCAGAATAAAGCAGAGGGGTGGAGATTTGAAAGAAGGAAAATTAAGAATTTGGTCATGAAAAGTCAAAATCCCATTTTCTGCGATTCACAAGATCTACGGTCAAGGGAGCTTCCGCACAGATCAACGGTGCAGAAAGAAAAGGGCGGAAGCAGAAGAGGAGAATTTTCAGTGACAAAAGATGGAAGATCTACATTTCGCTTTCTGCTAAAGGCAGAAGCGGAAAAGATAAAGTTGTTTGTTATGAAAAGTTGATTTCCATCTTTCGAAGCCTGCAAGCTTGATCTCAGATCAACAAATGAGGATGAATTTGACGGAAATTGACGGTGCAGAAGGATACAGGGCTGAAAGGATAAGGCAGGGGTGGAAAGACCAAATTGAACCACGAAGAAACCATCAGCCCATTTTTTCGTCTTCTGCACACCCCAGATCGACGACCCAAAATGAATCTTGAGGTAAGATCTACGGTGAATATGCATTTCGCTGGGTGAACCTGAACACTCAAAGTCAGGGAGAACTGACGTGATGAGAAATGTGCTTAAATGACGTGTCATTCCATTATTGGATATCACGCTTGGAAATCAGAGCCACAAAAGTCATTGTAAGGAGAGCGATGAGGCAAGAATGAATGGTCAAAATCTAAACAAATGCAGATATATTGCTGGAAATTATTTGGACGGTTAAAGATGCAGGGAAGGATAAAAACCGTTGCAGGTCGAGCTGAAATCCTCGGATCAGTCGTTTTTAGCAAGAAATCATGATTCCTTGCTATCAAAACTCCCCAGCTGATCCACCATGCGCGTTTCAACGTGCTTTTCTATTTGGGTTATGATCATTGTGAATCTGCTAGATCAAAATTTTGTTAAGATTTTCATTTCCATACTGCAATTGTTTTGGCTCTATTTCGAGGTTGGTATCGGGAGCCTATGAACCTATAAATATACCCTCAATAGAGGAAGACATGGTTAAAACCCATGAGAATTTTGTGTTATGCATTTTGTGATCTATTGCTAATAAAATTGCAGAGCTGAATGCTGGTTTGTGGCTGCAAAGATTCCTGTGTATTTTGTAGTTACAGTATGTTATATCCTTTCCCTTGTGCATGTTTTTCCCTTTTAAACTCGCCATTAGGTGTTCTTCATATCTAGAATAAGTGTATAATAGCTTAGAATTCATATTGTTATGCTCTGGGTATTGTTTTAGGTATTTACCAAGTCTTCTTTCTAAAATTGAAGCATAATTCATCTCTTAGGTGCTCTGTGTTGATAGACTGTTCTTGTTCTTTCTTTATCACCGGATAAACTGCTATTTGACTGTAACCGAGTGCTACCTTGCCTTTGTAGATATTCACCTGCAAACTGTTATGTAATTCATGAATATTTGTGACTCCATAGCCCTATTTATGCTTGCCTTGTTTCAAGCAAAAACTCAATCTGAATTTTGTTTTATTTTGATATCTGGCCCTGTTAAAAACCTGTGATAGATCCCTCTCTAGAAAGGAAGAAGCCATCTCCCTTTATTAAAGTGGTTTTGTTGTTACCTTGGGATTTACCTTCCATAACCTTGGGTACATTATGAGTGCTAAACAATTGGCACCGTTGCCAGGGACCGAAAGTGCAAATCAGCCCTGGGAGGCAATAAAGATTCCAAGAAGAAAGGGTTTCTGTGGGGAAACAAAGACTTCTGCAGTTGAAAAAATTGTATAATTTTCCCTGGCGACTCCACATTGATTTTCTAGCAAGATTTCAGAAGGCATCCTAGCTCTCAGGAGGTCACATACACGAGGTAAACCTAACACTGAAACATTAATAAGTGTGGAAAATACAGAAAGATTTCTTAGAAACAAAGGAAAAGAACAAATAGATATTTTGGTGCTTCATCTTCTCAAGAATTTGATAGCATTCAGTATTTAGGGTGGGGATTTTTTTTAAAAAGTTCCTTAGTGAAATCAAAATCTGAATTTGATTTGAAGGAAACTGAAATTAATACCAGTAGTTTAGAATCATAATTTCTTGATTCTTTTTGGCACAATCTTCAAATCTATGTGAAACCTGAAGAAAGAAACCATGTTGTTCAAAGCTTTCCGCCTTATATCCCACCAACAATTCAAACCCCTCCAGCCTTTCAAGCCCCTCCTCTTGTTCCAAATACACCTAGACAAATAGTTGCTAGGTTTGCTCCATTGGCCTTACCTGCTGTACTGCATGACCTTCCTCAAAATTATGCCCATAAAATTCCCTTCTATGATGGAGATGGAAATTTCACAGCAAGACAACATGTTGATAGATTTGATTATGTGGACTTGGAGTTGGTTGATGAAGACGATATTAAGATGAGGTTGTTTGTACTAAGTTTTTCGGGAGAGGCAAAGAAATGGTTTAGAGATATACCTGCTAGGTCCATTGCCACATTTGAATCTTTCCATACTTTATTCTTAAAAAGATGGGGAGATAAGACAAGTCCTTTGCAGGTGCTTTCTCAATATAATAATCTTAATAAAGGAGGTTTTGAATTTGTCCATGAGTTTTCTAGTCAATTTATGAGGGTGTATAACTCTATTTCTGCTAATATTAAACCCCTAGTAGGCTCTGTAAAACTCCATTATGTCGATGCCTTTGATGGTGAATTTGCATTATTACTGAGAGAGAGAAAATCAACAAGTCTTCATGCCATGTTTCAAGATTATTTAGAAGTGGAAGCTAATATGATGGGAAGTGGAAAAATAAAGCAGAAAGTAGAAACAAGTTAAGATAGAGAAGAAAATGGACCTTCTGCTTCTGCTGCTGCTTCTTCTAATGATGATGAAAAAATTGGAGAATTTGATGGATAGGATGACTGTGGATAATAGACCATTGAACATAGAACATAATGAACCTTGGATCAGAAACCCAAAATTCAGAAGGCCCAATCCTTCCCCACCTCCAAAAATTAGACAGAGAGGTATAAGGAATACTAGAAATCCAGATGATCAGCAAATAAGGCCACCTTTTCCTGAGAACTATGTTGCACTTGAAGATGAGGCTGAATCTATTGAGGAGCATATTCACCATTTTGGTGACCTGGATTCTGAAGTATACCTCATAGAGGAAGAACATGGTATGTTTGCCCAGGAGGATGCCAATAATGATTTTGAGGAAGAGTTAAAGCAATATCAAAGAGGGAATTTGCATCCCATAGATGATGTCCAAAGAAAGATCAAATTGAGAAATATAGATGTTACTGTAAATAAAGGAAGGTTAAATCAAAATCAACCTTTTAGTAGTCAACAAAATACTGAAAAGAGAAGTGAAAAACAAAAAGAACCCATTGTATATAAAGAACCAGAACATAAAATAGAGAAAACAAAGGAAGTTAAACAACCAGCACTAGTAGATGTAGAGAAAATTGTTTCCATGTTTAACTTGCAGACAGAGCTCTCAAAATTGAAAGTTTCCATTCCTTTCAATGAATTGTTATGAAACAAGGAATACATAGACAAAATAACATGCACGGTCAGGAGTCAAGGATAATTTCAACCAGATATCTTAGAAGTGGCTGATGATGCTCCTACCATTGTCTTTGGGTCAAAAATTGAAAATGTGGATGATGATGAAGATCCTCTTTTTTACCTAAGTTTGAATGTACATGACATGATTGTGCACAATGCTATGATAGATTCTGGTGCATCTCATAATTTAATGCCCAAGGGAGTGGTAGAAATTTTGGGATTGGAAGTTACTAGGCCATATAAAGATTTGTATTCCTTTGATTCCAGGAAGGTGAAGTGTCTTGTATTGATTAAGGATATGGTGGTAACTTTGACAAAAATGCCATCTAAGATTATGGTAATGGATGTTGTTGTAGTAGACATTCCTCCTAAATTTGGTGTATTGTTGTCAAGGTCTTGGACTTCTTAATTGAAAGGGAGTTTGCAGATGGATATGTCTTATGATACCATTCCTATGGTTGGTGGGAATAAAAGGTTATATAGTGAGAAAATAGCACCTTATGTAGTTAGTAGCCAAGACAAAACAGATAATCATGCTATCTATGTTGTTGATACTGACTTGGGATATTCCATTTTATTTAACCTTGTTTTTGCCCTGATCCTGAAATTCCTGTACCCATTGAAAATAAGGAGGAGGAAAAGTGTGCAGAGAGACAAGAGGCTTTGGAAAAGAAACAAAAACAAGAGGGTATTTGGACCATGTATTTTGATGGATCTGTGGAAAAAATTGGTGTTGGTGCTGGTGTATACATCATCTCCCCTATCAGGTATTTTAAAGCTCTATCATATAAGTTAACTTTTGAATGTACCAATAATGTAGCAGAGTATGAAGCTTTATTACTAGGATTGAATGCATTGAAGGATTTGGGAGCTAAAAAGGTACAATTCATGGGAGATTCAGAGCTTGTAATAAACCAAGTGAATGACTGTTATTAGACCAAACATCCTAGAATGAGGGATTATAGAAATGAGGTATGGGATATGTTTGGTAACTATTTTACAGAGCATAAAATTAGAGTGATTCCCAGATATGAAAACACAGTAGCTGACTCTTTGGCTATTGCTGCTGGTAAATTCAAAACTCCCACTGCCGGCCAAGGAAAGTATAAATGATATTGTGAACATACCCTCCGTACCAGATAATTCCAAATACTGGCAAGTATTTGAGGATGATATGAAGATAAAAATATTTTTAGAGTTCTCTGGTGAATTTGTAAATACCCAGATAGATGGTGAAAATGATAATTGTGAAAACTTCCAAGATGCTGAAGGGAGTGAAGAAGAAGTTGCTGAAAACATGAAGCTTAAAAACTCATTGGGGGAAAGGATATAGTTCAGTTGAAGAATAATCATATCCCCAGAGGCCTAATCCATTTAGAGAAGCTTTTTGATCAAAATGATGTTGCTAGAGATAAAAAATGAAGACTGTTGATGATGCCGTCGAAGAGAAAAATATAGGAACTGAGGAAAATCCAAGGATCATAAAACTGTCAAAAAACTTGCCTATCAAATAAAAGGAAGACTATGTCAATCTGATGAAAGATACACTGATGTCTTTTCCTGGAGTTATTAATACCTTAAAGAGCATGCCACTTCTATCATACAACACACAATCCCAATAAAACACGGTGAGAAACCTTTCAGACAAAAAATGATGAGAGTTAATCCAATGCTGCTACCTGTTATTGGGAAATAAATTAAAAAATTATTCAATGCCAATATTAGAGTGACTCTGATATTTTCCAAATGGGTTACAAATTTGGTGCCTGTTAGGAAAAAGAATGGTGAAATTAGGCTTTGCATAGATTTCAGAAATCTTAACAAAGTCTCTTTGAAGGATAATTACCCTTTGCCAAAAATGGAACATATTTTGCAGAAAGTGGTGGGATCTGAAAGGATTTCAACTATGGATGGTTTCTTAGGATACAATCAGATCAAAGTGTTTCCTAAGGATCAAGAAAATACTGCCTTTACTACACCATGGGGTACATTTATGTATGCCAAAATTCCTTTTGGTTTAATGAATGTAGGGGCCACTTTCCCACGCACCATGGACATTAATTTTGCATAGGAAAAATATAAATTTGTGGTTGTCTACATTGATGATGTCACTGTGTACTCAAGATCTGACATGGAGAATATTAAACATTTGGATAAAGTTTTTCTGAAATGTAAAAAGTATGGAATATCATTAAACCCCAAAACATCAAATTTTGCATTGGAGGAAGGAAAATTGTCAGGGCACATTATTTCAAAGGATGGTATAAAGATTGATCCATAGAGAATCAGTGCAATCCTGAAAGTTGAGGAGCCAAGAAGTAAAAAAGAAGTGAAATCATTCATTGGACAGGTAAACTTTTTGAGAAGTTTTATTCCCAGTTTTGTTGAAATTTTAATGAATATCACTAACATGCTGAAGAAGTATCGTGAGATAAAGTGGGAAATAGATGCAAGGAGATCCTTTAGGGGTATTAAAAAAGCTATCACATAAGCCCCAGTTCTGGTAATTCCACATTTTAGCAAAGATTTCCCAATCTTTTCTTATGCTTCTGATCAAACTATTGTTGGAGTTTTGTTACAGAGAAACAATCAGAATGTTGAACAACCTGTAGCTTTATTTAGTAAAGTGTTAAGAGATGGAGAGTTGAAATATGACATTATGGAAAAACATGCATATGCTCTGATTAAATATTCGAAATATTTTAGAGTTTATGTTCTTCATTCACACATCATTTCTTATGTGCCTAGTAATGTGGTGAAGAGCATCCTCATGCAACTAGATCCAGAGGGAAAACGAGCAAAACAAATTGTTGTGTTACTAGAGTATGCCATTGAAATTAAGCCCACCAAGCTGGTTAAAGGACAAGGACTTGCAAAGATGATGACAAATTCCAACTGTGAATCATTGCAACTAAATTTCTTGATCGACCATTCAAACCAGGTTGATACAGGGGTGCATGTAATGCTTGATTTATCTGTATCTCCATGGTATTCTGATATTGTGTATGTGTTGCAAAATTTATAGGCTCCTGTAGGGTTAAGCAAAACAAGAGCAAGGCCAGTGAGGTTGAAATCTGCCAAATTTTGTATTCTGAATCAATACCTTTATTGGAAAGATCCTGGTGGTGTTTTTCTAAGTTGCCTCTTGGAGAATGAAGCTAAGCAGACTATGAAGGAATTTCACAAGGGAGACTATGCTGGGCATCATTTATGGAAGGTGACATCAACTAATATTTTGAGAGCTAGTTTTTACTAGCCTTCAATGTTTTCATATGTTTACAAGGAGACTACTACATGTCACCAATGCCAGATCTTTGATGGTAAGAGGAAAGTGGTTCCACTCCCTCTGAATCCAATATCAGTAGAAGCACCTTTTTAACAGTGGGGACTGATTTTATTGAGGAAATAAATCCCAACTCTTCAGGACAACATATATGGATCTTAATAGCAATTGACTACTTCACTAAGTAGATTTAAGCAAGACCTACAAGAAGGGCCACAGATGCAGTGATTATGGGTATTCTGGAAGATATTATTTTGGCTAGATTTGGTTGTCCCAAAAGGATTGTGATAGACAATGCACCTACTTTTAAATATAAGAAAATGATAAGTTTTGGTCACAAGTATCATATTAGTCTCAACCATTCTACTGCATACTATCCATAGGGAAATGGACTGGCTGAATCTTAAAAAAAAAGCCTAGTGAGAATCATTAAGAAGTTGTTGGAGGATAACAAAAGAGCTTGACATACAAAGCTAAAATATACTTTGTGGGATGACAGAATCAACACAAAAAGGGCAATTGGAATGTCACAATTCCAATTAGTATATGGAGCTGAGGTGATTTTTCCAACATCTTTGGGAGTGCCAGTTATGAAGTTATTGTAGGAACATCAGGATGAACCAAATCATGTGCAAAGAAGAATAAAAAAGATCATAGAATTGAATGAGTTGAGGGACAAATCCTATGGTAAAGTGCAAGTACATCAAGAAAATATGAAGAACACTTTCGACAGGAAGGTAAAGGAAGAACAATTCTAGATTAATGACTTGGTTTTGAAGTGGGATGCTCCTAGGGAGGATAAACATGGGAAGTTCGATCACATGTGGGTAGGTCCTTATATAATTGAAGCATACAGATGTGATAATGCATTCATTCTACAACATCAATATGGGTCTCAACTGAAAGGAGGTCCAGTCAATGGAAGGTTTCCCAAACATTAATTGTCCTAAAGGAGGAGATAAATTTCAGTATCATAGTGTATATATTTATTTACTTTTTAAACAGTACAAGCGGTGAGACAAAGGATTTGAAGCCCAAAGAGAAGGCCCTAAGATCTAGAGGGGTAGCCATGTTTCTATTTTTCTTTATGTTTATTTAAAAAAAAAAAAACAAAAAATAAGAAGTTTGAGGATTTTAGAAAAAGGTTGGGAGCCACCCAATGGATTTGGCACTTGGTCTATAGGGTTATTTGCTACATCGCAGGGAGTATAGAATCTCGAGTTGGAGCCAGTTGTTAGCACCATTTATGAGAAGTAATTAGTAAAGGATATGGCCATTAAAAGGAGGAATAAGGTTTATAAATTGTCATTTCCTATGACCTTAAAGATTGTTGATGAGGGTCTACAGGTGTTTAAAGGGACATTTCTAGACTAAGAATGCCAAATACTTGAATAAATTCTGATTTTTAACATTGAAATGCATGTAAATGAAGAAATCCACTTCTAATTGAATGATGACAGGAAATGGATGGCCTGGATGCACAACAGATGAGATCAAAGGCCAAAAATCATTTTTGCCAAGGATAAATCGGGAGCAGAAAGGCAAAAAATACAAGAAGTTTGGCTTTGGAAGTTAGAATACCGATTTCCAATTTCTGTATTCCGAGATCTGATGGTCATGGAGGAATTCCACACAGATCAATGGCTTGGAAGGCAGTAAAGGGAGGAAGCAGAAAAGGTAAAGTTTTGGGTTATAAATCTTGGAAAACCTAACTTCCGATATCTGCGGCCCAAGATATACGACTCAGATCACTTCTGCCATAGATCAATGGTCTGGAAGAGAACAAAGGGCAGAGATCGAAAAGTGGGAAACCTAAGAATTTGGTCATAAAAGATAGAAATTTTACCTTCTGTGATCCTCCAAATCGATGGTCCAGAGCACTTCCACCAAAGATTAACAGTCTGGAAGAAAGCAAAGGGGCGGAGATCGGAAAGCGAGAAACTTAAGAAATTGGTTGTGAAAA
Source organism: Pseudotsuga menziesii (assembly GCA_001517045.1). Classification (NCBI taxonomy): domain Eukaryota; kingdom Viridiplantae; phylum Streptophyta; class Pinopsida; order Pinales; family Pinaceae; genus Pseudotsuga; species Pseudotsuga menziesii. The sequence continues at coordinate 371,266 of LPNX010104958.1, read as the reverse complement.
TTTGAAATCCTGTTTTCCACGATCCGCAAGATCTACGTTCAAGGGAGCTTCCGCACAGATCAATGATGTAGAAAGAAAAGGGAAGAAGCGGAAGAGGAGAAGTTTTGGTGAATAAAGTTGGAAGATCCACATTCCACTAAAGGCAGAAGCGAAAAAGGTAAAGTTGTTTGTTATGAAAACTTGATTTCTGTCTTCTGAAGCCCGCAAGATTGATCTCAGATCAACGACTGAGGATGAATTTGATGGGGATCGATGGTGTAGAAGGCTAAAGGGTGGAAAGGATAAGGCAGGGGCGGAAAGACCAAATTGAACTGCAAAGAAACCATCAGCCTATTTTTTTGTCTTCCACAGACCCCAGATCAACGACCCAAAATGAATCTTGAGGTAAGATCTACAGTGAATATGCATTTCGCTGGGTGAACTTCCACACTGAAAATCAGGGAGCACCGACGCGATGAGAAACATGCTTAAATGACGTGTGCTTCCCCTATTGGATATCGCGCTCGGAAATCAGAGCCACAAAAGTTATTGTAAGGAGCGCGACGAGGAAAGAATGAACGGTCAATATCTAAACAAATGCAGATCTATGGCTGGAAATTATTTGGCTGGTTAAATATGTAGCGAAGGATAAAATTGTTGTAGGTTGGGAAAAAATCCTCGGATTGGTTGTTTTTCAGCAAGCGAGCCTGAGTTCCTGCTGTCAAAAATCCCCAACTGATCCACCATGCACATTTCAATGTGATTTTCTGTTTGGTTTATGATCATGGCAAATCTGCCAGATCAACATTTTGTTAAGATTTTCGTTTCCATACTGTAACTGTTTTGGCTCTGTTTCGAGGTTGGTCTCAGGAGCCTATGAATTTATAAAATTACCCTCAATAGGGGAAGACATGGTTGGAACCTGTGAGAATTTTTTGTTATGCATTTTGTGATCTATTGCTAATAAAATTGTAGAGCCGAATGTTGGCTTGTGGCTACAGAGATTCCTGTGTACATCGTAGTTACAGTATGTTATCTCCTTTCCCTTATGCATGTTTTTCCCTGTTAAACTCGCCATTATGTGTTCTTCATATTTGGAATAAGTGTATAATAGCTCAGAATCGTATTGTATGCTCTGCCTATTGTTTCAGGTATTCACCAAGCCTTCTTTCCAAAATTGATGCAGAATTCATCTCTTAGGTACTCTGTGTTGATAGAATGTTCTCGTTCTTTCTTTATCACCAGATAAACTGCTATTTGACTGTAACCGAGTGCTACCTTTCCTTTTAATATCTTCACATGCAAAATGTTCTGTAATTCATGAATATTTGTGACTCCATAACCCTATTTATGCTTGCCTTGTTTCAACCACAAACTCAATATGAATTTTGTTTTATTTTGATATCTGACGCTGTTAAAAAACCGTGAGAGATCCCTCTCTAGAAAGGAATAATCCAACTCCCTTTATTAAAGTGGTTTTGTTGTTACCTTGGGATTTACCTTCCATAACCATGGGTACATCCCGAGTGATAACACCCTCCTTCTAGTAGATTCTATTCCATTGAGTTCAGATCATTTATTCTGGAATTGGGATCTAGAGTTAGTTGAGTGCCTTGAGACTTGCAGTCATCAATTGAAGGTTATCTCACCATCAAAAAATTTCAGAATACATCAATTTACCCTGATCGACGGATTCTTCAAGTGTTCGACCTCAATACCTTTATTCACACTTGTTTATTGCACTCGGTACCTTGACACCCATTTTCATCATCGATGGGTTGTATCGCGTATGTTAATGGTATACATCAATGACCGATAATCAGATGATTTTCATCATGTTCAAACTCAACACCTGTATTCATGTGATAGGACATGTACCATTGACGATTTGTGTAGAAGAGCTTAGAGTATGGTGGAATTCCATATATGCTACTACCTTGATCGTGGCAGTACCTATGGGATTTTAGTTTTCATACTAGAGCAGTATACCTTATTATGTACTAGATGTCTTCATTTAGTATGGAGACCAGAATCCACTGTGTATTATACGTGGCTATGACCACTTATGACATATGTCTATTGTTCCTATTCATGGCCATTGTATTATGCTGATGAGTGGCTAGTTCTTCCACCTGGATCTTCACTACTCCACTTCTAGGACCATTATAATGTATTTAACCCATCATGTACCCGTATGAACTCACACATTAGGGGGCATTTGTTATAGTGTGATTTTCCACACCTTATGTGTCATGTCTTGATGTCATTCCCCTGTCCCTATGTAGACTCACTATTTCCCCTTTACTCACTATAGCCCTGATGCTTTAGTTTAACCCTAAAAAATAGTTTTTTGAAGATACATGTGGGTCATCAGTTTTGCATCTTGCACATACATAGCTCGCACCATTACATCCCGCATACATCATGTTTTGTGCTAAAAAAACAAAAAACATTTGGATTTTTCCTCATCAAGTAATGAATACATTGATCCCTGGCCTTCCATATTCCTGGAAGTGCTCTAATTTGACCCTCCATTTCCCATTTGAGGGTTATATATTGAGCCATTGTGAAGCATTAGTGGAGGAGAAGCTTTGAGAGTAAAGAGACTATAGAAAATTTTTGCCCCATTTCCATATACTTGAGTCTGCATACCTTTGTCCTTGTTGATAGAACCATTTGTGTTCATCTCCCAAGCTCTCCATTATCTTTGTGAGCTTTCCTTGTTATGGAGGATTGAAGTGGTGGAGGCCTAGGTGGAGGGATTTGGTTTCTCGGTTCCGATAGAGGTTGTCACATTGTATATATGCTTTTATATGAATAGAAATATCCATTTCTCATCCAAGTTTCATGTGCAATTGTTTACATTTGTATCCATGGGTATAGTTTCTTTACACATGGTTAAATGGATTATGCTAGTTTGAATGCTAACATTTTATATATTTTATGCTTGGATATATATTTGTTGTTGAGGGAAAATTGTAGGGATACACTTTTGATCGTGAGCTCAACGGTGGTCTTCTTCGAACATCTGGTTGAGGTATGGTTTCTATCCCTTAATTGTTAACTTCTTTAATTTATCTAGCATATTTGAGAATGGATGTGATTTCTAGTGTCATCTTGTCTGTTGTGGTCCACCCCAAACCATAGGAAGATTTTATCCATAACAAAAGGCTTGAGTAATTCCATTGTAGATTGCTTAAGAGTGGCCAGTGATGGTCGGATTGGCCATGCCTTGGACAAGGTGGTCAAGGGTAATATATATAGTGTTGTTGGTTTAGTGGTTTGGGTTTCCAAGATAAAATTCTTCTTCATTGTTTGTACTTGGTTATTATATGTTTTATTAACTAACATTTATACATGTGGGATAACTCTTGATGTTGTGGAGTGGGGCATGTGTGAAACTATTGATGGAGATAGGGATCTAGCAAAATGGTCCATGCCTTTCCATTTTATGGGTGGTTTGGTTAAGTTATTTGTGGTTGGATCTACGTTGGTCAAACATAGAGAAAGTGTGGATAATTATTTGAAAAAGGGAATTTGAAATTGTAATGCAAGTGTGGATAATTCTCATGCAACCATTCACTGAGGTTTGCATGGAAATCATTATGGCTTGTTATTAATATGCTAGGCATATGGCATTTCATAACAATTGTTACAGTGGATCTCTTCTCTCTATTGCTTTGTTATCTCTCTTATCGAGAAATCTGCTTATGTTGTAAAAGTCATTCTCTGCACTCTATTTATTATACTCCAAAGAATTATTGGGTTTTTCATCCTCTCTATTATGAGGATTTTCCTCAGGGTACATATTATGTTGTGGATGAATTATTGTGTGTGGCTGAATTGTTAATTGTTATAGGTCCTCAACATATCATTGATAAAAGTTTTAAAGTTCAAGAATCTCCATTATTTCTCAAAACATTAACACAATCCATCCTGAAGATCCATAAGCTTTGCTAAATTAATCATGGTATCAGAGCAGGTATTCATGGTAACTTTAATCTTCAGAAACTTCCATTAATGCACCAAAATCAACTCGGTTACACATAATTCCTAGTATATGTGCCTTTCTCCCTATGAATTTATTCAGATAAGTCTAGCCAGGTGTACTGAAGCACTTTGATAATGTGCACATGTATAAGTAGAGAGTGATTGAACTGGTTTACCTTCGAATTGAAAGTTATTTTGCAGGTAAATTGAATAATTTCGAAGAATTGTGTTGTTTCTGAAGCTGCAAAATGGAGAATTCAACAACCTTGACACTGAGGATCCTCACACCCTTCAATTATCTTGATTGGAGGGTTGATATGCAGATTGTGTTTCGCAACAAAGGTCTATCCAAGGTCACTATGGGAAAGGAGGCCGAACCCTATAAAACCTCTAGAGAATTCGAAGTATCTCAACAAATCAGATGAAGCATTTGGTTTCATGTGCATTCATATCTCTAGGTAGTTACTCTTCCACCTATATGGATTAAAAAACACAAGGGAAGTATGGAAGAAGATTGAGTCATTGTTTAGAAAATACGATGAGTTGAGAGGCCATATTCTGGAGAATGAACTTATTTCTCTTCAACCCAAAAATTTCCAAACCATCCAACAATTCTTCTCCAAATTCAAATCCTTGGTCATGCAGTGCAAGCAGTGTGGGATTGACAAGAAGGATGAGAAATTGGTGCTCTCTATTATTAGAAAACTTAGCCCATAATTCTTAGTGTTTGTATCCACCTTTCATTATGGGATATTGACAACTCCAAACAAGTGAATTCCCTCTCTTGATGTATTCATAGAATCTCTTATTTAGGAACAAGATAAGATGATACAAATTGGATCCCTCAAAGCCTCCAAGAATCAATATCTCTTGGATGGGGAGGCCAAGAATGCATAGGATAAAGGGAAACAGAAAGGAAAGGATAAAATGAACATTGAATTCAAACAAAAGGAGGATTTTGATCCATCAGATGGAGCCCCAGGCTCTAAGAAGGACAAACATCAGAGGTTTTATAGGGAAAGTTCTCCTACTATAAGAAAGGAAACCATACAAAGAAAGGTTGGATGAAGAAAACCATAGATAAGATGTCAATACTACTTGAACAACATAATATTGCCCTCCTTGAAAGCGCAAGGAAAACTGATTCTGGATAAAAGACTTAAGATCATGAGCGATGCCATGCACTAAAGGATGGATTTTCAAAATATCAATCCTTCTTCATTGATTCAGGAGCCTCCAACCACATGGATGCCTCCAAAGAATCATTCTCTTTATCAAATATAACTGATGGTCCAAGTATTCACATGGGAGATGATACTCAAATCCAAGCTAAAGGGAAGGGTACAATAAAATTAGAACATGGATTGTTTAAAATTTTCCTATATGTGTCGTCTTTAGTAGCAAATTTGTTGTGTGTATATCAGATGACTCATAAAAGCTCACCAAAGTGAGTTGTATTTGAACTTGACTCAGTGGAGATCTCATATATCTCTATTGGGAAGCTGATAGGGAAAGACATTGAAAACCATGCCTCCAAGGCATACGAGTTCTCACATTTTTTTTCATACTCAGATCATGTGTAACCTCTGCAACCATTTAAAAGGGAAGGTAAATTCGTTCTACCTAAATATTTTGCATATGATGATGTTTCAGATTTAGAATCCGAAGAAGAGGACCAAGTTGAATAAGATATTGGTGTTGAAGATGAAGTTCAAACAGATCCACATCCAAATCCAAATCTAGTCCCTATTCCTAATCCTAGGCCTAAATGGGATCAAAAAGTCATTGAGGCTGCAAGGAACATGGATGAAGATTTATATGACAAAATGAGAACTCGATCTCAGTTTCAAGATGAGAACCTTGCATTATGTCATGCAAATTCACTTCTCCTAGAGAGGTGCTATAAACTCCCAGAGAGATTCTACATGATGGTGAGGTCTGATCAACAGTTCTGCAGAGTGGCTTTCCTTGATTCACTAAGATAGGAAACCATGGATAAGGAATATGAGTCACTAAAGAATAATGAGACATTGGGTCATGTCTCTTTTCCTCCAAAAATAAGAGACAAAAGTAACTTTCTACATGGTAAATTGGAAGAAGAAATCTACATGGAAACGCCTAAGGGGTGCTTTGATGATTCTCTCTTGACATGCAAGTTGAGGAATCCATTGTATGGGATCAAGCAAGCTCCCAAGGCATGCCATCCCAAACTGAAATATTCCATACTTTCGCAGAGGTTCTAAAGATGTAAGTTTTGGATGCAAAAGCAACAACATGTCTTCTCCTATCTGGCATCAAATTGGAAGAAGGTGGAGATGTTTACATGCACTGTACCAGGGAACTAGTGCACACAAGGACCATCATACTGCATTACTTCTCTAGAGAGGTGCAGGATGTAGAATTTTTTCACAAAGTTTTTTACTCAGGAGAAATTTGTCTCTTGGCGTGAAAGCTTGATCCAGTTCCCTACTGTTCGGGGGGGGTTTCCCATGAGGTTTTCCCCATTTACTCGATTTATTGAGCAATTATTTTTTGCATTAGATTGTATGGGTGAACTTTGGTATTAGTTTCTAGGGCCCACAATATTGTCCAAGTTTGGATTAAGGGGGGGGGGGGGGGGTGTCAGGATTAATTGTAATCCCACATTGACCACCATAGTATAACTGTCATTTCCTAGCTTAGGAGTATGTTTCCACTTCATTAGTGCCATGGGGAAGTCATCTGGGGCCCACCTACCACCTGATGAAATAGTTTGCATAATTTTGGGAGCTCTAGAGACCAATCCCAATAATTTAGGAACCCACACTAAGTCACGAGAGTTCCATCATCAGCTCACCCTAGTATGTGTTGAGTTATGCTCCGATGGGCATCAGTTAGTTCATATTTAGTTAGCCTAGCACAACATTTACATGATTTAATGGAGTTAGGTGCCTTTTCTCACCTACCTTGGTCAGTTAATTGATTGTGAACTGATTCAGTTGTCCAGATTTGCACTAGTGAGCCTCTAGTGGTGATTTTCCCACAGTTAGTGATCTATGGAGTCAGTCCAAGTCATGGAATTCAAATCACTCCTAGAGGATTCAAATTTTGCTTTATTTTATCATGATTGTATTACAAACATATTAATTATTATGAGAGTAATGTTATGCTCGCAATTTTTTGCCTCTTTCTTGTTTAATTTCACCATCACTGTTTGATGATTGTACACTCATAAATTTCTTCTTCCTCCTTCAATCTTCTTTCACAATGAGGTTCAATCCATCTTGAAGATCCTGAAGCTTTGCTAAATTAAACAAAATTTGTATTAAATATTTATTAAAGTAGTTTATTAATACAAGCATTAAATGCTTTGGATCTCTCCTTTATAATTGAACACTTCTCTCTTACTACATAGATGTAGTTTCCTTTGACTTAATATCTCAAGTTTCCTTTCGCTTAAATTTTCATTGAATCTATATCAGTGTAGGAATGAATTTTGTTTTGTTTAGCCATAATTTTGTATTAATGCAAGATTTAAAGTCTCTAACCCCAACATTCCAAGATTTAACATTTCTTTCTTATTGCAAAAATGTAGTTTCCTTTGGTTTAATATCTAGTTTCCTCTTGCTTAAATTTGAAAAATATATTTATCATTACATGGTCTATGTTTTCTTTGCTTTGGCATAAATTTCTATACATGTTAACTAATGCAGAATTTAAATGTTTTCCTAAAATCTCCTTTGAAATTTAACACTTCTCTCTTATTGTGGAAATGTAGTTTTCTTTGGCTTAATGTCTTGAATTTCCTTTGATTTAATGGTATTGAATCTTTAGTATTGCATGACTAAATTTTGTGGAAATGTAGTTTCATTTGGTTTAATATCTTGAGTTTCCTTTGACTTATTGGTATCGAATCTTACTATTGCACGACTAAATTTTTCTTTGTTTTGGCATAAAGTTGTAGTAATACGTATTAATGCAGACCTTGAAGGATTTTCCTTGTCTTACCCTTTTAAATTGAACATATCTCTCATATTGCATAAATGTAGTTTCCTTTGGCTTAATATCTTGACCCTCATTTTTTAAAAAATTGTATTGAATCTTTACTATTGGAGGACTAAATTTGTTGTGCTTTGGCATCAATTTGTATTAATGTTAATTAATGCAGGTCTTAAAGGATCTGCCTTAGCACCCCTTTGAAATAGAACAACTCTCTCTTACTCTAGATGACAAGCCATGTACATAATCATGAATTTCAAAGTCTTGGAAAAAATTCAAGGATTGCTTACAATGACAACAAAATACTGCAAGCAAACACGACGCATTAGAGAAAAGCAACTTTGGTCCTAAAACTCTAGAATTTCTAGATAAACTTTGAATCTAAGTGGTTTTTCTAGGCAATAGCTCTTGAAAATGACTTTATTGTTAAATTTTCTCTGAGCTATGACATTGGTTTTAAAACATATTAAAAAACAACCAAGGTTACAAATATTATACACTTATGTGTAAGTTTGGTGAGTATGTAAATCATACTTATGTTTACTCTTAATATTTTCTAGACCACTAACAAGTAATAAAGAATAATAGAGATTTGGTTTGTAGTGGAATTTTAGTCAGTAAGAATATCTCCATTTCTTCCTATTGCATCTAAGATATCTTTATTGGATGGTTTTATCATCTATATATTTTTTTTGACAATTGTGAGAGTCGTTACTTGCACTCAACATTGTTTCCAAGAAAACTTATATGAATATGAAGTGTGATCTAGGACAACTAGATCAAAATATTTCACCACTCACTACAAGATAAGGGTCCTTGTCTAATTTTGTATAGATTAGATTAGATTTAGACATTCTATATTAGAACATTCATAGTGGGATTTCTTGACCCTCAAATTCATATTTGAAACTAGCGAAAATATAATGGTTTCAAGATGTAACATTTTATTTACAAAAACTCCTAAAATTGATATTTAAAAAGGATTTTGGGTTGGCCCAAGTAAAGAGAGTACAAAATTGGACAAAATGCCTGATTCAACTTGGTCTTTCCAACTTCACAAGAAAAAAAACATATATATCTGCTAGAAATTTAATTTTGCAGTCACATGTATCATACACTATCAATTTTACATATGCTAGTATCAAAAGGATTATAGATGCTAGAGTCAAAAGAAGATCTATCAGATCTACTAGTGTCAAAGAAACCATCTTAATGCTAGAGCTAAATTCCAAGAAAGACATTTGATTCACAAAATTGTGTACCATGAAACCTAAGATGGACTAACTTATAAGGAGCCATTGGTTTAGTATTTGACATGACTCACATTTAAGGGTTGAGGCGAGGTCTAGTTTACATCAGATGGATGGAAGAGAAGGAAAATACAGATGCTGAGGGATCACCACCCAACTCCAAATTATTAACTTGTACATGGAGAATTGCAAGTTAAGATTCCATGGTTGCTATTTTGACTGAGAGGGTTGCATTTTTCTCTTTCTCCATCTCCATATCCATTAACATAGCTTGCTTCCTATGTCTAGTCACCTCACACTCCTAGTCGGTACCTCTTCCTCTTGGTCCATTCGCAATTATAGAGCATGAAAGTCTCGATCGCATTCCTTGATGAGATTATTTTAGACTCTTTTCGTGCACCAGTAGTCCTCCTCCACCTAATGCAATACATGGTAGAGGCTTAGATATTCCCTTCTTGTCCCCTCTTCCTTGACATTGCATTCAAATATACAATATTATTCGGAGTATATGTTCTCCTAGCCACCTTCCTCTGATTAGCTTGCTTTCGTTGTTCCTCTCTTAGAGTATGTCCACAATTTCCATTGTCTATGGACATTTTAATGCCTAGACCTCTTTACAAACCATGATTGACTCAACAGGTTGGAATCAATTGGAACACCTTTCGTTAGATCGTCTATATTTTCTAGATATATATTCCATTAACATGATCCATGTCTTCCATGAGAGGTTTTATTTCTTAATGTTATGTTGAATCGAGATATAATTCCAGGGGAATTCGTAATCCATTAATTTTCCTTCGCATCGAGTCACAAAAAGCATGTGAGATTATTGTCACCCATGCATTAGGGTCCATCTGATTCGATCATCATAGTGGATCATACTCGAAGGGATATTGATAGATGTGGAGTAGTTTCTCATCCAAACGAGTTGTGAGGTTGGCTGCATTATCGACTTCTTCATTCAAGTTGCGTAGAATAAGAATGAATTTTACCTTGCTCATGTTTCCTTGTTCCTTCCTAGCCCGTTCAATTATTCTTTGGAGATAGAGGTCTTGTGGCTAGAATCGTTGATCACATTATTAAATTGAGCACATAGATCTATGGATCAACACACAACTCACAAAATAGATCACACAATTTACTCAGCAATTGAAGAATGAAACATTGCAAAAATGGCTTGCAACTGTGAATGCTTTCATTAATCAAAAGTAATTAGATAATAATTACAATGAAGTAAAATGGATAAATAGCCACATGCAATTCGAATCCATGTGAGGAAATTCGAATTGATTGGACTCTACTTGGCTGAATGGTTAACTGGTCTAAGCATTATCGGAGTTCTTCGGAGTTCAAAATCCAAAATCAAGTGTCTAATTCAGTGTTGACTAGTCTAACTGATTGATGTAGGTGAGTAAATGTGCCTCACCTGCATGCAACCATGCAATCCTAGTGCTAACTGAATAGAGATGAGTGTAGGGAACTAGAATTGAAAGTAATTGACTCCTAACTGAGCTTAACTAGTCACAAAATGAACTCAACTAATGGAGGTTGGTATCGGAACTCCCAGTGGCTCCTAATTTGTAGGGATTGATTTAGGAGGCTCCTAAACTGATGCATACAAGTGCAATCAGTGGAAGTTAGCCTCAATTAGTGTTCCCCACACTTTAGTAACTGGTGCATGTGCCCCAATTAGGCCAAGTGGACCCAATGGTGCTATTGACCAAAAATAGACTGAAAGGACTCCTTATTTAGACATGACTCCTATTTTAGACCTAATGACCAAATTGGACAAGGAAGGATTACTAATCCTAACACCCCCCCTAAATGCTAACTTGGCCAATTTGTGGGCCCTAGTAACTAAGACCATAGGTCACCCATTACAACAAGTAAAGTAAAGTAACTACTCAACATAAGGTGCCGAAGAAAAAACCACATGGGAAAAAAATCCCCCCTATAACTAATCAGATAGAATCAGGATTCAAGTTTGAAAAACTTGAAAATGTGTTGCTACAATCTCTGTGATGTAGCGGAGCAACATGCATGATGTTCTGTGCACAAGTATCCTGGGGCCTGGCATGTAGACTTCTCCATCTTCTCCCAAAATGATGATGGAAGGAAGGAGGAATGTAACCTTTGCCTCTTGCTGGATGAAGAGGTGTACGATCCACTCTATTCTTTTGAATGTAGTGAGACTGAGCCCTTGCCATATAGCATCTTACAGGAAGTATATTGCATCTCTCTGAAGGAGGTAATATTGCACGACATAACGCAAGGGTCTTTCCCTTTTGAGTGCCAGATGGATTTCCAGTCATCTTCCTAGCTTCCAGTTTGGAAGGAGGGACTGGATCTGGATCTGAATCACCCTGAATCTCAATACCATAAACTGAAACAACTGGATCTGCAATACTAGTGGAAAATGCAAAAGAAGTAGATGAATTTTTTTTACCTTCCCTTTCAATTGGATGCTGAGAGTGCACTGGTTCTGAAAATGGCATGAAGTGTGAGAACTAATATGCCTTGGAGGCATTATTTGCAACACCCTTCGCTCTGATGTTCCTAGTAGATATATCTGTGATCTCCACTAAGTTAGGACCAAATATGACTCGCTTTGGAGAGCCAGTATGAGTCATCTGGTATACAGATAACATGTTTGCATCTAGGAAGGGAACATAATGCACATCTTTGAACTTTCCATGTTCAAGCTTGATAGAGCCCTTCCCTTTGGCTTGAACTTTACTGATCTGAATACTAGGACCATCAAAATACTGCAAGGAAGAGAATGATTCTCTGGATGCAACCATATGTTTGGAAGCTCCAGAATCAATGAGGAAGGCATGTGCTGTTGAGCAGCTAGCCTTCAGTGCATGGCATGTCTCTTCATGTTCTTCAGTTTCTTCTCTATGGTCAACCTTCCTTGTGCTAGCAGGTACAATAATGTTATGTTTCTTTAGAAGAAGAGACATCTCATCAATTTTTCTTCTCATACAGGTGCTTTTTGGATGAAATCCCCTTCCACAGTAAGAACAAAGTATCTTTCCTTTTCCACTCTTCTTTCTTCTCTTCGAACCTAAAGTCTCATTTGAATGCTCTTTCTCTACATGAGACTCATCCTTTTTCTTCCCTTTATCATTCACTACCTTAGGTCCTCCTGCAACAAGTTCTTGATCTATGGAAGATCGAATGATCCCCATTTGGATCAACTTGTCATGCTCATGAGTGAGAGATTCAATGAACGAGTTAAGAGTAGGAATCTTCCAGTTTGGAGTAGAGAGCTTCACATAATGAAATGTTGATACAAAGACTGAATAGTCTACACCAAGTTTGGGGAGAATGGCAAGGATGAGTTGATCATCCTCCTTCTCAACCTTGCACAACTTCAATTGGAACACTAGATGCTTGAATTTTGTGAAGAAGTCATTTACTGTTTCGAAATTGGTTGGATGGAGAGAGATCAACTCATTCTCTAGCTGATAAATCCTCAGATCATCCTGCTTGTCAAATAAGGAAGCAATATTATCCCAAACCTCCTTGGGAGTCTTCAATGCATTGATGTGGAAGAGAAGGTATTGATAGATTGAGAGGCATAAGCATCCATAGGCTTCATCAAGCCTATTCCAGTACTTTTCTTTGTCAACATAATGAATTGGCTCTTTCTCTGTCTCCATTGTGAGTTCGAATAGTATTTTGGAGCATAGCCGCATCTCCATGTCCTCCTTCCACTGGTGGTAGTTTAAAGGAGTGAGAAGGTCCATTGGAGGATCCATTTAGAGTGCAAAGAAGAGGATTGAGCTGTTGTGGAGAATGCAATGAAGGAGACTGAGCTGCTTGTAGCGAATGCAGTGAAGGAGACTGATAAACCTGTAAATCACATAATCAAACAGACAAAATAAGGTCAACAGTCTAAGCTTTTGGAATTTCCTTCACACCCAAATTAGTTGATCAAGCAAGCTTGATCAACAATTCCTTTGCTTGGGGTATTAAGTGGTAAATTATCTGCTTCTGGTGCAATACTATAAGGAGCATTTTTTCTCAAAAAAATGATCCAAGTATGAATATGTAGTGGGAGAAGTGCCTTGTCATGCCGAGGCTCTGATACCATATTAAATTGAGAACATAGATCTATGGATCAACACACAACTCACAAAATATATCACACAATTTACTCATCAATTGAAGAATGAAACATTGCAAAAATGGCTTGCAACTGTGAATGCTTTCATTAATCAAAAGTAATTAGATAATAATTATAATGAAGTACAATGGATAAATAGCCACATGCAATTCGAATCCATGTGAGGAAATTCGAATTTATTGGACTCTACTTGAATGAATGGTTAACTGACCTTGTCTAAATCATTATCGGAGTTCATCAGAGTTCAAAGTCCAAAATAAAGTTTCTAATTCAGTGTTGACTAGTATAACTGACTGAGGTAGGTGAGTAAATGTGCCTCACCTGCATGCAACCATGTAATCCTAGTGCTAACTGAATAAAACTGAGTGTAGGGAACTAGAACTGAAAGTAACTGACTCCTAACTGAGCTTGACTAGTCACCAACTGAACTCAACTGATGGAGGTTGGTATCAGCACTCCCAGTGGCTCCTAATTTGTAGGGATTGATCTAGGAGGCTCCTAAACTGATTCGTGCAAGTGCAATCAGTGGCAATTGGCCTCAATTAGTGTTCTCCACACTTTAGTAACTGGTGCATGTACCCCAATTAGGCCAAGTGGTCCCAATGGTGCTAGTGACTAAAAATAGACTGAAAGGACTCCCGATTTAGTCATGACTCCTTATTTAGACATAATGGAAAAATTGGACAAGAAAAGATTACTAATCCTAACACACATATCATATGATAAATTACGTGTCTCCAATAATGATTACGTAGGTGATCTTGGATTCAGGAATAAGTTTTAAACCTTGTAGGACAAAAAGAGATCATGTTTAGTTATTAGTTTTGAGTACTATACCACAAGAAAATCGATTGCTCAAATGTCCTTCAAGGTTAAAGATCATTCCCCCCCACCTCGCACCTTCCACCTCTATATTTCCTTTTGAAGCTCCATCAAAATGCAGGTTGAACTAATATATCTCAAATTCTTCTTTTGATAGTCTAAGGTACCAACTTAGCTCTATTATTGGATGCAACCTTATGGGAGGGGGTCTTATTAAGGATCTGCAAGCTCCGACCATTGATTCTTCTTCCTCCTTTGAGAGTTTGTCATATGTATAGAGGGAGGAGACTTATATAATTTCTGTCATCAGGGTTTTGACCTAGGTGATAGATATGATTCAACAAATGGGAGTGTTCTAGAAAATTCACTTATTTCTGGCGAGCCAATTTTTCAAAAAAATAAATTTAGGAAGAGTCAACAAGGCTCGTCGAAAAGGATTGGGTTGAAATTTTCTAAATGTAGCAAAGAACCATGTTAAGAAAACCACTTTTAAGGAGGAAGGGTAGTCATCCCTTAATCCAATTTTCCGTATTACAGGTCTCCATACATTCTTGGCATAGTTACACTTCAAAATACGATATTTCATTGTTTCTTAAGCTTCTGAGCAGAGTGGGCAACTTTATGGTCCCTAGATTCCACATTTTTTAATATTTTCATAGGTGATAATTTTTCCATGCGTAACCAACCAACAAAAGAAATTTATTTTGTGGGGCGGGTGGCATTGGAATTCAATATCTTTTTCCATATTCTAGACTGAGGGGGAGGAACTTATTTGGAAACTAATGTTGCATAACCTTGAGATACAAAATATTGACCTTTGTGTCCCCACCCACTTTGATCTTAGTTCCTTCTGTCCAATAGGGTTTCGCCATACATAAGTTGTTTTATTTTTTCATATTGGTTTCATTGATTAGGTGGTAAGTCAAGATCAATATATCCAGCCCTTTTTCTTGTATCTCTTTCCCATTTAATGATGTTCTGAAGACGCTTGAATCCTCTGGTGTCTAGCCATTGTTGCTGTAGAAATAACAGCTCTGATACTATGAATAAATAGAGCCTTGGTGCTAAGAAGAAACACGTGATGTAGATCTAGCTACAAGATAGTTCTCACAAGCATGTGCAAGGAAAATAGAGAGAAGAATAATGAGACCAAATACAAGAGAAGAATAGTAATTGACTATTGATCAAATGAATTGATTATTCATTGATGATGGATATTACATTGTTAATACATCCTTATAAAGGAAAATTGAGTTGCTAGAAGACAACTCATGCTAGCTCATAAAGAAGACTAACTAAAATATGATAAACCACCATAGGTGACTAAATCACTTTCCAAATCTATCAAGGACCTCAAAAATTGGCTGAATCATGAGTGAGTTGCATGAGTGATGGAAAAACATGCTAATCATGGAATCTGGAGATAAAATCATGGAGTATGGGTTGGAAACAAACGATAGCAGTTTCCTACTTAACTAGATTTACCTTATCCACTGAAAGGCAAGAATAAAGCAGGATAGAGACATAATTAGCAGGAAGGCACGATTACTAAATCTGGCAGTAAATAAAGTAGGAAAGATCTAACTAGAATCAGGATAAAGGTGCTCTTGGGGTATATATGGCAAGTGTTGAACAAGTGGTGCAAGTGGATGCCAACTATCTAGGCTAGTGGATAGGAAATTAATAAAAAGTTAAATATTGTTATCCTAAGTATGGAGTGGGTTTATAAATTCCAACACCCCCCCTTTAAGTGTGAATTTATGATGGAGTTATCTAGAATAACAAAAATAATAGATGCATATATAGGGCCCAACGTCAAGGCTATGGTCAACCTTTACAATTATTCATATCCAGAAAAGTGAGGAAAGAGGCAAAACCGCATAGGACAAATCCTCCCTCAAGAAAGGACAAGGCACAAAATTTGAACAAAATTTCTTTAACCTATCATTTTATTCACTTGAATGAGCTAAATGAACTGCTTCTGATAGAAAGAGTTGATGAAGAAGTTGTGAACTCCATGATCATGCGCTAGAGTGTAGTATCTGGAAGAAAGAAGAGGAGAGACTCCTTGTATCTCATCATATGATGAAGAAGGAGAATTATCTGAATGCTTCTTGCTGCTATTATACTCTGATATACAAACATAATCTGAAAATGAAAAGATATATGTGCATACTCCTCCTCAAAGAGGACAAAAATCAACACAATTAGCAACACAACCAATTCCTTGTATAGCTGCAAAATGGTGAGATGACCCATGTATCTTATTTTCAATCTACTATAGCACCTTACCAATTATGAAAGGAGGCTGAAAGAATCTGATATATCAGAAATATTATCATATGGAACAACAAATACCAAAGGTTTAGCGTCTCCATGAGGATATAGGGCTAGAGTAGGAAAATGTTGAGCAATTGGGGAAAATTGATGAGTGTAAAAATATGAATGATAGATGGAATTGAGATCTGAAACATAAGTGTTTAGAACAGATCCAAACATGTGTAATATAATTATTATGATTACTAAGTTCATGGATAACCAACCAATGAAAAATAGACAAGACTTGAAACTATTAGATATAAGTAACACTGCATAGGAAACCAATGAGCAATCAACTAGTGAACTTGGGCTTTGTATAGTCTTAGGATTATTCAGTGGTATGGTAGATGGTATGGATGATGTAATAACATGCATATCATCCTGAAACATGCTTATAAATCATAATTATAATCATTTGAATGAAGTGAGGAAGAGCTGTTTAAAGACAAGTCAGGATCTATTGAAAGATCAGAGGTATTGAGAGATGAATCTGGTAGACTGATAGGTGGATTATTCAAGAAATAAACTAAGATTTCTTATTATGATATATCATAAAGTGAATCTATATTAGATATGTGAGGGATATATTTAACTCTGGTACTCAAGGCATAGTTCATATTACCTTGGAACTGCACACTATGAGAGTGTTCTGAGGATTCAACATGCTTCTCTAGCTCATCTGGAATTTCAATGTTATGCTTCTCAAGTAACTGAGACATGATTCCCAGCTTCTTCTTGAAACATTTCTTCTCAAGATGAAATCCCTTGCTGCAATAATAACACCTGGATGTTCTCCCTTTCTTCTTGAATTTCTTCATTGAATCTTCATCAGCAGGCTTCAAACTTTCGTCCTCATTACTTGGCTTTGGCTTCTTCTCTTTCACTATTTGCTTCTCTTTTGATCTTGCATTATTAATTCCTTGAACTATGAAAGCATGATACTTGCCCTTAGATATTCTAAGAGCACCCATCTGGATCAATTTATCTTTCTCCTTTTTCAACGAATCAAAGAATGTACTCAAAGAAGGCATTTTCCAATTCGAAATAGAAATCCCAGTAGCATGAAAAGTAGACACAAAAATTGAGTATTCAGGACCCAATTTTGATAGGATTGAAAGGATCAATTGATATTCCTTCTTCTCAATCCCACATTGCTTTAGAAATATAACAAGTGACTTGAATTTGTTGAAGAATCCTTCAATGGATTCGAAACTGCTTGGAGTAAGTGAGAATAACTCATTCTCCAACTAATGCACTCTTATCTCATCTTGTACTCCAAAGAGAGACTCAAGTTTGGTCCCTACTTGGTTTGGAGTGGTAAAAAAATATAGATGAAAGTGTATATCAGGAGAAATAGAGAGGCAAAGAAATCCATAGGCTTCATCCAACCTATTATGCCACTTAGCTTTCTCAATAATAACATTAGGCTCATTCTCCAAATCCAAAGAAACTTTGTATAGTCCCTTACTGCGCAATAGAATACCAATTTTGGATTTCCATTTCTGATAGTTGAATGCAGTCAGGATCATGACTGAAGAGGAATCCATGTTAAGAAGTTTATGTGCTCAAGAATATACTCTCTGCAACATGCACAAATAAAAACTAGGAGAAAATTTTGTAAGCTCAATTCAAGCTCTTCTTCAGAGAGGAATATGAGACTAGATGCGCTCTGACGTAGAGAACTTATTGGTCCTCAAATATGTATAACTTAAGAAAACTTACACTCTGATACCATGAAGAAATAGAACCTCTGATACTATGAAGAAATAGAGCCTTAATGCTAAGAATAAGCACAGGATGTAGATCTAGCTACAAGATAATTCTCTCAAGCATGCACAAGGAAAATGGAGAGAAGAATAATGAGACTGAATACAAGAGACTAATAATAATTGAATATTGATAAAATGAATTGATTATTCATTTATGATGAATATTACATTGTTAATGCATCCTTATAAAGGAAAATTGAGTTTCTAGAAGACAACTCATGCTAGCTCATACAACAAACTTACTAAAATATGATAAAACGCCATAGGTGACTAAATCACTTTCCAAATCTATCAAAGGCCTTACGAATTGGATGAATCATGAGTGATGGAAAAAAATGATAATCATGGAATCTAGAGAGAAAATCATGAAGGATGGGTTGGCAACAAAAGATAGCAGTTTCCTAGTTGAATAGCTTTACCTTATCCACTGAAAGGCAGATAAAGTAGGATAAATACATAATCTGCATGAAGGCATGGTTACTAAATCTAACAATCAATAAAGGATGAAACATCTAACAAAAATCATGATAAAGGTGCTCCTGGGGTATATATGGAAAGTGTTGACCAAGTGGTGCAAGTGGATGCCAACAATCTAGGCTAGTGGATAGGAGATAAATAAAAAATGATTAAATATTGTTATCCTAAGTATGGAGTGGGTTTATAATATTCCAACACCCGCAAGGATGTTAGCTCCAATTGAAAGAGAAGCGAGGCTTTATTGATGATTTTTTCTCGCTAGATATGAATTTGCTTTCGAGTTCCTACGGTTAAATAGAGGTCTTCTTTGAAAAATTCCCATAATGCCTTACAGAGTTTCCATATGCGCAAGCATGAGCCCTATTTTGGTCGGCAATAGAGGCATCATAAACAGTTCCCTCGTATTTTTTCCAATGATAGTGTTGAACCCAACCATTCATGCTATCTAGAATACACCAGAGTATTTTTGCAACAAGTGGGAGATTAGTCAATATGGGGTCTTGAATCTGGAGTTTGCCCTTGGTTTCTTAACTATATTCCAACTAACTAGATGGAATTTCCTCTTGTTATTTTCCCCTCCTTTTCAGAGGCAATTTCGGAGGAGTTTTTTCATTTGGGATGGCACTCCCTTTGGTGCTAGAGACACTGCGCTCTGAAATATTGGCAAGGAAGATACCACAAATTTAATTAGGATGAGCTTGCCAGTTGGGTTTAGCCACAATGAGTCCTAGCTCTGGATTTTATCTTTAACTTTTGTGATCAAGGAGTCCCAAGATCTTATAGAAGGGGATGCGAAATATATAGGGAGGCTGAGGCACTTGAAGTCCTTCCACTCTGATGAGGATAGGATTCCAAGCTTTCTAGAGATAACCAACACTATGTCACGTGCCACATTCCAAGTGTGAATGTGGCTCTTCATCTTGTTCATATTTCCTCTGAAATCATTGCAAAAGGAGGAGAGGATAGACTCAAATATTTGTGCCATTATTAGCGAAGCTCCTCCCAACAAGATGTATTTGTAGGAAAACTGGAAGTGGATTATTTCCTTAACTCCTAATACCATACTAATTCTTGGAATATTTCGTAGTCACATTTTCTCTTCCAACTTTGTACTTAGAACATATGGAAGAAATATGTAAAGAAACAAATATTACAGACAACCTTGATGTAAGCCTCGACTTAAGTGAAAGAATTCTACATGCCCTCTAGTGACTAAGGGGGGAACCCATGGATATCCAATACAAGATTTAATCCTATAAAAGAATTCATGATTCACTCTATCAAAGGAATTAACCATGTCATCGTAATTACCATTCCTTTTTCTTTTCTTATTCTGCTCAAATGAATGGCCTCCTACACTAGGATGACATTTTTAGTTAGCAATCTCTTATCTACAAATCCCCCCTGATTTTCAGATATTATTTTGGGGATTATTCTTTTCATTCTGTTGGCAAGTATTTTGGACATGATTTTGTAAGATGATTTGAGAGAGGTATTGGGATGAATCTTGCAAAGGAGGAGGGGGAAATTTTTTTTTCAGGATAAGGAATAGGAAGGATGAATTGGTCCCCCCATTGGGTTTTGGATTATATTGGGATTGGATTATCATTCTATAGAGATCAGTTTTAATTATTAGCCAATAAAATCGTAAGAAGTGGAAGGAACAACCATATACATCAGGGGCCTTGTTTGGCTAAGAATCCCAAATGGATTGAATAATTTCTTTTTTTGAAATTCTCTTATTAAATTTTGAGTTCTCTTTCGAGGAAACCATTTGGGGGATATGTGAAAGGATATCATCTAAATTTTCTAAAGAGAGGCATAATTACTTTGTATATAGGGGTCTATAATGTAGATAAGCTTCTTTCTTAATCTTATCAAACTCTCAGATCATGTCCCCTTCCTCATTTTTTTATTTATTTCTCTAACGTTGTTCTTTTGCTTTCTTGCTTTTGTATTCTTATGGAAATATGTTGTGTTCATGTCTCCTCCTTTAATAAAAATATTTCTAGAATTCAATATCCAGTGTTCCTCTTCTTCTCTATATGTTTTACTCATATCTTCCTATAGACTTACTTCAGTGGCTAATTCTTCCTATGTGATCTAGCAATTTTTCATTTTATCTTGTTGTTGCACACGATTTTGTTGTTTCAACATTCTTTCTTGATTTGGATGTTGGATATCTTTTTTAACACAATCTTTGAGGGCCTTTTATTTCATCAAATTTTTTCTTCCAAGACATAAGAGGGAAAACCAATGATAGGATGATCCCACACAACTTCTACTATTTCTAGAAAGCATGTCTTAGAGGTCTAATGGGAATAAATCTGAATGTAATTGTCCCCATATTTTTTCCTTTTTGAATGTCAAGTATATGAGCTTGTGGTCAGATATGTCATTGTGCATGATTGCAGAGGAGATAGTAAAATAAAGTAAGAAGAACGATCTTTGAATGAGGAAGTGATCTAGGCAAACCACTACATGCCAAGGCCTACCCTTTTGTTAGACCATGTATATTTTCCTCTATGTGGCTTTATGTCTATCAAGTCCCTATCCTGCATGAGGTCTTCAACTTGTTCCCAAAAGGGATCTCTAACAATAGATCCACCCCTCTTCCCCTCCCATGAAAGGGTCAAATTCATGTCCCTGACAAGGATTAAAATTTGGCTAGAGGGATTTTCTAATAGAGTTTTAATTGAATTCCAACATTCTTGTTTTTCTTACTACAAAACTGGGATGTAAATGTTTATAATATTTACTTGGACTCTTGATTCTTGGTTGAAAAGTTCAGTGAGCATCCAATTCCTATTCACCACTTGATTATGTAGCAAGATCTTTGATTCATCCCTTCGTGCCATAATTATTCTGTAGGGTCCTCTTTAGTTATTGTCATACCAAAGCTAGTTTTCCACACTTTTTTTCCTTTTTGAGGCTCTCCTTATCCTCAATATTTGTCTCCTAGATTAGGAGGATATCAGGTTTCTCCATTTTCACCAGTTCTTTCAAGGATGATTGTTTTCTCTAAATTCACATATGCTTATAGTTCTAGGAGACTATCTTCATTACTTAACCAATGTAGGAGTTGAATACACCTTTTCTTTTTCCAACTTGTTCCATCACTCTTTCAATTGTGATTTGATTTCCCATAGATTTTTCTTTTGTTCTTTTATTTTCCCGTACCTCCTTATTTGATTTGAGAGAATTACATTACCTTGGTTTGTACTCCTTCAGCGACTTGGATATCTCCTTCTTCTAAATCCGAAGGACCATGAGGCGGATTTTCTCCGGGGGTTTCTATGTTTTCTATTTTTTGTGGATCATCCAGGGTTTGGAGTTGTTCCTATTATAGCTGAGCTAGGGTTTTGAAGTGGTTGTTTGAAGTAATTTCCTTTGGCTGGAGGATTCCTTTGTTCTGGTCATTCACTTGCTTTATGCCTCTGATGTTGGTTCTGAGATTTCCTTTAGGCTATTGTTTGGGGTTTGGTACCTTATTTAATTTCTTCCATTGTTCTAATGGATCTAGTTCTTTTGATTCCTTGGGGGATTTTTTGTAATATTTTTGCGAAATGGTTGTATTCGTGGTAGATTATGCATTTGATTGGTAGTTGGTCAGAGTCCAACTATTAGATATGAGACCAACTATCTATAGTTAACTTAATTTCTTATGGTATACCTCCTTCTAAGTTGATTTCCATGCAAATTCCATGCACATGAGTATTGGTCTTTCAGATCAACTTTGTTAATGTATTTTACCAGAGCGCTTTAATAGATTTCATAAATTTATCATTCCATCAATGGATCGAAAGATGGGGTATTTCTACCCGATCTGAACTACAGATGGAATTTCTAGTGGGGATCGAAATACGAGTTCCATTTATTCAAATACAACCCCCTTAGACCCATAAAATAGGGACCATTTATAAAAATGAGGTTGCAACCTGACTACTTTTCAAATTGAAAAAATAAAAATAAAAACCCTTACCAACGAAGTATGTAGTAATACTGGAAATGAGGAGAGACAACTAGTTCTTCTAGATCTAGACTTCCATTAACTTTATCAAGGGATAGATTCTCGTAAACTGGTCGTTTAATTCCCTTTCTTCGATTGCAAGTGTGACTCTCCTAAACATCGTAAGGGTCGGGTCCACTTCATGGATTTATTCAATCCGCTTGACAAATTTGAACTTATTAACTTCAGGTGGTTTCTTCCTTAGAGCTGCGAGGATATTCTTGAAATATTAGACCTCCAGGGGAGGCACATATCCCCCTCTCAGCTCCATTGTTATGGAAAATCATGAAGAGGGTTTGAAAGATTAGGGTTTCCGCATAGCACCCACTTATGGCATTTCCTAACTGACAAACATTTCCTTTCAATATTCAAGATATAACTTCTTCAAAAAAATATCCAATAATTCTTTTTATCCTTGTGAAGATCAATACTTCCCCTAATTCATGTTACTTCATGTTTATTCCTTGTTTAGCTTTTCTTTCTTCCCTTGTGAAAATTCTTTTTCAAATCTAATTATTCTTTAGATCATGAATGCATGTTATTTAGGATTTTCAAGAGAACACTTAAATTATTGGTATTGATTATATTAAAGATTTTATTTTGTTATTTGTAAAGTTGATTGAAACTTGAACTGATTGTATAGTCTACTTTTCGAATGGTATTACATCACCTAGGGAAATGAGATGTCTATCAGTTTGTCTACATGTAAGGTTTATAAACTAAAACTAAAAAATGATTTAGTTGTGTGAAGGGTTGGATTGTTGGACTCGTGTGTACTTATTGATATCTATCTATGGGCATATGCTCACATGAACTTTTCACATAAGAAATGTATGTTAACCCTATTACGTCATGGAATGAACTTTGTTTACTTAATGAACTTGTAAGTTGATGATCAAGTTGATTTTATAACTAGAAGTTCATCTCATAATCTCAACTTATTTTTAATATTTACATTTTGAGAGTATTAAGAAAACTCTAGTAATTATTCCAGTTAGTTGGAGAAATACTTAGAGGAATGTATGATTGCTACTGATAATTTTCCCACATTTAGCATCAATAAGGAATAGTTGGAGGAGTTAAAACACATATATGTTGGTTAGTCTTAGATGTACTATACAAAAAATTCCAGGATCTTACCCACCTTATTGGAGCTAGTTCAAGGGTAAATTCATGAATCTTGGTTTCACTTCTTGGTAAGGGAGAATGTTAAAATAGTGATCTCAAAGCCTTAATGGAAGTATTTTTTAAGTCCTCAATCAAGCTCTTAAAACCTTTATTAAGTGATTAATAAAGAACACTCACAAAACTTGATTGGGGTCTTGGGTGGGGCTAAACAAATACTCAATCAAGGTGTTGGTCAGGGTTACATAAACCATCACTTGAGATGGTTATTCTTTATTATAAAATTGTTTTTTATAAATAGGCTTGTGAGATCGATTTAGCAATTGACTACCCGCCTATTCACTCAATGCAATACCTACATCATGAAATCTAACCCAATAGGTAGGTGATTATTTTTATATATAAATAACCTAGCATATAACCCCGAAGGTGCAAAATGCACATCATTATATCATGCATAGGTTGAATATGTTTGTTTTATAAATGCAGTGATGAACTAGATTGATGTGAAAATGTAAACTTTTCTATTGATAGGAGATGTGAAATCAAAATTTGGTAGTGTCGATATTGCAACTAAAAAGAGTCCTAAAGGCAAATAGGCTCTTAAAATTGTGATTTTACATGATAGGCCTAATGATAGAGGGGCTTGAGGGTATCAAGATACTTAGTTACGATGCATTCAAAACATTTTCCATAGGTGGCCTCATTCCAAATGTTTCGTATTGTAAATCAATTAGATGAGTATTGGGTATCTATTGGGGTGGATATATTAGTGAATCTAATCAACCCACTATTTCATTATCAAGCAACACAAACAATTGAATCATGTAGAGTAGAGGAAAAAATACCGAAATTTTGAATTTTTAAATCCAAAAAATATTAGACGAAGGGAAGATGCTACCCACAACCAATGATTAAAAACACGACACAAGAATATTTTTAAATGAGGTGGTTGGAAAAGTGTGTTTGGTGAGGGTTTTTATAGACTTGATTGCAGAGAGACATGTTGAGAACATCAACGCATTATATATACAATGACTTGGGAACAAATGTGGAATGATCTGTACAAATCAACCTTCGTCCAATGGATATAAACAATCACAAAGGTTTGACACATTTAATCAATACACAAAGATCAAAAGGTAAAATTCCTCGTGGTTTAAAAATAAAGGAATAATATTACTAAAATTTTATAACCACTTAGCTCTCCATAACAACTAGCAAAAGATGACAATTTTACATTTTTAATTAGTTTTTATTTTTATTTTTGTTGGTTTCTCATAGTTCCTCTTGAAGGAAAAGTATTTTTCCATGTTAATGTGTTGCGCCACTCATAAAATAGACCTATCACAAATAAAAAAATTCGAGAACAAAATTTTAATTGCTAAAGAGATATTTCAATACTTCATTTGAGACAACTATTTTAAACTTCATAAAAATTAAATGTATTGAAATGAAACAAGGGAAATAGTTGTAAAGAAGCTAGTCCCTACCTTATAATTATATAAATTATTTGTCTAATTAATGAATGAAATTAAAACATTTCATTAAAAAAGGGAATGGATACATTGAATTCAAAGATTTTTTTCACTATATATATGAATTTGTGATAGCTATTTTGCCCAAATCATATTACCAATATTAGATTGATATTACATTAAGTTCAAAATATTAATATTACCTTGGAGGTTAATGATGCTCCTAGGTTACAAGGTTATAACACTTAATATTTGTTATATTTTACGCATCATGATTATCTTCGTTTATATGTAAATTAGTAGATTTATATCAATTCAAATATTTTGATGTGTTGAGAAACTTAGTTGTGTGCTATGTGTCTTGTATGACTATACAATCCAGGTTGAAGAAGACTACTGAAATTTATTTTCAACTATAAAATTTGGCCACTCAACTATAACTAGTAGTTTCCCTTGATCGTGCAAAGGAGTGCCATACAAACTATTTTTTATGGTGCAAAGACAAGACATAACAATATTGGCCTTTACATAAAAAAGTTTGTTTCTACATATTTGGTATTTATATTAATTTTTTTCCAAAAGTCGTATATATGTGTTTCAATTATTGCTTAACAAACTCTCAAACCAATATTTGAAATAGAATAAATGAATAAACCACTAATCCAGAGCAACTAAAATACTTGGCTAGTTTGAGAGTTAGTACATATAAATTAAAAAAATCCTCACCTAACAAACAATTTTTAACTAATGTCAAATCTTCATACTAAATACAACATTGTTCATGTTTGAGTGTGTCCATACATGCCATCTTGGAGGAAACATTGATAAAGAGATCATTAGTGTTAGAGGCTTTGACCAAGCAAATATACAACGCTTTTCTAGAATGAACCATGATTATTTAAGAATTGGTTTGATGTCAATATTTGATTATCATGTCTTCCAAAGCAAACATATTGAGGATCTTAAAATATAAGCAAAGATCGACAAATTTTGGCCTACAAACCAGAGTGTTAAGAAATAATGCAAATCAACGGCTATAAGTAAGTGATTATAAGACATGTTGAGAGGCTATGGGGTGAACCATAAACATTGCAAGTAAGACCGTAAGGTTGCATACCCTATGACCCTTGTTTCACAAATTCTATGAACTTAAGTCGATTGTTATCCTTTCTAAGTTAAGTCATGTGATTGTTATACATCTTATAATAGTGGTTATGAGGCATGACTTGTGATGGAACATACTTTTCAGTGGATCACATGTCAAACATGTATAATATTATGCTTCAAATAATAAAAATGGTGTTGTTACCTTTGACAACATTGCATCTCCTTGGTAGAAATTCATATCTATGGACCATTGAAATCATGCCTATTTTATTCTAATGGGTGTTCTGTCAATAATGGGGGTGAATGTTTCCTTCAATGTTAACACAAAAACCAATGATTTTTAGTTCATTAGTACAATAAAACGTTATTAATGTTAAAAATAAAGTCAATCATGTATTAGTTTAACTTTATAAGATTAATTATTCAAAGATAAAAATCAATCTCAAATCATTTTAGCCAGATGCTTAAGCTATTAACATTGGTTTGATTTCTCTTTTCATGTACAAGAGTTTAATAAAAAAAACACGTGATTCAAATTATTGATTCAATATATGTGCAAGAAATAGTATTAAAAAAACCACAGACAATATTTGAAGGTCCAAACTTGGGATGTGATGTTGTAGAGTTTAAAGAGATCTTATGGAGCAAGTGTTGATGCTTAGTTCAAAGAGATCACATGTAACATTCAATTGTTGATTTAAGAATAGTGTTTAAGATATGGTATATAATTTCTTTACGACATACTTTGAATCAATTACATATGCATGCTTGTTTTGGAAAGCATACTTTCAATCAAATAAATACACATGTTGCGAATGTAATTGAAGAACCCTAGTTGTTTTGAGATTCAATGAACCTTAGTATGGCCTTTGAACCCATGGATTTGAATTCAGGGGGGACAGGAGCTCCCTCCTATCACAATTCCATTTTACAACATCATAGGATGACCTCCAGGATTTATTCTAGCGAATCCCTCTAATGGAGGACGACCCATGACATCTACCACACAAGAAAGAAGGGCTTCCCACCCAAATAAAGTTGCAGATATGAATAAGCAGCAATGCACAATCCACTTACCCGAAGTATCCTTTCATAGGTCCATGGAAGGAGGGGAATCAACACCAAAATTAGTTTATGAAAACCAACCTCCTCAAGAAGAACAATCATTGAACCCGGAAGTGCGAGAGACAGGATCTAAGCCAAGTCATAGCGGTTGTCTTCCAAAAACAAATAACATATCCAATTTTGAGGTAACATCAAGCAAAATTGGAGAATACAGACAATACTTGAGGTATCACGCCCTAATATGTAAATTGAAGGGCTTTCATCCCATTGAAAGGGTGATCCAAGGTTGGATAGCCCACAAAAGGAAACCAAAGGGAGACATAGATCTAAAATTGGGCTCGGAGGGTTTCTTCATGACAATATTTTACAATGTAGAGGAATGAGAAAGAATAGCAGATCAAGCCCCCTACTTCTTTAACAACTCCAGATTATTCATGAGGCATTCAAAGGAAAACTACAACCTTGAGAAGGAAGACTTCACCAAGGTTCTAGTTTGGGTGAGATTGTATTCCCTGCACCAAGAGTACTGGGATGAAGAAACCCTAATGGGGATCAACAACACCCTAGTAAAATTGATCAAAAGATCAGAAATCACAAAGAGAGGCCGATATACTTCCTATGCTCGAATATGTGTCAACATGAACGTTTCAACCCCTAGATTATGAGCATATATCATTTAGATGTGGAAACTGCCATGAATATGGACATCTCTTTTGAGATTTCCCTCAAACCCTAAAATATTTTGCCCAATAATACCATTCGCAACAATCCCAGGACATATTCACCATAGTCAACAAAAAGTCAAAAGGAGGTACCAAAATCCATATGGATCCCTCAATCACTAAAGTAGATACTTCAAACAAATTTTCAATGCTTGAGGATATGGAAATAGATAAATTTGATATCCATAAACCAGGGCAAGGAGCCAGATTAAGTAAAAATAATACAGTTGGACCCAACAGAGGATCGAACCATGGAATACAATGAAGATCTAAGAAACAAATAAGAAGAGGGGGAGATAGATATCACTGATCACAAGTTGCAGAAAATAGTGGAGTCATGCAAATAGAGGAACCTAAAGGAGATTACCACACTCCACATCCATATTATAAGGAAGGCTTTGCAAGAGGCTCCTCACAAATCTATCGAAACTGCAAAAACACCTATTAGGCAAAGAAATCATTTGGGAGTACAATCAACCCACTATTCTCAAAATCCAAAGGAAAAAAAATACTCTAAGCGTGGGCGGAAGACTAATCACCAGCGTCTAATGGAACTGGGAGAAATTCTAAATGTAGTCACCGATCCATAGTAGACCAGTTACAATCCTTCTCTCCCTCTCAATAGTTTCTTTATGAAAATAATGCTTTGAAATATTCGAGGTTTAGGAGGAATTCATAAAAAGTGAACCCTCCAATCTAAGATTCACTACGAAATGCCAACAATTTCTTTTATTCAAGAAACTAAATGATCTATGGAAACGTTGTTAGTCATCTCAAATTTTTGTTGAAGAGGTTGTCATTCAATGGCCTTTAATGCGATAGGATTATCTGACGGTATAACTATTCTCTGGGACCCATCTTTGATACACCTTTTTTGTTTTTTCTCAAACCCCCATTCTATATCTACTTCTTTTAGCCTTCTGAATTTGGATCTTTCCATATTTCTCACCAATGTCTATGGCCCATCTGTCCCAACATCCAAAGTAGGTTTTATGTTTTCCCTCAGCTTTCTAAAGAACAACCTCATTCATGACTCCACTTGGATAATGGGAGGAGATTTCAACATGATCACCAACCCCTTTGAAAAGAAAGGAGGTGTTACCAACATAGACATGGCAAGCAAATACTTTGGGCCACTCATCACCTCCCTTGACCTAGTAGTTATACAACCCAAAAATGGTGCTCACACTTGGAATAACAAGCGTGGCAGAATCCACCAGGTGGCGTCTAGGATGGATAGGTTCCTTCTATAAACTGGTGTTTTATATTAGGATCTATTATGGATTAAGTCATTCTCCCAGGCGTGGGATCAGATCATTAGAAAATGAACCTTGAAGTGGATGAATTCAAATTCAGTTCCAAAACTTGTCCATTCCGATTAGAAAAAATTTGGCTGGGCCACTTGAACTTTCTAGACACATTTACTCAATGGTGGGAGGAAGCTCCCAACACTTGTGGATATAAGATGTGAAGCCTTCAATAGAAACTAAAATGTGTCAAAGGAAATCTAAAATCTTAGAAAAAAGAATTCTTTGGTAATATATTTGAGGCTAGGAAGAACCTGGAAGCAAGATTGGTTGAGGTTCAACAAGAATCCATCTCATTAGGATACCATGAGGAGTTGTTGCAAAAAGAAAAATATCTCCAGAATGAAATCAATCAAGGACTGAATCAATAGGAGGTTTTGTGGAGATATAATTGTAGGATCAAATGGCTAAAAGAGGGAGAGAGGAACTCCACATTCTTTCATGACTCAATGATACAATGAAGATCTCACAAAAAAATTACTCAGTTTCGCTCAGATTAAGGGTAGATGCTAACAAATCAAGATGACATTGGGGGTAGTTGGTGAAATACCACCGCAATATCCTCATGGAAGAAGATATATACAGAGAAAATTCAATGGATTCCATCCTTAATAATATACCAGCTCTAGTCACAGTGGAGTAAAATGAAAGTCTTATGTAGCCCATTTCTCTTAAGGAGGTAATTGTTGTTGTGTAAGATATGCCCAAGGGTAAATCGCCAAGTCCATACAGTTTCACCCTCGAATTCTATCACAATTGTTGGGAGGTTGTGCAACTTAAATTTATGGAAGCAACCAAAGAGTTGAGAGTACGACAGAGTGTATTTCGAACCCTGAATGCCACCTTCCCCAACCTCATTCCCAAGGAGGAAAATCAAGTGCATATAGGTAAATTCAGGCCCATCTGACTTGGCAATGTTATTCATAATATCATCACAAAAGTGATAACTAATCGCCTAAAACCGATCCTTCCCTATCTCATCTCCGAAGAGCAATCTAGATATGTGGAGGGTCGCCAAATCCTGGATGGAATTTTGGTGGCCCATGAAACAATCCACACCCTAAAAGATTCCAAAAAGGCTGGTATGCTTATAAAACTTGATCTCTCCAAGGAATTTGAAAAAATGTCGTTGAAATATATGGAAAAAAATCTCCTAGACTTTGGCTTTTCCCCTCACCAAGTTTAATGGATCCTGGCCCTTTCATCCTCAACCTTTTTCTCCATCCTAGTGAAGGGTTTTCCCTCTCAAACGTTCTCTTCATCCAAAGGAGAGAATCAAGGAGATGCTCTCTCTCCCTTGCTCTTCATCCTCATGGTGGAGGGCCTAGGAATAAATCTAAAAGTTGTTATAAACAACAACATTCTATATGACATAAGCCCTGTGAATGATGAAACAAAGGTTTCTCATCTCCAATTTGTGGATTATACCATGCCCCTAGCCGCAACTTCAATGAGGGAAGATTGCTTCTTGAAATATTTGATCTCTATATTCTTAAAATCCTAAGGCCTCTCCCTTAACAATGACAAGTATAAATTCTTTTTCTTCGACACCCTGATAAAGTAGCAATTGAACATAGTGAGACACCTATCCTTTCACAGAGGGTACCTCCCTTCTTCATATCTTGGAACCCCTCTCATTGCGGTTTCCATCGGGCATAACGCTTGGTCGCACCTCATCCGTAAAATGGAGAAGCATCTCTCCAATTGGTCTTTCTATTCTCTTAACATTGCATGCCAACTAAGACTCCTCAACTTTGTTCTGTGAAGCATGTGGCCATACCTATTCTCCATATTTGCAGCCCCAAATATTTTTGAATGTAATCAGATCTCTATAAAGGACCTTTCTATGGGGAGGAAAGAAAGATGAAGGTAAAAAATGGATCTTAGTCACCTTGTACAAATTATGCAAGCAAAATTTTTTAGAAGGCTTAAGCCTAAGGGATCTAGAATTAGAAAATAAGGCAATGTCTGCCAAGCTTTGGTGGAGGTGGCTAACCACACCTAAATCCTTCTTTTATATAGTTTGGAAGAGAAAATATGGAACCAAAATAGACTGCCAAGATCTCGTTCGTATGCAGGAAAGTACCAAATGATCAATCATATAGAATGTTGCTTGGAAAAATCGTCATCCTATCAAAGACCATGTATATTGGGAAACTCTCAATGTCCAAACTGCTCTCTTCTGGGATGATGCCTGGTAGAAAAGAGTAAAGCTTATCTCAATAGATTACATTCAACCCATTCAATGGGAGGAGCTTCAATCCTAAAATATCACTCACATGATGGTAGGGATATCATTCAATGGGTGAACTCTAACAAAGGTACATTCAACATTAAGGAAGCGTATTCGATCTTGGAGGATTATTGATGGCATCAACAAGAAATTAGATGGTCCAAGATATGGAAGCAAAACTTAGGGCCAAAAGTCTCAACTTTCCTCTGGTTAGTGGAATGGAAAAAAATATTAACATGGGATCAAATCTCAAAAGAGGTTTTGAAGGCCTTTCAATGTGTTACCTATGCAAATCCACAATGAAGGACTCCAAGCACCTTCTAAATTCACATGCAATCAATAAACAACTCTGGGACCAAGGGGTGAGCACCTTCAAACAATCTAATTGCAGTGGTTCAAGCATCAACAAAACTCTGGCAAATCGGAGAAACAAATTCTCTAGCAATAACATTATGAATAGAGGTTGGAAAGTCTTCCCCATCTTCCTGCTTTGGGAGATTTGGAAATAAAGAAACAAATGAATACTTCATAACACAAGCCTTCCTACCCAACAATTCTAGAAAAATATCTAATTATACATTCAATAAATAGTACTCTCATCCCAATGGGATGCTAATGATTGGAATGACTATCCTCTTGATAAGAATGCCCTTAAATCCTGGAACCTATCATAGAACTCTAATCAAAATAGCGTCACAAGGCGAAGAGCTACCCTTGATAGTATGAATTCTTGGGATACTCTAGAGTGGGGATTTGTAAAGCTAAACTTCGATGGTGCTAGTCAGGGAAATCCTAGCCCTGGTGGCTTTGGAGGGGTCTTCAAAGATCACACCAGTAGGATTCTTAGAATTTTTTCAAGGTTGATGGGGTCATAGAGTAACAATGCTACGGATTTATATGCAATGTTGAAGGGAATCATCATCTCCAGAGCAGAGAAATGCAACGAGTTAATTGTATAAGGAGATTCCAAGTTAATGATATAGATATTGAATAGACTTCTCAATGGCTCTAACATTATAAAAATCAATCCTAGTTGGTGATTAGCCTTAAATATGGAAGCATTAGCGGCCAACCTTGACCACTCCCATGCTATCGTTCACCATTCAGGAAATAGGCCGACAAGATGGAAAACTAGGGAGTGGATCACCATGGCGATGAGTGCAACCAATCATGAACTGATAATGAAAGACCAGAGCTCAAAGAGGAACTTGATAGAGTCAATAGGAAAGATACCACCCCCCACGACAGGTGCCTACATCATGTAGACATACACCACGATCAATGATCCTAATGATACTAGATGCGCTTGCTCATGAAAAGGAACGTGTGGTGACCATATCAAGTCATCATTAAGTATCGAAGGGAAACCATAACCTAGCATTTGCGTAAGGAGTAAGATCCTAGAGTTTGCATAATATTTCAAGTACTATTCCCTGTCCTCTTCCTTGTGCGAGCCTTCATGGACATCCAAGCTGGCTGCGTCATGATAATGGCAAGTTTTATGAGGATTTGGAAGACCTACAAAAACATTATTGTCGATTCAAGTATCATTTTTAAAGGGCAGTATTGTGAAATTTACTTGGCCCCGACGTTGAGCTCTTCATCGGAACATTGGTCACATGGTTCAATATGCAAAGATGAAGATATTTACTATGGTTACTCCCCCTCAGAGCAGGCAGGATGGTGAGAAAAAAAGTCACCAATAAAAAGGCTACAAATGGTCCCAAGACATCCCACATCCCAAGGGATCTTAAATATTTAGGGAAAGTACAAGGGTTATTTGAGAAGGTGGTCCATCCTTTGGCTTGGGAGTGCACTGAGCGAATGCAGAGGGAAAGTCGCAACCCAAATGCTCGACATCTGATGCAGGATTTTAGAGGTTTGGTAGAGGACACGAGGTCTAATATAAAATATGAACCTTACACAAAAAAATACGTACACATTCTTGTTTTAGAAGCCTAGTCGATATTCTTTGAACATGTAAAATGAAGGTCAAGTCAAAGCAGTTATAATAAATGAACTTATTAATCAAAATTTTAATTCTAAAGTTGCAAAATGAATATTAAGTCAAAACATGAATTTATAACAATAAACTATTAATCTTACATGCCAAGGTTGCAAGAATTTACCATAGCACGTAGCATGCGTTTGCGACCTCTACTTGGCTGCCTGGGAAAGCAACCATTTAAACAATGGATTTATTTCTTAGATCACCAAGATTCAAAACATTTCTTTACCTTAATCCATGCATCATCTAAAAGGAAGATGGCATCAGGAAGGGAGAGAGTGAGACAAATATAGCTATGAGGTGTCTTCTATGCATGGAAATGATTTGTGGTATGATATTTTTATAGAAGTTTCCAGGTGTGTTGATTGCAAATAAATAGTTTATGGTATGGTGTTTTCATTTAGAGCACTTGATTTGGCTAAAACCACCTTGACTAATCAATAGCTTTGAGTCTCTATTGGCAACATTGGATTCCATTGATGCTTGACAACTCGGACATTGACCAAGCAAAGAGTTTGAATCATCACCTTAAGAGTCCACACATATCCAACATGGTAAAAAAAATATCCCGTTGGGGCTGCTTATTTTGAAAAGAAGACAAGCTATGGAATAGAATTTGATTTCTATGGAAAAAAAATAGAGAAACTTAGAGTCCATACTAAGTTGAAAAGGATTATAATGCACCTTGGAGAGTCATAGGTGAAACCATCATTCATGATAACTAGAGATAAGTTTTAGTCCATGTTCACTGAGAATACAACCATGGTAATGGCGACGTCACAGTCACACAACTATCATAGTTGCAACCTAGACAACTATAGCATTACCAAAAACTAAAAAGTATATGGAAAATGTCATTAGAGTCCATCAAGCTCAAGTGACAACTAGTGGCCCACCATTATTAATCCTAACAATTAATCATCATATAGACCAAAGAACATAGTTAATATGGGTAATTAACTACCACGCATATACCAAAGAACATAGTACAATTGGTATTTAATAATTGGCTCAATAGACAAAATGTTAGCTAAGCTTTCTCATAATAAAATAGTCAAACACATACACGTGCTTGTTTTGGAAGCCTAGTTTATCTGCTTTGAAGTGAAAAATTAAGTTCCAGTCCAAATAATGATTTAGAAAAATAATTAAACCTTTTATAACGAAGGTTAAGTGAAAAATGTGCTCAAATTGTTAACCTAAATAATGTTAAATATCTTATTTATTTTATTCAATTAATCCATATGGTTTGAACCAACGAAATGAAGGTCAAGTCAAAGAAATTATAATAAGTGAACTTAATGATCAAAATTTTAATTCTGAAGTTGCAAAATGAAGATTAAGTCAAAAAAAAATCATAACACCAAGCTCTTTATCTTACATGCCAAGGTTGCAGGAATTTAGTACAACATGTAGAATGCATTTGTGACCTCTACTTGGTTTCTTGGGAAAGAAACCATTTAAACAATGGCTTTATTGCAACACGAAGATTCCAAACATTTATCTATTGAAGTGAATAATTATTCGCTTACACAAATAATATTACCAAAATACTTGGAATATTAAATAAGCGATAATAATATATAAATTGATGATAGAATAGATATGATGATAGATTACAAAGTGAGTGCCATATATATATTAATCGTAAACGCACTTTGGATACTATCCATGAAAGGATACGTCATTTTAGAATTGTTTACTAATAACTATTTATTAACTTGAACCAACGAAATGAAGGTCAAGTCAAAGAAATTATAATAAGTGAACTTAATGATCAAAATTTTAATTCTAAAGTTGCAAAATGAAGATTAAGTCAACAAAAAATCACAACACCAAGCTCTTTATCTTACATGCCAAGGTTGCAGGAATTTAGTACAACATGTAGAATGCATTTGTGACCTCTACTTGGTTTCTTGGGAAAGAAACCATTTAAACAATGGCTTTATTGCAACACGAAGATTCCAAACATTTATCTACTGAAGTGAATAATTATTCGCTTACACAAATAATATTACCAAAAGACTTGGAATATTAAATAAGCGATAATAATATATAAATTGATGATAGAATAGATATGATGATAGATTACAAAGTGAGTGCCATATATATATTAATCGTAAACG
>LPNX010104958.1:321633-335323 GCA_001517045.1 Pseudotsuga menziesii | reverse complement strand
TCATTTTAGAATTGTTTACTAATAACTATTTATTAATTATTAATATCAATATGTATTAATATTAATAATTAATATTGATATTTAATAGTTATTATTAATTAGATAATAGTTATTATTAATTAGATAATAGTTATTTAGTGATTATTTATTATATATATTTTTGTTCATTACATTGCCTCTCCCTCAGAATTGCTTTGTCCTCAAAGCACAATTATGGAAGACTTTATCCCTTGTTCTAGCTCGTAATGCTTTCTCATGACATTGTTTGTTGGTAGTTGCAACATTTGACGAAATAAGACGATACTTTCTTTTAAACATTGTGTGGAAATGTTGCGTCAGTTGTGAATTCATCCATCCGAGATATACCCTTAACGGAATTATTTGTGGATTGATTGTCGAGAGTTGTTGATTTTGTCTTTGCTCTTTGTAGGAATAATACTGGTAATTTTCCTTTTGATTTTTTCGTCTATCATAATGACTCTTGTGATTCGGATCGCGATAAGGAACTCAAATTGCCTATGAAGTGTTTACTAGAACTTCAACTTTTGGTGCTTCTAACAATTTTTGTAATTGGTTTTCGGAACCATTTTCTGTTGATGCTTGTAGCGATGTGACAATAAGATTGTTCTTTTGAACTTTGAAGAGATTTGCATTGCTTCCCTTTTATGATGTTCGATTTTGAGCCTTTGATGACTTATCTATTGCGTTAGTCGTCGTTTCTGCTTTAATTTGATGTTGGTTGTATCGACTTCTATGATTTGGGTGACGATAAGGTATTCGAGACATTTGTGGAACCCATGTAGAAACTTTAGTTGTTTGTGATTCTTGTGATTTACTAATTGATAATAAATCTAAGGATTTTTTTAACTTCTCATTTTTTAATTTTTTTATTTGTTCAGTCAACCCTTGATTCAAAATTTTTAAGCAATAATTTTCTTTATTTTTTCGTAATAGTTTCTTATTGAAATCATTTTGGAGGTCCACTTCCTTTTGGTGGAATTCCTCTTGGCTTTCCTCTTGCGATCTGTTTTCCCTTTTTAATTTCTTAATTTGTGCGATCAAGTCTTGACTATGATTCTTCAAACGAGTAATTTCTTCATCCTTACTAGCGGCAATTTTTTCAACTTCTTTCTGCTTCTTTTGTACTAACTTCTGATTACCCTGTGAAATCATCTCTGATATATCTTGGAATTCTTCAGATGTTGGAGGTTCTATTTCTGACTTCATTGTAATATCTTGAAATGTGATTCTCTTTCGCTTATAGGAAAATGTCAAAAACTTCTTTTTGGCATTTAAGATGAAAGTCCCCAATGTTTTTATCCAGGGTAAACCCAAAATTACGTCACCATCAAAGCTCCATAAGAAACTAACAATGAATTTCGATGTGACCATATAATCTCCAACACTCAGTTGTAAGCCACTTATTTCAGTTCGTTTTTTGTCCAAAAAGTCTAGCTCTTCCCTTATATTTGACTCAGGAATCCCTAAATCGCTAGCGAATTCAGTACTAATATAATTATTTCTTTCAGCATGTACGATAGAAATGGTGATATCCTTCCCTGCAAGTGTCCCTTTAATTCTAAAGAATATTGCAACATTTTTTTGTAAGGTGATAGGAAAATTTTGCTTCTTTTCAATATTAAAATCCATATTCTTGAGTTTTCTTTGAAGTTTAATCAGTATCTCCTTTTTTTCCAATAGTTTGTAAAAATGTTAGTAGATTGGGTGGATGGGAGGAATGAGTGTTACCTTCCCCACCTAAGTTTAAATCTCACTTGCTTTCTAGTAGCAATTATTATGCACCCTTTTTATCTTTTTTTTTCCCTTAAGTTTTGTAAAATGTGAGTAGATTGGGTGGTTGGGAGGAATGAGTGTTACATTCCCCACCTAAGTTCAAATATCACTTGCTCTTTACTAGTAATTATTTTGCACTTTTATATTCAAACTCAAACCCACTTTAAGAAACCAGGTGTGGTTTCACTTTTACCCTCTCTTTTTGTTTCCTTTTACTTTTATCTTTTCTTTTTCTTAACTTTTTTTTCCTTTTTTCTTCTTTTTTTTACGTTTTTCTTTTTCTTTTGGACAATGTCCAATATTTTAGGGAAACCCTAAAATAAGGCGATAAGTCAAAAATCAGACAAGGTCTGATAATTAAGGCCAAAGGCCCAGATCATCCAAACGAGGCTCTGATAGCACTTTAAGCGAATAATTATTTGCTTACACAAATAATATTACCAAAAGACTTGGAATATTAAATATGCCATAATAATATATAAATTGATGATATAATAGATATGATGATAGATTGCAAAGTGAGTGCCATATATATATTAATCGTAAAGGCACTTTGGATACTATCCATGAAAGCATGCGTCATTTTAGAATTGTTTACTAATAACTATTTATTAATTATTAATTATTAATATCAATATGTATTAATATTAATGATTAATATTGATATTTAATAGCTATTATTAATTATATAATATTTATTATATATATTTTTGTTCATTACATCTACCTTAATTCAAACAAAATCCAAAAGGAATATGCCATCAAGAAAGGAGAGAGCAGGAATAGTAGAGCTACGAGGCGTCTTCTATGCACATAAATGGTTCGTGGTATGATATTTTTATAGAAGTCTCCAGTTGTGTTGATTGCAAAGAATTAGTTTATGTTATAGTGCTTTCATATAGAGCACTCAATTTGGTTAAATATGCCCAAAGTAATTGACAACCTCGAGTTTATCTTCACGACATTTGAGTCCATTGATGCTTGATAATTTGGATGTTGACCAAGCAAATAGCTTGAATCGACACCTCAAGAGACCACAAAGATATGACATGGTAAAAGAAATAGTATGTTGTGGTTGCTCACTTCAAAAAAAAGACAAACAATGATCAATACGACCAAACACAAGCTATTGAATAGAATTTGATTTCTATGGCAACAAATGCAAAGAAACATAGAGGTCATACTGAGTTGAAAGGGATTAGAATGCACCTCAAAGAGTCATAGGTGAAACAATCATATGCGATAACCAAAGATGTGTTTTAATCCATGTTCACCAAGAAAAAAACCATGGTAATGGTGACGACCTTGTCATACAACTATTACAGTTACAACCAAGACAACTATAACATAACCAAAAACTAAAAAGTATATATGGAAAATGGTATTGGAGTCCATCAATGCTTGAGCTCAATATATGACTAGCGGCCCACCACTGTTAATTATAACAATTAATTATCATATAGACCAAAGATCATAGTTAATCTGGGTAATTAACTACCACACATATACCAAAGAACATAAGACAATTGATATTTAATAATTTGATTTTTAGATGAAATGTCAACTAGGATTTATCATAATTAAAGTGCATTATGAAGTGATACCATATTTCCATCCTTGTAGTTCCTCGTTTAAACTTTTGAAAACCGTATTCTCAAAACCTCGCTTGTTTGTTTTCTCTTACTAAAAAAAAAGAGGAACTAGTTGCAATGTCCATGACATGTGATAGTTTGATATATTACAATTGTTGTTGAACACAAACATGCAAGCCAAGTTCTAAGACGTTGGCTTGGATCACATAATAAAGATGGTCATAGCTCACATTTCACTACACTAAGTGGGATTCTGTGGTTCCTTGCTCTTGGGTACGCGGTAACAGGAAAGGCCACAACAGATTCAAACATGTTCAGCTTTGGGTTGGTAGCACTTGGAATATCTTGTGCAAGGCCAAAAATGGACAAGACACTAGAAGACTATAACTCGCCATTGGTGGGATGGGTATGGGATTTGTATAGGAAAATTAGCCACTTACTGGATGCTTCCGATCAAAAGTTAAATGGAGAATTCAACAAAAAAGAAATGAAACAGTTGATGATGGTTGGACTATGGTGATCTAATCTTGATTTCACATAGAGGCCAAAAATAAGACAAGTATTTCCAACGTTAAAGTTTGAAGCTCCACTACCTTGTCTCCCATAGATGATGCCATACACACTTGAATTTGATATCATCCATACAGATCCAGTGAGAAGCAACACAATTGTTGGAGACTTTTGTGTTGGACCTATGACAGTGTGATCAATAGTGTGTGGAGGGAATTGAATGGAGGACATGGAGATGGATGATCATGGATATGGGCGCATACAGAGAGCATGGAGGAGTTTTAGGGTAAGTATTTAGTTAAGTATTACAAATGTGGAGCGAAGTATTTAGGTCAAGGGGTGATTGTCTGTAAGTAAAGATCTTACAATGTAAGCATGACCTCTCATGTATTCTATTCATTGCTTTACAAGTTGCGTAGCTCATTTGGATTTTGAAGGAGTGAAACACCTGTCTTGTGAAAGGTTTACTAGTATTATCGGTTTTATTTTTTATGATCTGTATGTGTAAAATATTACAAATTCATCTTTATTTTATTGGATTTGTCGACTATAATGTTCAATCTTTATTTTACTGGATCCGTCGACAGTTTAATTTATCATTACTTTAGTGTATCTGCCTATTGTTTTGTTTTTCTATGTTAAAATCAAACAGATTTTGTAGAGAAACGATTCAAATGGAGTGCGTAGCATGTATGGATAGACAGAAGTATAAGGCGAACACTCAAATAAATAAAAAAACTCGGTAAAAACTTGGCAATCACTGAATCCATCGGAACTGTGATAATGTTGGGTTGAGAGAAAGAATGCACACATATAGTAAAAAGAGTGCAACCCAAATGCCAGGTTCACAAAAATCATAGGGCTTCGTACCAAAATGATCCTTTTTTTCTTCCTTATGGGAATCTATCAAAATAAAATTTTAGGGTTTTAGCCTATGCATTGTGGTTCAAATTTTTTTGAGGATTTGAGTCCATTTACAGGCCTTCAAAATTCAACTATGAATAGAATACTGATATGGGTGAAACTATGAAGAATATCATCCATGCCTAGAATCCAGAGCATCATTTAAAAATGGGATAGATGGGATGCAATATAATATCCAATGCAAACACTTATGTGTTGTTCTAGTTCATAAGAACCGCCACCAAGATCACAATGTAATAATAGAAGCATTGGAAAAAAGCCTAGACTTACAAACAACTATGTGCAAATTCCTTCCAATTATGACAAAAGGTATAGAAGCATTTGGGGAATGGTTGGATAGAACTAGAGGATTTTGTTAATGACATTGAATATCAAATCCTTTTTTATGATTACGATAAATTGGTTTTCTCTTAAAGGATTTTCCGATGTGTTGATATCAGGGTTGTGTTATTATTTTCCACATAAAATTTTAGAAAGTTGTTATTGGTCAAAGGAGGAGTGTTATATCCAAAATCGACACTTCTCCATCTATGATGACATTACATGTTTGGTCGCATGACAACACTTCATGAAGGTTACTTCCAATCACCCAAAGGACATTAATGGATGGAAGGGTCATTTTTGGGACTTTTGTAGTACTTTTTCACCTCTTTTCCGGTCCATTGGATACCTCATAGGCGAAGGAACAAGTTTCTAGACCAAACCATTGCGTGAAAACCCTTGGAAAACCCTAAAAATGCATTTTTTCACAAAATCAGAGGTTTCTAGTGTACTACTCGTGTTTTTCACTTTGCAC
The DNA here is from genome assembly GCA_001517045.1 of Pseudotsuga menziesii. Classification (NCBI taxonomy): domain Eukaryota; kingdom Viridiplantae; phylum Streptophyta; class Pinopsida; order Pinales; family Pinaceae; genus Pseudotsuga; species Pseudotsuga menziesii. Next base: position 329,707 of record LPNX010104958.1, on the reverse strand, counting down.
ACGTAGGTTGTCAGTGTCCTACCAGTGTGTACCCTAAAAATGATAATAAAAAAATATAAAAATATTGAAAAATGGGTGGGTTGGGTGGTTTTGGAACTGCCTCCTCGGTTGTAACTGCTCCTACCTCGACCCTAACTCTTCATCTTGCTATATAAGAGAGGGAGAGGGGACCATGAAGTGGAATTATCATTGAGTATTGTTATGTTGGCAGAGTTTGGACTCTCATCCCCCTCACCTATGCCCTAGTTTCCATCTACCCCTGCTATGGAGCTTGGAGGTTGAGAATCTTGGAGGAGAGAAGCAAGAGATCCGAATCAAAGATTTCATGAGGTTCCTTGAAAAAGGAGAAGGTATATATTGTACTTATTTCGTTGATTAATAAAGACTTTACATTCTTTCCTTTTCAAATCACTGTTCAATAAATACTTGTATCTCATTTTTTGATTCCATGTCTATTAGGGTTTTAGGTTATTTTGATTATCAATATTTACATGTGGTCAAATTGGTTTGAGGAAGGTTTAAAGTGTTTTTGTAGGTTCCTTAGAGGAAGGGAAAAAGGAGGGATAAAGGGAAATCTTGGATCAACCTTTAGTTCAAAAGGTATGCCTCTTCCTAACCCTTGAAATTTTGCTTTGTTTATACTTGCAGAACCTTGTATGTCAGTCTGTATAACCCTTAGTACATTAGTGGCCTCACCCCAGCCATGAGAACACTTTACCTAACAATAGAAATGGAAACTCCACTAGGAATCCTTTGGCACTGTTGATCGATCCTCAGACATTGACACTATTGAGTTTTTGGAATTTCCCATCGAACAACAAATCGGTGATCCTGATGAACTGGACTCTTGTTGTATATTTTTCGACTCCTGTGATGCTGAGTTTGTTCCTGGAGACGCCACCGCCTCTGTCAACTTTATCTTTCCTATTGAGGCTGATTTTGTTGATTATAAATCCTTAGGCCTTGGAACTATATAAAATTCCTCGGTTAGCTATGCCTTGACTGTGCCTTTTGTTGAAGATAACGAAGTTGCAAATGCTTCCACCAAAGTGACTGGTATCAGATCTCTTCTTCTGAATATGATCTTGATACTATTGTTTCTTGGAGACATGATTCTTAGTTGGATTCACAGCTGCTTACTGGTCCCACTTTTTTGTTCAAGTTATAACTACATTTGCATATACCCTGCTCGCGCTTATGAGCATAATGTCGACTTCCATGGTTTTGGCTCATTATATAAGCCTTCATCTCTGCTCTCATCATTGCTCAACTTTGTATCTTTTTTCATCGCAAGTTGACACCATTTACTTGGAGGATACTCCTCCTGAGTGTCCTTATCTTGCTCATGTTCCTTGCACTATGTTTAGGTTTGTTCCTTGTGCTTGGAACTAGTTCCGTATGCCCTTGACACTCATCTCTTCACATTTAGAGCATTCTTCCAGCTTTGCTTCAAACTCGTTAAAAACAGTAAGCAGGCCATGAGTTGACTTTTCTAGGCTCGTTAAAACTTTACGGGAAAGGTATATGGAGTTACCTTTAAGCTCTTCTCAGACTCCTTAAAACATGACAAGATTGTCGAGTTCACTTGTCCCTTCAAACTTGTTAAAGGACTTGAATGAACATCCACATAGGTATAAGTTTAACCCTTTTCCGGACCATGTGGATTACTTACGAAAAAGGAATACTTTAGTCCACTGTGACTAGAGGAGTATTCCTAGGTATAGGTCTATCTCTTTTTCGGTCCTCGGAGACTAAATTTATGAAAAAGGAACATGTTTGAGCTTACTTTTTTTTTTGCTCTGGTTTATGCCATGAAAAGGATTATGAGCGTTCTTTATGCCATTGTCATGCTCGCTAAAAATTCAGCACAAAAGCAGTAAGTTAATTGTTGGTTTCCCCATACTCACAAATAAATGGAACAAAACGAGAAATATTGCTTTCCTTCACACTCGTTAAACTAAGGCTTTATGCTTTCTCTTGAAGACGCGTTGGTATGGTGATAGTTTACCCATTTTTCGAACCTTGCCGAATAAGTATGAAAAAGGAATACCTTAGTTCTCTTGAGCTAAGAGAGTTCTCCTATGGATCGTTTTATAGTTTTTCGGACTTTGGAGACTATATTTACGAAAGAGTCCCCCGCCTAGAGTCTTCTTTGGCATTTTTAGACTCTCAAATTGTGAAAACACCATCAAGCATCCACTAATTTGGGCTTGTAAAATCCACGGATTAGTGCTTTATCAAGCATTCTTCTCTATCTTCTTTGAGCTTGCTTAAAAAATGAAGGTCTCAAGTTTGCTTTCTTGGACTTATTAAATTTATACAAGACGAGTATTAAAAAAAAGAGAAAGAGAAGGGAAGTATGTTCAAATATCTTTTTTATATCATGGAAGCAAGTCTTGTCTCCTTGAACAAAGCACCAGTTTGAGTTTATCAACAGTTTAGGTTCTAGTTTTTTGGCCTTAGGATTCAGCCTGATCTTAGAGTTGTTACTCCTCTGGTTGGTTACTCTTTCAATCATATGGAGAATCTTTCGATGTCTCCTAAATTGTAGATTTGTATCGTTGGTCCCTTTGTGTCTGAAAGCTTCCTAAGTCACTATTGTGTTGTGCTCACTGTTCAAGGATAAAACCTTTGTCAACCTTTTTGCAGTTACCTTGACTTCATACGTCGGCCACTCCCTGGCATCGGTCCATTACATCATGTCTTCGGTGGTCCTTATTGCAAAACTTTGTCCCAGTTCCAAATCAAATCAGTCTTTAGTTTTCCTCATGTTGGATAATGGAGGATGCCTTAATGCCTCCCTTTGAACGAGTCTCCTCCTGTTGACTTCAACTTATCCTGCTTTGGGAATGAGATTTAGAGTTTATGACAGTACCTTGGGGATTGCAGTCATAAATGGAAGTTTCCCTCGCTATTGGGTAGCGGGAATACCTTAAAGTCCCCTGCTTGATGGATTCTTTAGGTGTTCGACTCCAAGACCACATATTCACACCTATTAGAATATACTAGATGCGTTGGGGACCATTTTCATTACTGGTGGTTTCCCTCGCATTTGTTAATGTTATCGGAAATTATCAATCAAAGCGGACAAAGATTGTTTCCCTAGTCTACATGGGGAAAATATAGAACAAAAGACTCACAACAATGCATCCTCTCCCTATATTGTTAAACTACTTGAATATCAAGCTTTCTTACCTCACTGAGAAGGTGATCCTTGCCTTGTGATTTCTCTTACGATCAGCTGTATCTGCAAAAGAATGGAAGGAACACATACAAAAGTGAAGGCAACAAGATAAGTTAATGATATATACTAATGATCAAGGAGAAAAGTAATGAATAACTGAGATCAACACAAATCATTCATGGGAAAGGGGAACCCATTTGTATTAACAGAATAAAAGAAGAAAACAATAAACAAAGCCTTGATGTTGAAGCCTTGTTCTCACAATGTCTTTGACTCACTTTCACACACTCTACAAACTCTACAAATCTCACTCATAAAACCACACCCTTTTCCTCCTATACCAACAATGATTTTAGCAGCATAAAGGTGCTCACTTGGTCCTCTTCCATCATGGTCCATGAAGCTTGTATATATAGGCCAAAGGGTGCCCCAAGGGGTTGATATTTTTTGGGAGGAAGGTGAGGGATCATCCATAGAGGATAGGGGTACGGATGCCACCTACTCTAGGCGGTTGAGATAAGCCTCCACGAGGATTTTCATCTAGAAGGTTCTCAAAATATTCTATTTTTTCCATTTTAATAGTGCTTACGTTCTTTTTGCACTAGCAGGAGGCGTTAGCGCTCCTTGTCCTCATGCCACAAGTTTCATCGACGCACCTTGTCATTAGGAAATGGGCACCGGGAAAGGTTGACACTCTATGCCAGAAGGCAAAGGGTGCCAGGCCTCCTATATTTGAGCAAAAATTTCTTCCAAAATATGGTTTGGCCAAGAAACTTCAGGGGATTGAGCATAAGGACAGATTTTGGGTGTAACAGTTAATGGTTTTCATCAATGACCAATAATCAAACAGTTTCCTTCATGTTCGACTTCAGCTCCTCCATTGACATGGTTAGGATTCATACCTTTGAATGGTTTGGATTGAAGACCTTGGGCCAACATTAGCATTATCATCTTTTGCTATTGCTTGAGTTGCGCAAGAACTTGTCACACTTCATATGATATTTTTCGAGACATAGATCCACCTTGTATTCTTGTGGCTATGATCGATTATTGAGTATGGATCCACACTATTCATTTGTGGCCATGAATCATTTAGATTTTACATGGAACCTTTTTGCATATTGTGTGGCCATGATAGTTACATTAGTTCTACACATGTTGGATCCGTCTTGTATCTTTCTGGCGATCATTTGTACATGGACATGTATGTCCCATAGATCAGATTGTCTGACATTTATCTCTCTTTCAAGTTTCTTCGAATCCATGACTCAATTGTCCTTTATTTATAATGTATTTCGGCTATTGTCTTACTCTCTAACCTCATACATTAGGGGGCATCTATTATAGCCAAAATCGACACTTCTTTGTTTGTGACGACACTTACATGTTTGGTTGCATGACGCTACTTCATGAAGGCTACTGCCAGTCACCAAAAAGACTTTAATGGATGGAAGGGCCATTTTTGGGACTTCTGTAGCATGTTTTCACCTCTTTCATGGTCCATTGGATACCTAAGAGGCTAAGGGACAAGTTTCTAGACCAAACCATTTCTTGAAAACCCTTGGAAAAACCCTAAAAATGCATTTTTTTCACAAAAACGTAGGTTGTTATTGTACTACTAGTGTTTTCACTTTGCACACGTAGGTTGTCAATGTCCTACCAGTGTGTACCCTAAAAAATGATCAAAAAATATAAAACTCTAAAAAAAATGGGTGGTTTGGGTGGTTTTGGAATTCCCTCCTCGGTTGTAACTACTCCTGGCTCGACCCTAACTCTTTAGTTTGCTATATAAGAGAGGGGGAGGGGACCATAAAGGGGACTTATCCTTGAGTATTGTTATGTTGGCATAATTTGGACTCTCATTCCCCACACCTATTCCCTAGTTTCCATCTACCCTTGTTGTAGATCTTGGAGGAGAGAAGCAGGAGATCCATATCAAAGGTTTCACGAGGTGCCTTAAACAAGGAGAAGGTATATATTGTACTTATTTCATTGATTAATAAAGACTCGACATTCTCCCCTTTCCAAATCACTGTTCAATAGATGTTTGTATCTCGGTTTTTTATTGTAGGTAAATTAGGGTTTCAAATTATTTTGAATATCAATATCTTCCATGTGGTCAAATTGGTTTGAGGAAGGTTTAAAGTGTTTTTCTAGGTATCTTAGTGGAAGGGAAAAAGGAGGAATAAAGGGAAAGCTTGAATCAACCTTCAGTTCATAAGGTATACATCCTCATAACCCTGAAATTTTGCTTTTTTTATACTTGCAAAACCTTGTATGTCAGTCTATAAAACCCTTAGCACGTTAGCGGCCTCACTCCAACCATAGGAACACTTTCCCTAACAACAAGGAGTATGAAAGTTTAATGTATATTTGATCAAAGAAATATACAAGGAGAGGCAATATGGATTAAGTTTGTAGTTTCCAGTATTCCGTGCCCTTATAGGTAGTATGTATTAAGTTTGTAGTTTCTAGTTAGTTTTTAGTTTCCAGTATGTTTAGAGGTGGGGGCGTTGAGTTGCAGTGCGGGTGAGGAGTGTAAGTGCACTGGAAGTGGGATGGCATGAACTACAAGGAATGGTAGGTTGCGATGCGTTTGAGTGAGGGACGAGAGTGCGATGGGGAGAAGAATTTTGAAGAGGGTGACGAGAGAGCGTAAGAGTAGGACACAGTTCGCAGTCGAGGGGAGGGATAGTTCTATGAACGTACCACTCTGGGAAATATTTTCCATCTCTTGAAAATGATCTTGATCTTTTTCATCTTGCCTGGCTGGCTTCCCCGTCCTCAAATGAAGAATTTTTTTATTTGCAAGATTTCATACGATTGTGATATGGAAAGTTGAGCAAAGGGAGAAAGCGAAGAGAGGAGTATAATATCAGGGAAGGTTCCATATAATATAGCCTGGTGGAAAAGGGAAATCAATGGATGGAAAGGGGAAGGATAATAGTTATTCGCAACCAATATTGAGTGAGATAAGCACCTGCTTCATCATTTTTTGAGTCAGAGTAATAGGTAACATCCATCCATGGCTCTACATGTCATAATTTTTTTAAGGAAGTATGCCTCCGGCCTCCGTTGTTGCGATCCCGGTAGGCAAGCACTTGAAGTGAGGAAATAAATTAACTCTTTTTCTTTAAAAGGACTGTAGATCCGACGAAGCGATAAAACATATCTTTGGATGATACTACTCATGGGTAGAGATAGAGCTTCTCTATTTGGCAAGTTTCAGTAATAATTGGCACATTATCTATAATAATTGGTTTATCAGATGACACTCAAATGGGGACGTGTGTTTAAGAGCAGTCGATGTAGGAACCGTGGAAACAAGGGCGCTGGTCTGAAGATGGCGAACAATATTCAACATGCAGCATGGTAATAAATGTTGATGGGACTGCATTGTAGAGCGTTGGATCTCAAACAGATTGAGATCCAACGAGTCACAGTGCAGAGTGCAGCCGCCAAAGCATTTATTACTCTGTTGCATGTAAAATATTTTTTACCGTCTGAAAATACACAACCAGACCAATCAAATCTGCTTTGATGACATTAAGTCATTATTATTTCGAGGTTTATTATTGGAGTTGGTTGAGTGGCCCTTTAGTCTTTAAAGCTTTCACTTGCCACATCCTTTTAGAGCTTGACAAGATTTATTGTTTGCTAATGTCAATAGGGACAAATGGCAATTTGTTTCCCCACTCTAAATCCGAAGGGTGACATCATCATTTCCATCTAATTGAAATTTAAATAAATCAAATAAAAAATAATTAAAAAACAAATACAAAGTTTCAACTTTATCAATTGAAAAATGTTTTTTTGGTTTTGGTGCACCAAAATAATATGTGGAAATAGATCAAATAAAAAATAATTAAAAAACAAATACAAAGTTTCAACTTTATCAATTGAAAATTGCTTTTTTTGATTTTGGTGCACCAAAATAATATGTGGAAATAGATTACAATATGTCATGAAAATAATAATAAAAAATGAGTATGAAGATCATATTGAAATTATAAGAAGAAGATTAGTCGAACTTCGAGAGTAATGGAAATGTATTAAACCAGCATAGATTCAAATTCTAGGCTCTATCGAGCGTCGAGATGGATCAAATCTCTCGAGGTGCAAACCTCTTCTTAGGTATCCATTGATTTGATTCAAACCAAAAGACACATCTTTTTATTTAAGGTCCACATATAGTATTTTTATTATTAATATTTAATATTATTTATGGCCGACATATAATATTTTTTATTTTGTTAGGAACTAACATTGCATCATTTCCCCACACATGGTTTTAAAACCATATGCAAGACCCTTCTGCAACCATGGGTTGTTTAGAGGCCTTGCACATGGTCTGGTTGTTTAGGAGGCCTTGCACATGGTTAAAGACCATGTGCAAGGCCTCCTAAACAACCCATGGTACCCATGGTTTTAAAAACCATGTGCAAAGCCTCCTAAACCATGTACAATAAAACCATGGGTTGTTTATAATGCCTTGCACATGGTTTTGTGCAAGGCCAACATTTTTTTGCTAATTAAAAAAAAAAATTTCTTGACCCACATATTTTTTTTATGGATAAGTAAATTTTTACTTTTTTATTGTTTTGTTAGGTAGGAAGATTACAACATCTTCCCCATATTAGATTGTTTTTGTGGCGGACATTTATTTTGGCTTATTAGAAAATTTATTTTTTATTAATAAAAATAACATTACGAAAGTGATATTATTTTTTATTTTGTGTTACAAAATCTCTCCCATAATATTCACTATCACTATTATTTTTTGCCGACATGTTACAAACATTACATCACGTTACAAGATCTCTCCCATAATATTCACTATCACTATTATTTTTTGTCGACATGTTACAAACGTTACTAACCTTGCATCAA
>LPNX010104958.1:302733-316263 GCA_001517045.1 Pseudotsuga menziesii | reverse complement strand
CAGACAGATAATCATAAAATTGGCAAAATGGTGCTGCAATGGAAGTAGCAGCTCTGTATAATCAAATGAATAATGAATAATACAATACAATGATCATGCTGCAAGCATGAATGCCAAAGAAATTCAAATTCCCAAGGAGGTCATTCGAATTGAATGAGTGAGTCTAGATTAACTGAATGTAATCCACAGTCAACACTCAAGTTAACCACTGATCAAAACCCTAATTGACTCAACTGATCCCTAACTAAAGTCGGAGTGCAATAAATGACTGAGTCTAACTGAAAGTAGCTAAGACACATGTCATTTCAAGCTAACCAATAAGTGGTAGCGCATCAATGACTCCAATGAACCCCGATGAGGTTAATTGAAGTGTAACTGACCATTAGAAGTGGTTGGAGGTGCCCCTGTTGACTCCAGTTCATTAAATAATCAATAAATAATCAATTTAATGAAGGAAAACGCCTTCACTGCTCTGTTTAACTGATTGTAACCATCAGTTATCAATATGGGGAATTAATGACACTCAGATCACCCCTGGAGTGCTCCAGTTAGACTCCCCAAATGTAGGAGAAGGCTAAGTTAGCCTCCTTGACTGAAGGTAGGTGTGGGTGTGATCTTGTTGATGTCATCTAGTGCTCCTCTGATGTCAATTAAGTCAATAAAACTTAGGATAGTGGTTTAACTATGCCAAATTGACCAAAATGAGTGTGTATGGTGGTAAATGTCTCCAACACCCCCCCTTAAGCTATACTCAGGAGGAGTAGAAAACATAAAATGCATAAAAAATGCTAGGGCCTCGAAAAATAAGGCCATAGGTCACCCGGTACAATACTGAAACGAAAACAATGCTCAAAAACAAACTAAGTGAGGAAAAGAGGGAAAACCCAGTGGGAAAAACCCCCCTTCAAGCTGAACACTGAAAGTAGTATGATCACCCCGATGGACTCACCCCCAACAGTGAATGAAGGTAAGTGAACTTCTTTTGTGAAAATTTCTTGGTGAAGATGTCTGTAATCTGCTCATCAGTCGGGCAGTATTGCAAAATCATGGTCCTGTCATGCACTAGCTCTCTGATATAGTGCGTGTGTATCTCTACATGCTTGGTCCTCTGCCTGGTAACTGGATCTGTGGATATCTTAATAGCACTTTGATTGTCACAAAAGAGGACAGTGGACAAAGTACTACCAAGAACAAACTTTGAAAGAATGCCTTGCAACCAAATTGCTTGGATGCAAGCATTCACTGCTCCTCGATACTCGGCCTATGCTGAAGATAATGCTATGGCGGCCTAATTTTTGCTAGACCAACAAATGGGGCCACCACCAAAAATGAATACATATCCAGAAGTAGAATTTCAATCAATAGAATCACTCTCCCAATCGTAATCTGTGTATCCAACCAACTCTAGCATGGAGTCTGCAGCATAATGAATGCCGTAGGTCCTGGTTCCCTGAATATATTGGAGGATCCTCTTGTCTGCCTTCCAATGAAGATCATGGGGTTGTTGCATGTATCTTGATACATCATTCACGGAATAACAGATACCAGGATGAGAATGTGTCAAGTACAACAAGCTACCAATCAACTGTCGATAAATAGTGCAGTCCATGGGAGGTGTGCTTTTTCCTTCTTCAAGGCTGATCCCTGAAAGGAAAGGGAATGGTGCAGGCCTACATTCAGCCATGTTAAACTTGACTAATAGGTCTGATATGTATTTGGACTGAGTGACCATTATCCCATCATAATTTTGCTCAATTTCGAGCCCCAAAAATTGTTTTAAGAGCCCCAAATCGCTCATTTCAAATGCATTGTGGAGAGCAACTTTGATGGCTGAAATAGAAGCAACTGTGCTACCTGTGATTAGTAAGTCATCAACATATAAAAAAATAATAATCAAATGACCATCATACTACTGTATATACACATTTGGATATGATCTACACCTTTGGAAGTTTTGCGAGAGAAGGAAGGAATCCATCTTGGAATACCACTCTCTTGGGGCTTGTTTTAACCCATATAGTGACTTCTTTAGCTTGCAAACCAAATATGGATCAAAGATGTAGCCCTCAGGATGCTTCATGTATATCTCCTCATGAAGATCTCCATGCAGAAAGGCTGACTTAACATCCATATGATGCACTTCCCAGTGCTTAGATGCTGAAATTTCCAAAACTAGGCAGATGGAGTCCATTTTTGCAACCGGTGCAAAAGTCTCATGGTAGTCTACACCTTGGACCTGAGAGAAAAATTTTTCCACCAGTCTTTCCTTATATTTGTAGGTTCTTCCATTAGCAGCAACCTTGGTCTGAAACACCCACTTGCATTGAACCAATTTCCTTCCTGGAGGAAGAGAAACTAGCTCCCAAGAAGAGTTTTTCTGAAGAGAATTCATCTCTTCATCCATGGCAACTTGTCATATCGGATCCTTCTGAGCATCGTAGTAGGATTTGGGGTCTGAAAAAATCATCAAATAAAAAGTTTTGGACAGCAAATTATCAGGACAAGAGAGCGCAATACCTGCTCTTTGGAAATTAGACCAGGTTCTCCTTGGATCATCTGGATTTCCAATGTTATCTCCTGCGGATGAGAGTGTCTGTCGGGCCAATGTGGGAAGATGATTTTGTAATTTAGGTTCTGATTCAGCTTCTGATGTTTTCTGTACACTGATATTAGAAATCAGAGGATCCAAATCAGGTTCATCACCCCCAATTTCATCATCCAAATATTCAGTAGAATAGGAAGGAAATTCAGCAGTTTTCTCCTTCACTAGTTCCACTTCCTGAAGAGGCTCATCGAACTTGAAACTCCTTTCGATGATGATCTATTTTGTTTTGATATCCAAAAGATTGAAACCTTTTGATTCATCAGGATAGCCAATAAACAGACATTCTAAGCTTTGCGGTTGCAAATCCCTTCTTTTATCAAGTGGAATTCGGGCCCATGCAGTGGACCCAAACACCCGCAGGTTCGACACGTCCGGCTTGTGTCCGAAGTATGCTTTGAAAGGGGTCTTCCCTTTCATGGATGAGTGTGGAACTCTATTATGAATGTATGCTGCAGCATGCATGTCTTCATCCCACAAATTTTCAGCCAACTTCTTTGATTCCAACATACAGTTGGTCATCTCCTTGAGAGACCTATTCTTCCTTTCCGCTACACCGTTCTGCTAGGGAGTGTAGGGAATTGAACGTTGGAGATGAATACCACTTTGGGAGCATATGTGCAGCAAATAATTACTGACATACTCCCCACCATTATCAGATCTCAATATCTTGATCTTAAGCCCAGAGGCATTCTCGATCAAGGCCTTCAGTTCAGTGAATTTTTCACATACTTCAAACTTTTTTTTGAGAAAGAAGACCCATGTGTACCTTGAAAAATAATCAATAAAGTCCGAATATACCTTGATCCATTCATGGATGCGACAGGAATTGGACCGTTGATATCAAAATGTATCAGCCCCAAGATGCATGTAGCTCGGTTTTCCTTCCCCCGATCGAACTTGTGCTCAGGGTGTTTTCCAACCACATAGCCCTTGCAAATTCCAGTGGTTGCCTTGATGACCGTGAGGCCTTCAACCATGGATTTTTTCTGTAATTGCTACAAATATTTGAAATTTAGATGGGCAACCTCTCATGCCACAGCCTACTAACTTCATTTCCATGAGTTAGCAGTGCGGTGGGCTTTGCATCCGCCACAAAGTGGGAAAACTCATAGGCTTTTGCATAATGGTTTGCAAGGCCTTTAGCAACAAGTTTCCTGGATGCAAGTTCCGTTATCTCAACATCATTCGGGATGAAAGATACTCTCCTAGGCACTCCTGTATGTGTCATCTGACAGACACTAAGGAGATTTGATGCCAGAGATGGTACATAGAAAACATTTGAAAAATAGCCATTCTCAAGATCAACCGTACCTTGTCCTTCTGAAATGATGGTGGAGTCATCTCCCATGTGGATGGGGATGGATTTTCCAATCTCCAAGGATGAGAAGAAGTCTCTTTCAGCCATCATGTGGTTCTAATCTCCAGAATCAATCAAGAGTGCTTTGGACTTCGAAGTGCTTGCCATGAGGGCATGAGCTCTTTCATGCTGTGGTTCCCGATCTTGCTGATCTCTCCTTCGGAAGCTTTCTGGAAGATTGATGTGATTTCTCTCAAAGAGAGAGGTAGCTTCATCAAGATTCTTATTCATGCAGGCATGTTCAGGGTGGAAGCCCTTCCCGCAGTATGAACACTTGACTTTTTCCTTTCCATGCTGCCCTTTTCCTTTGTTCTTCTTTGAGCCGAAAGACTCATCATGCTGTTGGTTTTCAACTTTAGGCTTAGGAGATTCGAATTTAGTTTTTGGGTTCTTTTGTTGCTTTCCTTTACCCTTCAGATCTTTGGGCCCCGAGACATGGAGGGCTTGATCACGGGAGGATATGATGATCCCCATCTGGATAAGCTTATCATGTTCACTTGTTAGGGACTCAATGAAGGCATTGAGTGTAGGCATATTCCATGCAGGGGTTGTGAGATTCTCCGCACGGAATGTAGAGACAAAAACTAAATAATTAGCTCCAAGTTTGGAGAGTATGGCGAGGATGAGCTAATCATCCTCCTTCTCCACTTTGCATTGCTTCAACAGCAAGACAATGTGCTTGAACTTTGTGAAAAAGTCATTCAAGGTCTCGAAATTGGAAGGCTGGAGAGACATCAATTCATTTTCGAGCTGGTAAACTCTCAAATCATCCTGCTTTCCATACAGGGTTTCCAATTTGTCCCAAATTTCCTTTGGAGTCTTCAATCCCGAACAATGGAAAAGAAGATCCCGGGAAACAGAGAGGCACAAGAATCCAAATGCTTCATCCTTCTTGTTCAAGAATCTAGCTTTGTCTGTCACAGAAGCAGGCTCTTCTTTAGTGTCGATAGTGACCCTATAGAGTCCTCTGGAACATAGTTGGATCTCCATATCTCCTTTCCATGAGTGGAAATTGAACGAAGTCGAAAGATCTATGGAAGAAGCCATCTGAATCTGCTGGAGCGAATGCTTTCACATTAGAGGAAATTTCAACTCAAAATGGGCCTTTTAACTTTTATTCAAATTCCATGTCATCATGTGTTAGCCAATGAAATTGATTTAAATTTGAAATACTGTATAGGTCTTAAACACTTTTTTAATATAAATTTGGGGATGGGTATCATAAAAAAAACTACTTTTTTGTTTGTATTTTTGATATATCTCCCTGTGTTTTTCTCTCAAATTTCAATCGGGAGAGCTCATTGGATGCGGAATTTAATTCCGCATCCAACGAGTACCCACTCGGCATACTTTTGACGGACCCCGCTACCCCAAAAACAAGAAATACCTGAAAAAACAAAATGATGATGTCATCATTCCATTTTTTCAGGTATTTCTTGTTTTTGGGGTAGCGGGGTCCGTCAAAAGTATGCCGAGTGGGTACTCATTGGATGCAGAATTTAATTACACATATAACGAGCTCTCCCGATCGAAATTTGAGTAAAAACACATAGAGATATGTCAAAAATACAAACAAAAAAGTAGTTTTTTTCTTTTCTTCCTCCAAAATTAATAAATATTATTTTATTATTTTAACTATTATTTTATTAGTTCATTTTAGGAGGCCCATTTTGAGTTGAAATTTCCTCTAATGCCTATTAAACCTGAAAATCACAACAAAAAGGGCAATGTAAGGTCGGACAGCCTGCACATTTTAGGTTTTCATCACACCCAGCATAGTCAATCAAGCAAGCTTGATCAACAAGTTCCTTACTTGGGGTATTAAGTGGTAAGCCTTGGCTTCTAGTGCAATGCTGGATTTTTGAGCTATTGCTCAATTTTCATGCAAGATCTGTCAAAAACCTCGTTTTTGAGAGATCTGAGCTTCATCCCGCTATGAGCTCTGATACCATATTAATTTGTCACAGTGGTCTAGGAACTGAAAACACAGTCTCACAAATAATACAGACAGATAATCATAAAATTGGCAAAATGGTGCTGCAATGGAAGTAGCAGCTCTGTATAATCAAATGAATAATGAAGAATACAATACAATGATCATGCTGCAAGCATGAATGCCAAAGCAATTTGAATTCCCAAGGAGATCATTCGAATTGAATGAGTGAGTCTAGCTTAACTGAATGTAAGCCACAGTCAACACTCAAGTTAACCACTTATCAAAACCCTAATTGACTCAACTGAGCCCTAATTGAAGTTGGAGTGCAATAAATGACTAAGTCTAACTGAAAGTAGCTCAGACACATGTCACTGCAAGCTAACCAACAAATGGTAGCACATCAATGACTCCAATGAACCCCGATGAGGTTAACTGAAGCGTAACTGACCATCAGAAGTGGTTGGAGGCGTCCCTGTTGACTCCAGTTCATTAAATAATCAATTTAATGAAGGAAGGCACCTTCATTGCTCTATTTAACTGATTGTAACCATCAGTTAGCAATATGGGGCATTAATGACACTCAGATCACCCCCGGAGTGCTCCAGCTATCCTCCCTGAATGTAGGAGAAGGCTAAGTTACCCTCCTTGACTGAAGGTAGGCGTGGGTGTGATCTTGTTGATGTCATCTAGTGCTCCTCTGATGTCGATTAAGTCAATAAACTTAGGATAGTGGTTTAACTAGGCCAAATTGACCAAAATGAGCGTGTATGGTGGTAAATGTCTCCAACAAGAACTAGGGCAGTATCCCACACTCCCTTTTCAATTTGGGGAGGGTCATTTTAAATCTTGAGGAATAGTTAATACCATTCAAGCGAGCACTTATGTGAAATGAGTTAATATATTTGTGTATTATTCTAGTTGTACTTGACGTGGGTGCCACGTTATGGAGGCGCCACTTGTTCGTTGCATGCATGTTCTTAATAAACTTTAGGGATGTGGTTTGTAGTTAAAACCCCATTTTTTTAAAGTTCCCTCCCTATCCTAGTGGCATTAGTTTCCCTTAGGTATGCCTTTTGGTTGTGGTGTCGTAAAACTTGGAAAAATTGGACTTTGGTGAAGTGATTTGCCTAAATTCTTGTTATCCATATTATGAGAATGATATCCTTAGGAGGAGAGGAACTTCGTAGTATCTTGATAAAAATTTCAGAATCCCCTATCACCATGAGAGAGTGTAAATTGAGAGAATGGGCTTGAAGAAGGCCTTGATAAAGTGTTTCTGTTTCATTCTACTTATTTGTTGCCATTCCCAACCCCCATTTGAGGTACAATTCTTCCTTTATATTGAGATCAAGGATGATCACAATGCCTTCCACTCCTATTTATAGTTTACCTATTTCTTATATATATATATAATACAAACACGTACTGATATATTGATAAAAGGATGAACCGAGTTTAACAAATTGTTACACATAATTATAGTCATCCTGACATGAGAGTTTCTTCTCCAAAATCCAAAATTCCTATACTACTATACATTCTGGCATATTGATTAACCACTGAAAGGCAAAAAAACTGCATAGAAGAAAGTAACTAGAAGCTGAAATCATTTTTTGAGTCAGTCTCCTCTGTAGGGGCTTCTTCCATTTCAAAATCCTCATCATAAGTGCTGCCATAGTTTTCAAAGGGAGAATCATCAAATCATCTTCATCCTCGACCATTTCCTCCTCAAGACATTCAATATTATCAACATCCCGATAACTGCTATCAAGCTAAGTATCCTGAAGGCCTTCAGAGTTATCATCACTTTCAACAAAATAATGAATAGGGGAAGGGACAGCCAAGTATTTACCATTAGAACTAGAAAGGATTTGCATTGGATGAACAGGAAGAATAATTGAATTACCAACACCATTATGGCCCTCAATATTCTCCTCTACCTTGGAATTGTTTCCTCTTATAAGATCTTCATGAGCTTTAACAAAAACATCTTCTTTATCAATAACCCTAATGATGTCCTAAAGCTTCCTATCATAGGTATTAACAACACCATCAAGACTATTAAATTTGTTTTCCAAGTCAAAACTGATATGAATAGAGAAGGTATCAAACTGCTCCATTTTTCGATTCATATCCGACTGATGATTTAAAATATGACGGACATATTTTTTAGATCTTTCAATTGGTCCTGCATACCACTCATTTGGATCTGGAAGATATGCATACTAGTCGTAACATTTGTAACTTATTCAGTGAAGTCATCAATTTTCTTTATAATGTCCATTGTTAGAACCCTACTATGAAAATCCCCTCCCTAAGTGAGATATATTATCATGCTATCAAGGGTGTATAACAAATTTCAACTCAAAATAATCCCCAAGGGAGTCAAGTTTACCATGCCATTGACAGTACGACCAGAGGGAAATTCGAACAAAGACACACAACCACAATTTTGATACACTAGATATCAATGTTCATCAAACCATAACAAAAAACTCTCTATGATGTTATTGCTCCTACGTTGGCTATGAAACTATCCTTTATCATGAGCTTGAAATATAGTTGAAAAGTATGAAGAATTATTGAAGAAAAATACCTAGGATCTCCAGCTGTTAAGTTAAACCCTGACAGGGCATCTACCTCCCTGAGCTAAGGAGAATACATATGAGTTCCAATCATTTCTTGCCACAATTCCAATTTCAGCAACAACCTGAACTCTGAAGACGAACCAATACAAAATAGAACTATGCACAATACTGAAACTTCCCCAAATGAAGTGAAGAAGGCCAAGAGGGAAGATATCCTTCATAGTCTTTAATGAATTGACGTTGAAGTTATTTATCCAGCATGTGTCACCATCTGAAAATAACAACAAAGGCCAAATGTCAAGGTGAAATTCCTTGCATAATAAAATCAATCACCACTCATAAGGATAGGAAAAAATATTATAAACCATAGCTATATTCAAGGTATTATTACGTGATTGATAATACCTTCACTGTCTTTATAACCTCCCCTAGGAAGTTGAGAGGCTTGAACAACCAAATCATCAGCTAAATTATTAAGATCCCCATGTGCATGAGAAAAGAAAAGAGATTCAAAATGAGAGAAACGTATTAAAATCCTCTTATGAAGACTGAGACTCCCCTATCACAATTGGAATACGAACACCAAATTTGACATATAGCTTCAAACCAAAGTACAAAGCAAATCTCTCATCTTGATTATTTGTTCCAATCCCCAGTCCACAAGCATAGGTCTTGATAGTATTTACTCTGGGCTCAAAAAGGACTCCCTCACACTTACCGCCCTAGGGTTACCCTTTGAAGAGCCATAAAAAAGAGAATATAGGATTGTTCCTTCTGTTTCCAATTCTGAAACTCCTCATGACTCATCCTCAATTGCCAAGAAGGAGTTTGAGTTTTATTCTTATAATTCCTTGGAAGAGGAAGCTTTTTGTTGAAGAAATCCTTGATCCAAATTTCCTCTTCAAGGGTCCAAGAGTCCGATACTCTATTTCTTTCAATTCGATGTCAAAGATCCTCATTCAGCAAAGATTTAGCCGCAATAGAAGTATAAACAACATATACAATTTTGTCTTTAAAGATACCATAATTTCGTGGTGCTCAAACTTTCCAACAAACATACTTAGGGAGATCAACCCAAATTCTTGTCAACATAGGCTTACCTTTGAGATTGTTGATGTATTTGTAAATTTAGAACGTATTCACTTGTATATCTTAAATATTGTACCCCGATGTTTATTCCAAGAAGTGTCTGTAATGTATTTGAGTCATGTCATGCCCCGATGTTCCTATCGGGAGATTCAATAATGTAAACAATTCATGTAAAGTCATTGTGGGTAACCCTCCTATTGATCAAGGGTTAAAGTCCTCACAGTTGTGGGGACCTAGGGTTATTATACTATTCTAGAGAAGTCTAACCTAGGTGAGTTATTGTAATTCAAATCAATAGTCCCCACCGTTGTGTTAAGGATAACCCTCATTGTTGGTCAGAGGGGCAAAGTCCCCACAAGTTGTGGGGCACTAGGGTTATTGGACTCTCCTAGAGATGTCGGCTCTAGTAAGTAATTGATAAGTGAGGATGACATGTTGGAGTGGACATTAAGTGAATGAAAGAATATAAATAGAGAGTGAGCCTCTCTATTTATCACACACACACTCACTCACTGGGGCGCATGAGTGAGAGAAGAAGTTGCTCTGACAAGAGAGAGAGAGACTACTGTTGTCAGGAGATCATCTTACTGTTTTTGGGGTTTTGCTTTTGGTGTTGATTCTATCTCTGAGGAAGTTACAGGGTTTTCTCCTTTATGTTTTCTCCGAGGAAAATCTTTGTGTTCATTGTCTCTTGTGTTTTATTGCTGTGCATGTTATTCTCTCAGATAAGATCCTAAGATCATAATTCTAGCTTGAATGATAAAAATCTAACATGGTATCTGAGCTAACCTGAGAAGAAGAAATTGTGCAGCTGTAGAAGCTAGGGCTTCTTAATTTTTGGGTCTCTATCCACAATACATTAGCAAAATTATGCTAGGATGACTCTCCATTGAAGGGCACATCTTTCTGTCGAAGCAGAATTTGATTCCGAGCATTTTCAATTTTTTGGTGCGGGAAATTAGGGATTCTTACAAAAGAGGAATTTTTGAGTGATCCTGGCATAGGATTTCTCTCCACATCAAAATCGAATTTTAGAGACTTGGGTCGATATTTTTGGTTGTGTATAACTTCGGGAAAGTCAAACCCTAGTTTGACCCCGAGCCGAAAAAACCCTAAATACTAAAACTGATACGTTTTGGTACATTCATTATATATCGGGATTGGAGAAGGCTCAAGAGCTGAAACTTTCACAGGACGAATATAAAATCCTGATTTACAATATTTCCAAATTTCAGCCTTAGATTCGCTATATTCTAGGAGATATGATCCCTCGAAGTTAGGATTCCAGCCTCTTCCAAGATTCATCCCTACACAGGACACCTGGGGAGAATTGCTATATCTCGAGATACAAAATTTCAATTGAAATTTTTGAAGATGTTCTAGAAGTTGCACGGAATTTAATTTCTGTGGTCCAAGTTTCAGACCCAGAAGATAAAACAGTGAGACATGGTAGTCCGTACAACTTCGCTATGTTGAACAGTCCTGATATAAGTCACCTTGGGAAAACGCACATAAGTCCCACTTGGTGAAACCAATTTTGATGAAACCTATGGTGTTGGAATAGGGACAGGATACGATATCTTAGTGCGAAGTTTTAGACACATAGGAGCAGTAAGTTCGGACATACCACAAAAACAGTATCAGGCATTTCTGCAGAAGAAATTGGAAAACTAGGGCTTCCTGTTTCGGGAGTTTCCCTCCACTGTTTTCAAAAAATGAGTACATTGGACAGCTCACCTTGAAGAGGTATATGTTTCTATCCAATCATATCTGAAAGATTCCAAGTTTTGAAAATTAGGGTTTCTCTGAAAAACCCTATATCAGCCAGCTCTGGAACCAGGACAGACACCTCAAATCGGTAAGATCTAATGTTTTCCTATTTTCATTTGAGGTTCTCATTTCAAAGTGATCTATCACATCAGATTGATGATGAGCTTGGTGAAGTTGACAACTTCCAAGCATTGAAGTATATGATCTCTCTGAAGAAAATGAATTGGACACCTACATGAGTATAGAGGTTCCAGTTCCAGAGGGAGATGAGGCTAAAAGCCTTACACAAGAAGAACTTGGTCAAGGCCAAGAAGATCATTGTTGATTCAATCACGGATCACCTTGTACCACAAGTGTATTCCCTAAAGACACCGAAGATGTTTGATTCCTTGACCAAGTTATTTGAAGGGAAGAACATAAATCAGAATATGACTTTGAGAAAACAGTTGAAGAATGTGAAGATCCAGAACGCAGAGACCATATAGTCATACTTTACGAGGGTCTCTCAAATCAAAGAACAACTTGTAGCAGTAGAATAAGAAGTAGAGAATGTAGAAGTGGTGATAGCCACCTTGAATGGTCTCCCAGGATCATGGGATTCATTCATACGAGGAATGTGTGCCAGAAGGAAGTGATTACTTTCAGCAGACTCTGGGAAGAGCACACACAAGAAGAAGCTCGACTCATAATAAGAGAAAAGAAGATGGGAAGACCAAGCTCTCACCATCCAAACAAGATCCCTCAAGCGATGAGCCTATATGAAGAACTCAACTCTTGAAGAACCTCTTATCCATCTTAGCATTTGGATAAGAAACGATGCTATTATGAATGAAGAAGATGATGAAGCTGAAGGCTCAAGAAGGAGTCTACCCATGAAACAAATAAAGATAAGTATTCAATTGTCATTTCATGATATTGTTTTGTTATGCATTTGTTTATATTCAGTTGATGTATTATGTATGATAGAATGTTGGCATTAACGACAGTATACTACTAATATGCATGTGATGGGTAAGTAGCTCATGGTGCTATACAAACTCTCCATTGCTACTTATCTAGAATGAAACCTCTTTACTGACATATTGGATTAGTGCACAATCTCAATGTTGTCCTGGTAGAGATGGAAGGCATCTAGAAAAGTTTCCATGAGATATGGATGAATGTTGTATTGGCTAAAATAGTTGCATGATCATTTATTTATGCATAAGAATTTTCCATTATGAATATTCCTTAAGAAATGTTTCTAACCATACAAATGCATTTGGCTTGTAGGAAAGATCGCATACATAATCACCTACAAGCAAAGAAGGATGAGACTTGTTCCGAAGAACAAGTAACGACAAGTTCAAGATGAAGAATAATATGACGAATGCAGCAGAACCTTCCAGCTATGAAGAAGTAACCAAGAAGAAAGGGAAGACCAGTTCAAGAAGAATGATGTCTAGGATGCAGTATCGATACATGAAGGGAAGTTCGTAGTTCTATCATGCAGTAGATGGAAACATCGTGGGATACAAGGCAAGATTCGTAGCATGAGGCTTCTCACGAAAAGAATGCATAGAGTACGAAAGACAGAGGAAGTATGATGCTTCACTTTAGAGGGAGTTACTACAGAAGATCCCAAGGTTCGACATAGCTTACTAGTGACTCTAGGCTTTACTGAGAGTAAAGAGGATTCCAACATTTTCCTCAAGGTTGAAGGTGGAAGACCAGTGATGCTCATGTTATATGTTGATGACTTGTTCCTGACATAAGTTGCAAGAAGGAGACTTGCTGCCGAGTTCGAGATGAAGGACTTGGATATGATGCACTACTTTCTAGGCATGGAGGTGTGGCAGAATCTCCTTGGGACAAGGGAAGTATGCAGTAGAGATCCTAGAGAGGTTCAGGATGATGGACTGCAAGGCCATGACCACACCTATGGCATCGAACCTGAAGCTACTGAGTGTTGCTTCATCAGATTCGGTTGATGCCATGATGTATTGTCAGATGATTGGGTCCTTGATGTACCTCACAAATACGAGACCAAATATTTGCTTTGCTATGAACACCTTGAGCCAATTCCTGACAGATCTGAGACATGTTCACTTGATTGCTGCAAAGCATATTCTGAGGTACCTGAAGGGTATAGTTGATTATGGGCTCAAGTATGAGGCGATTCAGAAGATTAACCTGGAGGGTTATT
>LPNX010104958.1:262733-302678 GCA_001517045.1 Pseudotsuga menziesii | reverse complement strand
CCATCGATAGGAAGAGCACTTCAAGGTGTTGCTTCAGTATGGGATCAGGTGTGATCTCTTGGTTTAGCAGGAAGCAATCCTGTGTGGCACTGAGTACAGCTAAAGCAGAGTATGTCACAGCTTATTCAGCTAGTTGTGAGGAAGTATGGCTGAGGAACCTACTGTCTGATTTATTTGATCTCCAGTTAGATGCTACTTGTATATATTGCGACAACCAGAGTTGTGTGAAGTTTTCGGAGAACCCGGTATTCCATGACAAGTCGAAGCATATCGATATCAAGTATCATTATATCAGGGATATGGTGTAGAGAGGAGCAGTGAAGCTCTGGTATGTTGCGACAGACGAATATATAGCTGATGTGTTGACAAATCCATTGGCCAGAGTGAAGTTTGAGTACTTCAGGGAGAAGCTTGGTGTTCTCCAGACTGAGGTTCCCTCCAAGGGGAAGTGATGAGTCCATGAGCCATTCTGACTTGGTGAGAGGATTATGTTCCTTCCATGGTCAGATGTAAGGGCTGATCCATTCTATCATGGTGAGAGGATTGGTTCCTTCCATGTCAGATATGAGTGCTGAGCCATTCCGATATGACTGTAGGATTGGTTCCTACATGATCAGATATAAGGGTTGTTGCCATTCTCTGAATGGAGGTACCTAGTTAGTTACCAAGAATACTCAGTCTGGGACTGAGGGCCATTCTGATATGACTATGGGATGTATTCTCACATGATCAGATATAAGTGTAGGGCCATTTTGATGTGATTGGGGGATATGTTCCCACTTTATCAGATATAAGGGTTGTTTTCATTCTCTTAATGGAGGTACCTGGTCAGTTACCAGGAATACTCAGTATAGGACTGAGGGCCATTCTGATATGACTGTGGGATGTAGTCTCACATGATCAGATATAAGTGTAGGGCCATTCTGATGTGATTGAGGGATATGTTCCCACTTGATCAGATATAAGGGCTATTTCCATTCTCTGAATGGAGGAACCTGGTCAGTTACCAGGAACCCTCAGTCTGGGACTGAGAGCCTTTCTGATGAGTCAAGGTCAGATGTAAGGGATGTGCCATTCTGACATGGTGAGATGATTAAGTTCCTTCCATTGTTAGATGTAAGGGTTGTGCCATTTTGACATGGTGAGAGGATTAAGTTCCTTCCATGGTCAGATGTAAGGGCTGGGCCATTCTGACATTGTGAGAGGATTAAGTTCCTTCCATGGTCAGATGTGAGGGCTGGGCCATTCTAACATGATGGTGGTTGTGTTCCTCTCATGTTCATATGTGAGTGCTGGGTGTTCCTTTCTGATGAGTCAAGGTCAGATGTAAGTGCTGGGTGGGCCATTCTGACTTAGGGTCACATATAAGCGCTGAAGAAGACCTACATGGAGGCTAGGCCTACAACCATCATGAAAAAGGGTTGGCTCTGTAGAACTTCCTGTGACGAGAAGAATCATGAGATAGCACCAGTGATGTTGACCCAGTGATGATCCAGATCGAGTAATGATCCAGATCGAGTGATGATCCAGATCGAGTGATGATCTAGATCCAGTGATGATGATCCAATAGTGATGATCCAGCAGTGATGATCTAGATCGAGTGATGATGATCCAACAGTGATGATCCTGATCGAGTGATGATCTAGATCTAGTGATGATGATCTAGCAGTGATGATCTAGATCGAGTGATGATCTAGATCTAGTAATGATGATCCAGCAGTGATGATCCAGATCGAGTGATGATCCAGATCCAGATGAAGATGACTTGAAGATGAATATGACTTGATGATGATCCAGATGATACAGAGGAGAAGACTTGTGCTGATAAATTGTGTCGAGAGAATACCTTCCTAGTTAAGAGGGAGTGTTGATGTATTTGTAACTTCGGAATGTATTCACTAGTATATCTTATGTATTGTACCCCGATGTTTATTTAGGGAAGTGTCTGTAATGTATTTGAGTCATGTCATGCCCCGATGTTTCTATCGCGAGATTCAATAATGTAAACAAGTCATGTAAAGTCATTGTGGGTAACCCTCCTATTGATCAAGGGTTAAAGTCCCCTCAGTTGTGGGGCCCTAGGGTTATAAGACTATCCTAGAGAAGTCGACCCTATGTGAGTTATTGTAAGTTGGGGAAATAGTCTCCACCATTGTGTTAAGGATAACCCTCCTTGTTGGTCAGAGGGGCAAAGTCCCCACAAGTTGTGGGGCACTAGGGTTATTAGACTCTCCTAGAGATGTCGGCTCTAGTAAGTAATTGATAAGTGAGGCCGACATGTTGGAGTGGACATTAAGTGAAAGAAAGAATATAAATAGAGAGTGAGCCTCTCTATTTATCACACACACACTCACTCACTGGTGCGCATGAGTGAGAGAAGAAGTTGTTGGGACAAGAGAGAGAGAGAATATTGCTGTCGAGAGATCATCTTAACGTTTTTGGGGTTTTGCTTTTGGTGCTAATTCTATCTCTGAGGAAGTTGCGGGGTTTTCTCCTTTATGGTTTCCCCGAGGAAAATCTTTGTTTTCATTGTCTCTTGTGTTTTATTGATGTGCATTTTATTCTCTCAGATAAGATCCTAAGATCATAATGCTAGCTTGAATGATAAAAATCTAACAGAGAGTACAACGAAAAACACCTATTCCAATGTATAAAAAAATCCACTCTAGTTCAAAATGAGAACAAAGTTAGTGGTCAAACCATTCAAGACAACTTTCTAAATAGTTTGAACATAAGGACACCGAAAGAACAGATGTTGAATTGTTTCTTTAATTGTTTTACATAAAATGCATAAAGAAGGGCGAATTATGCTTCTCTTTTTTTAAAATTCAGAAGTAAGAATCTTTCTATGGACTATCATCCAAAAAAAACTATTTACTTTAGGAATTCCATCCTAATGCCACACTTTAGCCCAAAGTTTGGAAAAAGGTTGACGTTGTTTTTCATTAAAAAGAAGATCGTATCCCTCTTTAACTGTGTATAAACCTTTCTTACCCCGACCATGAGAATCTTTGATATTCAAACTAAGAGGGAAGCTCCATGAATATTATGAATAAAATAATCAAAATAAAAATTTGAAGGGTTAGGAACTTGCACATCTTTCCATCTAGACAAATGACCATAAGCATCCCATTCAGATAGATCAAATAAAGTGAAAAGTCCAATTTCACTAAACCAAATTCTTAGAGTAGATAAACTTTCATTACAAATGAAAGGAGAAGCTCCATGGATAGAATCCTTCCATAAATATATACTTTTTCCATTGCCAGGGATCCAATACAATCCATTTTGAATGATTCGACCATAAATCCTAGAAAGTCGGCAAATGTTGGATCCATCCTTCTCCCAGGTATAGAAGGCAATACAATGAATTCTAGTAGATGGAATACACTTTTTCCTAGTTATGTCTTTCCACCAAGCATTATTTACAGAAAAAAGATTCCAAAGTAATATAGCTCCCATGGCCTGATTCTTTAACACTGGATCGTGAATTCCAAGTCGCACATAGCCTTTTGAAGCTTGGACTATATCCCATTTGACCAAATGAAACTTTTTTCTATCAATTTTCTCCCTTGCCACAAGTAGTTTCAAGAGAACCTATCCAATTTTTTCATTATTCCCTTTGGAGCAAGAAGGGGCGAACATTGAAATAAAGGCAGGGATAGAAGAACATACTTGACAAGAACAACCTTTCTTGCCAGATTTAGCCATTTCAAACCCCAGTTTTGCATTTTAACTTTGATTTTCTGTAGAATCCCTTCCCTTTCATCATTTTTAATTCGCTTATGAGCAATTGGGACTCCTAGATACTGAAAATGAAGAAATTTGAGGAAATGTTTTAAGGCTTGATTTTGACATTTCAACAAACACTTGTCTCATAAATGATATAATGCTATTATGAGTTTTATCATAGCCAATCAATAACTTGAAAAATAAACACATAATGAGACAAATACATTATCACTGTAAAATGTGAACACAAATATTTAGGGCCAAGCCCAGGGAAAAAACCCCACAGGGGAAAACCCAAAGAAATAAATTTGTTATTGAGTCTTGTTTAGAAATTTACAGTCACTCAGAAAACTTCTATCTCCTTGTCAAATTATCAACAATGAAATTCCAAAATAGTAACTTATCTTTATTAATTTTTTTTTCCAAATTTACTGTAAATTTCAACCCACATGTGCCAACAGAAAGACTGTACAGATATTGATTTATGTGCTTTGATTGCCTTGGGCTCCATGCCAGCAATGTATGTGCGGAATGTACAGATTTTTGAGCAGCAATACTTCTCTACCTTGGAATTTGAGCATGTCTGAAATATCTGGATTTTTGTGTCTTCAGTTCAACACTGTACGGACCATTTACTGCAACATTTAATGTTGCACAGACATGTTATTAACAACACCAATATTTGGAAAATCGTGCCCTATATTAATATGAAAAATATGCTCAATCTGCAAATTATCTTTCTCGTCCTTCGTGTGTGTGTGTTTTATTCTTTCCCTAACATGTATTTTATTCTTGCACATTTCTCAAGAATCCCTAACTTATTTAACCAACTTGATCTAATGGTTGACATAAGTTTAATTCGAGGGCTTATAATAAATGCTCCTTATTAATTACATAGTGATAAAAGGATAAATTAATTCCTTAAGACAACTTAAGTATATTTATTAAAAAATCAATTTATTAATAAAAGTCACTTTATTAATATAACATGTTAGGAACCACAACTTGTGTCCCCCCCATGAGAAACACAAAAACATGGGAAAAGGACATCTCTCGTTAGAAATTTTACCACTCCCTCTTAACGAGGGAGGTCCTTCTGGCATCACCATTAACAACTCCTCTTGGATCAATGTTCTCAGAAACTCCCTCTTTCTCTGGACTTTGATCTGAAGCTCTGTGACATACAGTTCTGAACTCTAATCTCTTCGGAGACTCCACTCTCTATTTCTGATCTTGCTCCAACTCTAATTCTTCATACCAACTGAGTTTTCTATTGGTACATGAGTGATTTTCCTGCTCACCACTTTGCACTTTGGACTGACCCTCTAGCACCTCGTCAGCACTCCGGGCTTCCTGCTCAACTGTCACGCAATATGATAGCCAGCCAGATCCTCCTACTAAGGAATGTCCTCTAAACACATATAATCTGCCACGTCTCTCACCAAGAAAGACCAATCTGATCGGATGAACATGCAGATCATAAATGACTACATGACCATATCTCACAAAAAATGCTAAACCAACATCTTTCAGGGATGAAACTGAAATGAGGTTGTCCCTTAACCCTGGAACAAACAAGACACCGTCCAACTCAAGTGTCTCATTAAACCCTAATTGAAAAATCACTTTCCCAATCCTTGTGACCTCATGAGTTCCATTGAAATAATGTCCTCTACCAATTTCATGAATGATGTGGAAAGTATCCAACTTCCTAGTCATGTGACTTGTTGACCCACTGTCAATAATCCATGTATTATCATAAATGTAGTTGTTATTGTCAGTACTGGATACCATGGACACAAGTGAAAAATCATGATAAAATTTCCTTGAGAATTCTTCAATCTCTGTAGTTGCAACCACTTGTTTTTTTACCTCCTTGTTGTTGGGACATTGGGCTGCATAGTGTCCATAAGTGTTGCATGAATTACACCTCGCTTTGCTGATGACAATTTTTGAACCCTTCTTCTTCTTCTGTCCTTTTGTTGTAAGGGCCACATTCTCCTCACATTTTGTACTCTTCTGCTGCTTGTTTTGAAGAGACTCTTCCCGAGTTTCTTCCTGAACAAAGTCATCCCAAAGTCTCTCCCAACTTGGTCGGTTCTCTCAGGAGACAATACCCTTTACAAAAGTGTTCCACTTCTCATAGTACCCATTTAGGGAAATCCTCACTAACTCCCCATCTGTGTCTGCTTCCCCAACAACACTCAACTCATCCCTAACTTTGGTAATTCTTGTAAGGTATGAGGCAACTTTTTCATTTTCAGTCATTCTAATATCCCTTAGTTTCTCTCTCAGGACCATCTTTCTATTCTCATTTGTACTCATGTATAACTTAGTCAATGATGCCCACATATCAAATGTATTAGATTTTCCGGCTACATGAGGAATGACATGATCCTTGATAGCATCAAGAATCAATATTTTGGCCTTAACATTCTTTTTATGATATGCTGCATAACCAACAACATCTACAGTCTTGTTAGGAACGGTTATGGTTTTCTCAACTATATCCCACAGTTCTGATTCCTCCAGTAGTAAACAATTCTTTCTTTCCAGGGGCTAAAATTGGACTCCTCGTCAGGGTAATTTTTAGGGGCGAAATTTCGCAAATTGGCTATTTTTGGGGTTTTTTTCAAAAATAAATTTGCTATTTGGTCATTTTTAGTCTCTAATATTTCCTATATTTAAAAAAATATACATATTTTTTTATCATAATATTTGCCAAAATTTACACATTTCAGTGTTAATTGTATGTTTCATATTTAATATTCGCCTACCTATCTATAAGCATGTTTTTTTCAATCCAAAACAATCGCCTAGAATACTATACTTAAGTATAATATTAGAATCCTTAAAAAATACCTTGCTCCCCATCCAATCTATCCTCAAATCTAAGAATGGTGGCCATGGATATTAATCGATAATGACAAATATCATTCTCAATTGTCTCAACTCTTCAAGAAATCACAAGGTTCACAAACTTACAAATCCAAGCTCTGATACCATGAATAAATTTGAGGAAATGTTTTAAGGCTTCATTCTGACATTTCAACAAACACTTGCCTCATAAATTATTTAATGTTATTCTAAGTTTTATCATAGCCAATCAATAACGTGAACAATAAACACACAACAGACAAATACATTATCACTGTAAAATGTGAACACAAATATTTAGGGCCAAGCCCAGGGGAAAAACCCCATAGGGGAAAACCTAGAGAAATAAATTTGTTATTGAGTCTTGTTTAGAAACTTACAGTCACTCAGAAAATTTCTATCTCCTTGTGATCCAGATGGATATCGGTGGCCACACACCTATTCCACTGGCTCAAAACAATTATCCATTGTGGCAGATTCATAGTTATTTTTCTTTGGTTTTTCGGGTCCCAAACTTCTGGGGCCATTTTGAGGCCCTAAACGACGTTTTCTGGTGATTCAGGGGGGCAAATCGTTTCCATTGGCATGCTTTTGGCCCTTGATTAAATATCTAAAGCTCGGAAAGACCTTTCCAATAGGCTATCGAGCGCCCAAAATGAAGATCGTATGCAAAATTTATGACACCGGTAAGTTGATTGTTCAACTGACCACCTTGGGGCCACAAAATTTATGACGGTTCATCTACTAGGGTTATGTTTTGGAATTTTGGGGTTCTCACCCTTATTCTTATTATAAATATGCCCCTTTAGCCTCATTTTGCATTTATATTGGCATGGATGAGCGTAGTAGCTACATCTCTTCTCAGAGATAGCTACCGCCATTCTAGCTGTTATATTTATAGTCTGTTCTATTTCCGCTATTTAATAGAATATATGTTTATTGTATCTATGTTGTCATTGAAAAATGTCTATTTTTATGATTATCTATCTATTCTTTCATTTCGTTCACACATAGATCGGTATCAGTGGTATCAGAGCAATCTGCTCTTTGATTGTTTCTCGACGCATGTCCACAACGAGGTCAGGGTATAGAGAGTTTGGTCTCGAAATAGTTTCACTTGGGGAAGATCACTCTTGCCGCCCCAAACGACCTCCCATGGTGGAAGAAAAGAGAGACGATAGTGCAGGAGATCCTATCAAGTCGCTTCTTAAGGAATCCCTTGAGCGACAGAGGAATGAGATGATGGATATTTTCTCCCATATCCTTCTACGAATGCCGACAATGGCGAATGCACCTTCAACGAGCAAACGTTTCGAAGATGAAACCCCATTCAAGGTACAAGTTAACTTTGATATTCCTTTATTTGAAGGCCAAATCGATGCAGATGCCCTGGATAATTGGTTGAATGTTCTAGAAGGGTATTTATCTGTCCATAATTTCTCCAGCAGGGGAAACTATGATGACCGGTACACAAAATGGACCATTCTGCATCAAGAGAGGGACCAAACGGTGTCAGAGTACACCAACAAATTTCATACCTTGAGCACAAATATGTGTATTAAGGACTCCGAGCGGAACATCATACTGAAATATCACAGTGGTCTACATTGGTACATCTGAAATGAGATGGACTTCCTCGACATCTCTTCACTTGGATTTACCTATCGGTATGCTGTCAAAATCAAGGATAAATTTCAGTAAAAGAACAAGCGAGACTTTGAACCTGTGAATCCAGCGCAGAAGCAAGGCAAGTGAAACCCTATCCTGCAGAACACAAGACAAGGAAAGGACAACCAGTCCTTGCCACAACCAAAGAAGGGGAATGGAAAGACAAAGAAGGACAATGGGAAGTGGTGTGAGTTCCATAAAATCGCCTGGCACAACACTCATGAATGCCTCTCAAAGCAGTCATTAGTAGCCGAGATCAAATATTCAGAATCAGATCCTGATTCCAATTTAGAACCCAATGTCACATTTTTAGACCATGGGAAGCAGATCATTGATGCAAACCCCACTGTCACTGTTTCTACCACACAAATTCACCTGGAGGAGATTGAAGAGTCAAAGGTAGAGGAGAGCCTCTTCCACTCACAGATGTGGGTGAAGGGAACCCCACTACATTTTTTTGTTGACAATGGTAGCCAAAAGAACCCGATCTCAACATAAGTCATCAAGATATTGGAGCTTCCGACAACACCACACCTGCAACCCTACAACATTGATTGGCTAAGCCAAGGATGAGGTATCCACATTACTCAACAATGCCTCCTACCATATGGAATCAAGCCTTTCAAATACGAGGTATTGTGTGGTGTGGCCCCACTTGAAGTTTGTGATGTTCTTTTAGGAAAACCATATATGTGGAAGTGTCATGCTGTATATGAGTCGCGACCTCGCAGTTTCGTTTCCACTTTGGGAGGACAACTTTATCGGATACCAGAGACAGTTGCACCTGCCACGGTCTTGCAGGGTAGGAAGATAAGCTCCCACACCATGAAAATTATCACTCTTCACAATTGTGTCTGAAGGAGACCATCATATCACAGAGACCTCCACACCCTCTGCACGGGGTGTCTCTGCTCATCAGACACAAGAAGAAAACATAGTCATTGTTTCCTCATCTATCTGAGTACCTATACGATGCAAGGCCACACATTCAAGGTGCTCTTCCAAACACAAATCATCCATAAAACGATTATAACCCTCTTGGGATGTCAAAGAAAGGCAACCTCTTCACTTCAGTAAATGTCACACCAGGAGATCAACTCAACACACAGTTCAAGATATGATACAAGATTTGACGCAATGGAGACAATTTCTTCCTAAGGGGGGAGGATTGGTCCATATGGATATTGGTGGCCACCCACCTATTCCACTGGCTCAAAACAATTGTCCATTGTGGCAGTTTCCTAGTAATTTTTCTACGGTTTTTTGGGTCCCAAACTTCTGGGGCCATTTTGAGGCCCTAAACGACGTTTTCAAGCGATTCGGGGGGATGAATATCTTCATTGGAATGCATTTGGCCCCAATTTAAATATGTAAATATATAATAGACCTTTCCAACAGGCTATCGAGCACCCAAATCGGAGATCGTATGCAAAAGTTATGACCCCGAGAAGTTGACTGTTCAACTAACCACCTTGGGGCCGTAAATTTTATGGCGGTTCATCTACTAGGGTTATGTTTTGTAATTTTGGGGTTCTTTCCCTTATTCTTATTATAAATACACCCCTTTGGACTCATTTTGTATTCATCTTGGCACGGATGGGCATATCAGCCACATCTCTTCTTAGAGATAGCTACCACCATTCTAGCTGTTGTATTTATAGTCTGTTCTATTTCTGCTATTTAATAGAATATATGTTTACTGTATCTCTATTTTCATTGCAAAATGTATGTGTTTATGATTATCTATCTATTCTTTCATTTCGTTCAAACATAGATCCGGATCGCCTTTTCAAATTATCAACAATGAAATTCCAAAACAATAACTTATCTTTACTGAATCTGATGTCCAACTTTACTGTAAATTTCAGCCCACACATGCCAACATAATGATTGTATGGATATTGATTTCCGTCCTCTGATTTCCTTGGGTTCTGTGCCAGCAATGTCTGTATGAAATGTGTGGATTTATGAGCAACAATACTTCTCTTCCTTGGAATCTGAGCCCGCTTGAAATCTCTGGATTTATGTGTCTTCAGTTCATCAGTTTACGGACCATTTACTGCAGCATTTAATGTTGTAAGGAAAAGTTATTAACAACAACAATATTTGGAAAATCGTGCCCTAGATTAATATGACAAACATGTGTTAGGATTATTAATCCTCCCTTGACCATACTATCTATTAGATTATTTACCATAACTTAGGAGTTTTAATTAATTAATTAAGTCCACTAGTACCATTGGGTCCACTTGGCCTAATGGGGCCACATGTACCTGTTACTAGAGTGTGGGGAGCACTGCTAGGGGCTATCTGCCACTGAGTGCACTTGCATGCATCAGATTAGGCTCCTCCTAGGCCAATCCCTACATTTTAGGAGCCACTGGGAGTCCCGACATCAACCTCCTTCAGTCAGTTGGAGTTGGAACTAGTTAAGCTTAGTTAATTTCTAGTTACATTCAGTTAGATCACAATCAGTTGAGTTAGCGCTAGTTATGCATGGTTGCATGTGGATTAGGCACCTTTTCTCACCTACCACTTCAGTTAGACTGGGTTAACTATTTATTATTGATTGTGTGAGTTCTTTAGACATATGGAGTTAACCATTTGGACTCCGATATTGATTGAGACATCTTGAGTTAGCTAGCTAGTTAGGTACAGTCACATCCAGTTGGTAGATTCGAATTCCTTCCTAATGGATTCAAATTATTCCTTATGTAAACTATTGTAACACCGGATTTAATTAATGACAATGATACTGTAATTATATGAGCTATACTCATCCGTTTCATGTGTGGTTTGATTTGTTCAGTGTGTATCTTCATTCTCCTTTTACTGCATCAATAATATTTGACTCATTGCTTGAAGACATAAATGGCACAACAATTTTAACATGGTGTCAGAGCCATTTCAAGCAAGCTTCATGTTTGTCTCTCTCCATTGAACATTAGAAGCAACTGTGTTTCCACAGAAGTCCCACAAAGCATGCCTTGCTTCCTCTGAAATTATTCAGAGTGGCAGTGCAAGAGTGATGGACCCTGAAAACATGTTCATATCGAGAGGGAAGGCATGATTCTAACATAGTTTGAATGTATTAGTGTTTTGCAGTGAAAATATAAAGGTGCTACGTAGCTTGTGTGAAGATTTGTGTTTTTCCAGCAGGAGAATTATGGATTCTCTACCTTCTACTCCTTGAATACTTACACCCTTCAATTATCTTGATTGGAGGGCTGATATGCAGTTGGCCTTGCACAAGCTTGGCTACTACAGGATAATACTTGGAAGGGAGTTTGAGCCCCATCAGCCATTTGAGAAGAACAAGTTTCTGAACCGCTTAGATGAAGCTTTCGGTTATCTATGCACTCATATATCCAGAGATCTCCTCTTCCACATTGAAGGTTTGAGGACTCCTAGAAAATCCTGGGAGAAACTTGAAGACTTGTTTGGCAAACAAGATGAGCTTCAGGGACACCTCCCAGAGAATGAGCTGGTAGCCTTACATCCCAGCAATTTCGAAACAATAGAGCAATTATTTACTAAATTCAAGTCTCTTGCACTTCAATGCAGACAGTGCGGAATAGAAAGAAAGGATGACAAAAATGTGCTCTCCATTCTCAACAAACTCAACTCTAAGTATTCTGTATTTGTCTCAATATTTCATTCCAAAAGGGATGGATTTCTTGGTTGGAAAATTACCTCACTTGATTCCTTTGTTGAGTCCTTAATACAGGAGTAAGAGAATTTGTTTCGAATGGGAGTCATCAAGACCTCCAAAGATCAATCTCTCCTAGTGAGACTCTTCCAAAGCGCAAGACAAAGGTAAATCAAAGAAGAAGGAGCCCAAAGCAGCTGATTCGAAACCTAAACAGAATCAAGAGACTTCAGAAAGAGCCTCAGGATCTAAGAAGAAGAAGTTTGAAAAGAATATATGTCCCTATTTTGCAAAGGTTTCCATCTTGAAGATCATTGTATGAAGAAGCAGATTGATCAACTGTCAGCTCTTCTCAAGAAGAATAACATTTCTCTCCCACAAGGAGAAAATAATCCTGATGAAGAACCACATACATAAGATGATGAAAGGTGCCATGCTTTGAAAGATAGCCTTACTCAGTCTATTGCATACATAAATAATTCTGGAGCATCCAACCACATGGTTTCCTCCAAAGAATCCTTCTCGGCCCTCACACTGTCAAAGGGGCATATTATTCACATGGGAGATGATTCCCAGATTCCAGCAGAAGGAAGGGGCTCAGTTAAAGCGAAGCATGGTGAGTTCAAGAATGTCCTCTATGTTCCCTCCCTTGCAACTAACTTGTTGTCTGTTTATCATATGAATCATATAGGATCTCCCAAGAGAGTTACATTCGATTCAAAAACAGTTGAGATTATATAAAAATTCACTGGTCAACTCATAGCTAAAGGTATTGTAAATCACTCTACTAAAGCTTATGAGTTCTCACATTTCTTACCTGTCTCTCCTCCTACAGCTTTATTGTCTCATGCTAACAACACCAGCAAGATTTGGCATGAGATATTTGTCCATCTCAATTTCAAATATCTCCAGCAACTTCACAATGATAAAATGGTTGAAGGTTTGCCTTCCATCCAAACTTCCAATGGTGTATGTGTTGGTTTCTTGGTAGGTAAGCGTCCTGAGAAGAGGTGTGATGTTGGGAAGGCACATAGAGATGCCTCTATTCTTGATTTGATACATAGTGATGTAGCTGGACCTATTCCCACAAACTCCATTAACGGTTGCAGGTATTTCCTCATCTTTATTGATGATTTTTCTAGGTACTACTGGATCTACTTCATGAAACAAAAATCAGAATTTTTTGAGACTTTTAAAGTTTTTAAGGCTATGGTCGAGAACAATTTCAGTAAGAAAATCAAGTCTATAAGATATGATAAAGGAGGATAGTACATTAAAGGAGACTTCCAGAATTTCTGTGAATCAGAGGGGATTCAAATGGAACACTCAGTTCCATACACACCATAGCAGAATGGTGTGGCTGAGAGGAATAACAGATCACTGAAGGAGATGTCAACATGCCTTCTCCATGCCAAACATCTTCCTCCTTCTCTTTGGGCTAAAGCTGTAAACTGTGCTTCATATTTGCATAATAGAGTGCCTCATAAATCAATGGTTGGGGCCACTCCATTCGAAGCACTGCATGGGAATAAGAACAATGTCTCTCATCTGAGAGTTTTTGGTTCCAAATCTTGGGCCATAATACCAGTTGACAAGAGGAAGGCCTTCCAAGCCCAAAGTAGCGAATGCATTCTGCTGGGATATGCAGAAGATGCAAAATATTGCAAATTGATGGAGGTTGCCAGGAGATGATTCATTGAAAGGAGTGTTCAGTTCGAATAAGATCAGTTGTATGACACGCCACCATCAGTGGCACATGAAGGTATAACCATTTCTCCACCCATTTTTGATGATGATGGTTTTCTACAGGTTTCAGATTCAGATGAAGAAGATCAAATCCAGGATGATCCTATTATTGAGACTGAATCTCATGAGATTCTAGATCCAGATCCAGTATCCATTCCAAATCAAAAGAATAAGCCCAGATGGGATCAAAAGCTCCTAGATGTAGCTGGAAGTGATGCTAGAAATCCAGAAGACAAAAGAAGAACTAGGTCCCGGTATCGGAATGAACATGTTGCACTATCTCTCACAGATTCGCTCTCCACAGAGTGGTGCAACAAAGTTCCAGGTCGGTGCTACTTGATGATGGCGAATGATCAACTACATGGCCCACAGAAGAAGAAACATGATCATTCTCTTCCTTCACCATCCAAAAGAAACATACAGAGTCATCACTTCAAAAGAACATTGAGAGGTTCACATGCACAAATTCAGGATGCTGCTGCACAGATGGACCATGCTATTGCATAGAGATGCAATTTTGCAGCAATGTTTTGTTTAAGTTGTTTTTCTAAGGAGGAAGCTTCTTTCTTCTAAAGATAGCTTGCATTTTCCTATTTCTGCTTATTTTGAGGGGGGGGTTCCCATGAGGTTTTCCCCTATTTCCTCGATTGTATTAAGTATCATTATGTATTTTAGATTGTATATGGGTGACTTATGGCCTTGTTTCCAGGGACCACAGTTGTCCAAGTTAGGATTCAGGGGGGGTGTTAGGATTATTAATCCTCCCTTGACCATACTGTCTATTAGATTATTTAGCCTAACTTAGGAGTTTTATCTAATTAATTAAGTCCACTAGTACCATTGGGTCCACATGGCCTAATGGGACCACATGTACCAGTTACTAGAGTGTGGGGAACACTGCTATAGGCTATCTGCCACTTATTGCACTTGCATGCATCAGATTAGGTGCCTCCTAGGCCAATCCCTACATTTTAGGAGCCACTAGGAGTCTCGGCACCAACCTCCTTCAGTCAGTTGGATTTGGAACTAGTTAATCTTAGTTAATTTCCAGTTACATTTAGTTAGATCACAATCAGTTCAGTTAGCGCTAGTTATGCTTGACTGCATGTGGATTAGGCTCCTTTGATCACCTACCACTTTAGTTAGACTGAGCTAATTGTTTATTACTAATTGTGTGAGTTGTTTAGACATCTGGAGTTAACCATTTGGACTCCGATATTGATTGAGACATCCTGAGTTAGCTAGTCAGTTAGGTACAATCACATCCAGTTGGTAGATTCAAATTCCTTCCTAATGGATTTGAATTCTTCCTTATGTAAACTATTGTAACGCCGGATTTAATTAATGACAATGATACTGTAATTATCTGAGCTATACTCATCCTTTTCCTGTGTGGTTTGATTTGTTCAGTGTGTATCTTCATTCTGCTTTTACTGCATCAATAATATTTGACTCATTGCTTGAAGATCTAAATGGCATAGCAATTTTAACAATATGCTCAATCTGCAAATTATCTTTCTCTTCCTTCGTGTGTGTGTGTTCTTCTTTCCCTAACATGTATTTTATACTTGCACATTTCTCAAGAATCCCTAACTTATTCAACCAACTTGATCTAATGGTTGACATAGGTTTAATTTGAGGGCTTATAATAAAGGCTCCTAATTAATTACATAGTGATAAAAGCATAAATTAATTACTTGAGACAAATTAAGCATATTTATTAAAAAATCACTTTATTAATAAACATCACTTTATTGATATAACATGTTAGGAACCACAACATGTGTTCCCCCCATGGTAAACACAAAAACATGGGAAAATGACATCTCTCGTTTTAACTTAAGAGAGGTTTGATTCCTGAGAATCCCATAACATTATAAATACGATGCATAAATGGAGGAGGCACATTCCAACCATAGATTTTACATTTACCCAAATTATTCTCTCCTCTAGAAGCATTTAAAAATTGATTCAATGCATGCTTAAATCTATAAGCATTGCTAATCGAAGCTCCTCCCAATAACACAGTATCATCAGCAAATTGAGCATTATTAATTGCTTTTAGTCCTATTTCTATACAAGTTCCATGCAATGAGTTCTCATCCCTTTCTTTACTCAGTTTTCTACCCAAGAATTCAACCATAAGAATATAAAGAAAAGGGGAAAGAGGGTATCCCTGTCGAAGGCCTTGGGAGGCTTGAAAAAACTCACCAGGTATACCATTGACTAACGGGGCGATATAAGGACGACTTATGCAGGATTTTATCCATTTAACAAGGGACTACACGAATCCAAATTTCTACAAGACTTAAAAAAGAGAATTGTGCTGAACTCTATTAAAAGAATTAGCCATATCAAGTTTAATTTCCATTCCCTGTTCCTGAATGGAATGAATGGATTCCTGAATGAGGACAATATTATCCACAATATGACGCTTCTCAGCAAAGCTACCCCGCCCTTACGAATTTAAATGGGGAAGAAGAGGTTTTAGACGATTGGCTAAAAATTTTATTAAAATTTCATAGGAATAATTACATAGAGAAACAGGTATAAATCAAGCTAAATAGGTAGGACGTGAGTCTTTTGGGATCAAGGACAAAAAAGAGGAATTTGTGGCTCCACTAATCTTGTCTTTTCCTTTTGTCCAATTCAACATTTTACACAAATCCTTTCTTTACTCAGTTTTCTACCCATGGATTCAACCATAAGAATATAAAGAAAAGGGGAAAGATGGTATCCCTGTCGAAGGCCTTGGGAGGCTTGAAAAAACTCACCAGGTATACCATTGACTAATGGGAAAATACAAAGACGACTTATGCAGGCTTTTATCCATTTAACAAAGGACTATGAGAATCCAAATTTCTACAAGACTTCAAAAAGAGAATTGTGTTGAACTCTATTAAAAGCATTAGCCATATCAAGTTTAATTTCCATTCCCTGTTCCTTACAGGAAACACTGGAATGAATGGATTCCTGAATGAGGACAATATTATCCACAATATGACTCTTCTCAGCAAAGCCACCCCGCCCTTACGAATTTAAATGGGGAAGAAGAGGTTTTAGACGATTGGCTAAAATTTTTGTTAAAATTTCATAGGAAGAATTACAGAGAGAAACAGGTCTAAAACAAGCTAAATAGGTAGGACGCGAGTCTTTTGGGATCAAGGAAAAAAAAAGAGGAATTTGTGGCTCCACTAATCTTGTCTTTTCCTTTTGTCCAATTCAACATTTTACACAAATCCAACTTTATGATATCCCAATAAGATTTATAAAATGAATATTAAAACCATTAGGTCTTGGGGACTTGTCCAGGCTAAGCCCCCTAACAACAACATAGGCTTCTTCTTCATTAATATACTTATATAATAAGAGATTCTCATTATCAGATATCCGAAAAGGGATGTTTTCAAGAATATCATCCTTAGAGACATAATAACTTAGTCCCTGCTCAAAATAAAGATCTTTAAAGTGTCTACAGGCTTCCAACTTGATGTCCTCCGAGATGGTCAGGTTGTGTCCATCATTTGCTCGAATTTCATGAATAAAATTCTTATGAAATCTCATTTTCGCTTGATTATGGCAAAAATTGTATTTTTGTCACTAGATTTCAACCAAAGAGCTCGAGATTTTAACTTCCATGCCTCCTCTTCTTGATGAAATACTTCATTTAACTACATGTTGATTTCTTTTTCTTTACTCAAATGCTCATATGTTACTTTAATATTTTCCATTTTCTCTTGAGAGAGCTAAGTTCCTGTTGAAAATTTTCACATTTTTGATATGGAGCGCTAAAATTATTTTTGGACCAGGATTTTAATTCTCTTTTGATGACCTTGAGTTTAGATTCCCAAAGAAATGAGGGAGAACCATTTCCATATCCCTTTCAGGTGTCTTCAATGAGATGATAAACCTCCTCATCGTTTAACCATAATGAATTAAAGCAAAAGGTAATTGGTCCTTGATTTTCAATTTCTTCAAGAGTCAAACAGATAGGCCTATGATCAGAAGTAGCATAAGGAAGAATTTGATATTGAATCATTAATCCAGTCTAATGAAGAGAAATGCCTACTAAAAATTGATCAAGATGAGCACCAATATGACCAGGTCCAAGCCTTATGTTAGTCCAAGTATACACCCCTTCCTTTGGTTTTATATCCACAAGATCTAAGTTTGCAATAAGGTCCTCAAAATTTTCTTGAAAAGTATATCTTACCAAGGAGCTTCCTCTTCTTTCTTTACTTGAGATTGTAGCATTGAAATCCCTAACAATAATACCATTTTGAAACTCTTAGGGAATTTAAAGAATTCCAAAATTTAGCTTTATGATTATAACAAACAAGACCATAAACATTACATACTCAAAGAATATCATTATTGTTAATTACTGCCAAATCTACCGTAATTGAATGCTAATCCTCTAGTTGAAATTTTAAAGTGAACTTAGATAGATCCATGAAAATTGTTATACCTCCTCAGGCGCCAACAAAACTTTTGGCAATTCCCACTCCATTTTTCCAAATAGATTGAAAGAGTCTAACTACTTCGACGACTTCCATTTTTTATGATCTTTATAAACCAACTACTTCATAGTTTCGATTTTCTACTTTCCTCCCAAACCTCTACAATTTCAGGAGATAATGCTCATTATTTTTTCGAATTTGGACCGAGCTTACCCTCGACATCACATTTTTTTCCTTTCTTACTTGATGTAATACCTTTCAAACTTGTGTCCAAGGATTCTTGCTTTCCCAATTGTTTCTCCCTATCTGCTTTCTCCTCTTGAAGTGTTTTTCGAGATCTTCTTCCAGCCTTTTTGTTGACAACCTTATCATATTCTATCTCTTTTGACGACTCTTCTTGAAAAAACTGAGATTGTTGTCCTATTTCCCCATCCGTTCCATCTTTGGTTTGAGAACGAGGGTTGATTTCAATAATTGGGGAATTTGGTATCCCAGTAATAATTCCTTCCATTCCATTTTCTTCCAGAATTGGGGGACATGCCTGTATTTTTCAAGATTCATTTATCTCTTCATTTGTATCAAATTCAACCACATAAATATTAACAAGGGTCATAAAAGAATTAGACATCTCGGGTTGACTAGAAACCACATTTTTTACAGGGGGCTTACCTTCCTTTTGAACCTTTTTCCATTCCTTTGCAACCACCTCTTTTTCTGGTTCTTTAACTTCATATTTTGGACAATTTTTGGCAAAATTCTCATACTCATGGCTCTTCTTACATTTAAAGGGGAGCTTATCTTCATCGACTTTCTGCTCATGGGTCCAACTATCCATAACCAAATTTACCACCTTTGGGAGTCCCTTATCTAGATTAACTTCCACACAGATACATACACAAGAGAATAATGGATACTTTAGTTCAAACTTATCAATACAACGACACAAAGAGTTCCCAATTGAAGTTAAAACCTCATTAGACTAGCAATGCAAGGGGAGATGTGGCAATTTCACCCAAAAAAGGGACTGCAGATGGTATATCTTTCTCAGGGTCAAAGGATAATTTCCATCTATTTAGATACATTCCCTGAGGTCCCATGAAATATGGACAATTTCAAAAAATTAAATCTCGATCGACTTTGAATTCAAACAAATATACTTAGTATCCCTTACCACAAAAATAGCTTTGCGTCCTTCCAGTTAGAAGGGGTTGGCAATTTTTGTTTAACCAAATCTCCATAGCTCGAGGAGACGGCCAAATACCCATGAAAAAACCTATCAGGTCGCACTCCGATAGACTGTTTGCCTTCCTTTTGGCCAGCAGGCATGAAATGCTAATGTCTGGTGCATCCTTCTTCTTCACAAATTGAGCAGCATGGAGAGAAGTTATTTTTCGCTTCTGCTCATCCACAAGGCGACAAAAAACATAATCCAAACTTAACACTGTATCTCGATGTAGTGGTTCCATAAGCGCGTTACAGGCACAAGAAGCTAGATCTGAATTTTTCCCATGTTGCAAAGTGTACACATTAATTACCTATTGCTTATATTATTTATCTAGATAATGTTGATGTTTTGTTTTTCCTAATGTTTTATGTCCGCATCACAAATGTCATTAGGAGTGTCATATTCATTAGTTATCACATTGAAATATATTTGATGTTATCACATCTTTTACTTGGAATTATTATTATTAGTCATATTATTTAGTAATCACTTTGAATATATGTGATGTTATTCAAAGTAAGCAATATTTAATATTTTAAAAGTAACTTTGATATTTTACTTCACTCTTAATATATAATACTAGTAGAATGCCAATTAAGTCTAGATCGAATGGTTGTAGAATGAAATGTTATACTCCTTATCCAATTTTTTTTGTAATTACACTTTTAAATATATAATAATAGTAGTTAAATAAAAAATAATATATATTATCTCATATAATAATAATATAATAAAACATATTAACTTTATAATAAAAATATCATTGTAATAACCTCATACCTTAATATAATGATGTCACTTTTAAATATATAATAATAATAGTTAATTATAATATAATGTACACTATCTCATAATAATATAATAGGAACCTTTTTAACTAGCATTTAAGCCTTTGTTATTTTGTATTTATTTATTTTTGTCAATAAAATTGTTTTTTGAAACTGTAAAACAAATAGTAAGGA
Organism: Pseudotsuga menziesii; assembly: GCA_001517045.1. Lineage (NCBI taxonomy): Eukaryota > Viridiplantae > Streptophyta > Pinopsida > Pinales > Pinaceae > Pseudotsuga > Pseudotsuga menziesii. The sequence continues at coordinate 282,359 of LPNX010104958.1, read as the reverse complement.
ATTCCATAAAATTTATAACGACAAAGATGTATACTTTAATTATTCGAAAACACAAGTTTGGAAGAAATTACTTTCTTTTCCCTATTTAGAATGCATGTTAGGTTTGGTAAATTTTAATTTTAATTTTAATAAATAATAACTGTATAATAGTAATATACCAATTATATAATATAATCTTATAATAATGATACTATATAATAATTTATTGATATATTATATAAGAATAAATTATGATTAATATTTAATAATAACAAAAAATATAATAAATAATGAAAATATAATTATATAAAATAATTTAGTTTTAGTATTTAAAGATATTTATTTTATTGAGATAACTTCGTGGAGGTCTTAGAAAACGTGAGGTGTATATATAGTTAAATGTTGTTGATTAAAAATATGACATATAAACATTATTTACTTTTATATGTTCACCTCAAGTTTCAAAAAACCAAGAAGAGCTAGATAAATGGGATAAAAAGTTTTTCAATGTATGAATCTTACATAAAACATTTCTTTGGATAACTAAAGTATCGAGTTCTAAAGGTTTTATGAATCCATTGGTTCATATTGATTCGTTAGCTTACTTTTCTATCACATGTTCGATGAAATAGATCATAATCATATTGGGAATCCCTCAATATGACCATCAAGACATAGATGGATGGAGGATGAAATGGAGTTGAACGAAGAAGACCAAGATCATTATAAGGAATATTGGGCTAGCAAAACTAAATAAAACCAAGTGATGGAAGTCAAAATGGGGTAAAGAGAGAAAAAAAATTGACAATAGAAGTGAGACAACCAAAAGAGACATGTATCTAAATAAATTCAACACTTTCAATTTGTGTTGAATATGTGGCTCCCATGAGCATTCATGGAACAACTAAAAGAACAACCTATTGAACCATGATTCATTTCTAGATATTTAGGGAACTAGTTAGGGTATTGTTGAAACTCTATTAAAGGACTCCTAGCTTATGGGCTACAATTCAACATTGGCATGCTTAGAGTCACCTAATCTAAAATAAATCATCATTTTCATGCAGCATGTACTCTTCCATGTCCTTTCATGCATCATGTACTCTTCTTCCATATTTTCACCATATCTGGCACATTACCAAATGCATTTACCTTTACTTCCTGCACATGTCTTTAAGGAAGGCCATCCTCTTCTCCCCATATATTCAAGTTGATTTGAATTGTAAACTTGCACCCAACTTCTCCTTCTTGCATTGTGTCACCCCAATTATACATCCTAATAATGCAACACATATATAATTTTAGGGTTATTCTAAAAGTGCCAGCAACATAAGTGTGTTATAATTAACTTGAGTTCCATATCCTTATCAAATAGGATCCATTTATAAGCATAGCCACTACATTGTTTTTGCTTAGGAAGATGAAACATAAATAGGAGCATAAAAAATGATACTAAATTAGAGTGTTTGGAAATGTCTTTTTGAAATGATTGAAATAGAGCTTGTATGGAAGTGCTTGATGCTAGACATTGATAAATGCCAACAACAATGCTTCTAAATGTTTCTAGTATACAAAGACCTTATAAAAAACTTAGTTGCAATATACTGTATGTTTTGAATAACCAAGTATGTGACTATTTGTAGGGGACACACCCACTAAATTTCTAGACATTGATAAATGCCAACAATGCTTCTAATGTTTCTAGTATACAAAGGCCCTATAAAAAAACTCTTTTTTTGTAGTGATAATATACTATAGAGTTTGAATCAACAAGTATGTGACTATCTGTAGGGACTGCACCCACTAAAACAATTTATTGTCATAAGAACAAGTGAGTTTCCTTCCATTGTCCCAACCATGGAGGGATAGGCTTGCTAAACTAGGTTTTGTTTGCAAGGACATATAGCATAGGGAGGCATGCTAGAGTATCGGGAAGAAAACTAGTTAGGAAATGAAGGAGAGCATCAAAGTTATAAGCTTTATGCATTTGCCAAATTAAAAAGGGATTGTCATGTCCTCGACAGGGGATATATATGATTCGTGAAGGAGGATTAGTTGAGGGTTTCAAATAAGATTTTTTTTGTTTTCTATAGTTTTTCAATAGTTTAATTTTGGGTTGTATTAATTTCTTTTTTTAAAGCTATTTTATTGTACTCTCATTGGTCCTGTGCAGGTGACGTTTTCCTAGGGTGTTGTGCCCCAAGACCCGGCGGCGGGGTCTCATAAGAAGATTTTAATGCAGTTTCCTATCTATTATTCACAGTGTATATTTCTAGGAGCAATGGGAAGTGAGCCACTCTGATAACCTAGAAACTCGTTCATGTAGATGCTCTTGTAGTGACCGTGTGGCTATCTGCATTCATCTCTTTGCTAGCATTTTCTTCGTGCTGCCACGATTTTGCATGCAGCCCATGCACTAATTTGCCATTTTGATATTTGTATGAGCATTACGAGCTTTCTCTGGTTTTACTGCACAGGGTATTCACAAAATATTCAAGTTTTGTGAGTTTTTATTTATACCGGTTTATCGCTTCAAGCTTGGGAATTCGCAGTTCGAAGTCGCAGGGTTGTCCGCACAAAAGAGTTGAAGAAATGGAGGGCAAAGTATTGCTATTGCGTCGCGAGGAAAAACAAGAATTAACAGCAATCACTAACGAATATGCCGAGGTAAGAATTCTTCTTCTTAAAAGATGTGATTTGCTTTGATATCTGAGGCATTCTATGAGGTAAGAATTCGTCTTCTTAAAAGATGTGATTTGCTTTGATATCTGAGGCATTCTATGTTAACTAGACTAATATTTGCCTAATAAGAGAAAATACAAAGAAGAAAGCGTTTAAAGTTTTGCAATAAATATAAATTTAGTATTTTTATGGAAGTTTGAAGTTTGTTGTAAATTATTCCAATTATTGAAAAAATATTGTGTTATTTTAATCATTGAGTAAATAAGTGATAGTTTCTTTGGATCTCGAGCAAATAAGTCATTTTTTCACTGCTTGAATTGAAGCTCCTTGTAAATTGTTCCGGTTGGAGAAAATATCCATGCAAGTAAATAAGTCATTTGTACTGTTTGAATTGTGATTTTCTTCAAGTGTATATTTAGTTGATGTTGCATAATTTTGTTTGTGTTGAATTTCTTAATTATATTTAGCAGGATGCACCTAAGTATTATGAATACATTTTTCCCTTTTCCCTTTTAAACAACCAGATTTTATTTGATATTTGTTTGAGATGAATTCACTGAATAGGCATTTCATATAATTAAGTTTTCATTAACTTTGACATAAAAAGTCATTGGATTACAGTTAAGCTTTATATTGGATTACGCTTGAGCTTTTAAATACGCTGGAACAAACTTGGAGGATTTGCATTAAGCCAATGTGAAATTCCAAAACTAACAGGCATGGATTGTAACGGACTTAAATCATCTCTTTCTATGCTAAGAAGTCAGTCAAACTGAGAAATATCAGAGCTAGACTGGAAGTAAATCTTGAAATAGTGCGAAGCTATTATTTTATCGTGATCTTATCTTTAATAGTTACATGGAAAGATGCATATATTTTCTGTACGGTTGTGCTTAGACACGAGAAATGGTCTATGCGACATACACATAAAACAAATTGTACAATTTCTACAGCTCTTCCTGAAGTTAAAGATCCCTTTTTAAGCAATTTATTCAAAGTTTTAATGGTAGAGTAATGATCCAGGTTCATTTCCTCCAAAGTAGCATCATGTAGAGAATTGCTAATTCCACAGAATTACCATAATTCCACAGTAACTCTAAAAATCACGGCTATTGTAACTTCTCCTGAAGTTTCCTAGAAATTAAAATTTCTTAACGTCATCTTCATCTTCTAGGTTAATGTGGCAAAAGGACCAACCTTGATTGTTGCATCACTAATGTGAAGGATGGTGACGCCATCGTCACATATAGTATAGACTACAATAAGTTTTTTTTCTTCCATAAAGGCAATGAATTCCAATAGCTGGTATTATGTTATAATTTTACAATAAGATGGTTATGGTTATTAATTGAGAAAGGTTAAGCGCGCATGGGAGGTTTGCTTAATTGGAAGCCATGCTTTAAAATATAAAGTCAGATAGTTTTGTCACGGATATTTTAGACTACATAAGTGTTTTTTTTTCATAAAAGCAATGAATTCTAATACCTATTTCATGGAAAAAACCACCAGGCAATTTAATTCATGGGAAAAACCCACCAGCCAATTCAATTCATGGCTATTTTTTTGCCTTCCCTGCTACACATTTTTCACGGGAGAAGTCAGCCATGTATTGTTTTTTTTGCCTTCACTGCATTACCTGCTACACATTTTTGACGCCAATATCGATTTTAATACCAATAAATTTCTCACTATCTATACAATATCTAGAATAGATTTTGGCAACGCAAACCGATACACTGGCATACTGGTTGACACAACGCTGATGAAATTTGACCCTAGATCTTTTCTGATCTAATGTTGGCTTCTAAGACGACGATCAAATGATCCCAAAAGGAGCTTAATATGTGTTAAAAAAGGTTTTGAGAACTCTTTTATGTATTTTGATTATCAACCGTGAAGGTTTTTTTCACTTTTTTGGAAATAGACATACACTCCTGAACTATCTCTTTTGGAAAAATATATTAAATTGTTTTAAATACAAACATGTTGAACTTTTCATATACCCCTAAGGGGTACATAAGGTGAAGAATTACTTTTAATAAAATGCGAAGTTTTTTTTTATTGGAAAATAAATCTGTGAATAAAAGCCATGGCCAATGCCAACATTAATTTTAAAAATGTGGTTTAAAAATGAAATTACAAACTGAACTATTCAATTTTTAGTTATCATGGATTTGTAATAAATTTAAGTATGAATGTTTTATTAATAATCATAATAATGATTGAATTTTCTATTTTTTTGCTTCTCGTAATGATATGTAAATTGTTCACATGAAATATTAAAATATCGGGAGATCTCATAATCTTAAACACAACATAAATTGAGAAAATGTAATCATAATTATATCAAAATTTCATTATTTTTAAAAATTAGTGTTATGTTTATTTCACATTGCTTTTGAAATTTTATGAAGTTCAAGAACCTTGTTGCAAAACATCAATTTATTTTCTCAAAAGTCCAATGCCTTCAACCCTTTCAGCCAGGGTAGGAATTTCAAATGGCGGACACCTATCAAAATTGTCGGTAATAATCAAAATCTGAAACTTTTTATGTATTCTAAGCCATATTTTGACGTTTCCGTAAAATATTAGTTGTATTTGACTAGTAAATTCACCCATGACGGGCATTTACCCGTCAAATTCCATCCATGCTTTCAGCACTTCAATAGTGAAAATATCTAAGATATCAAGCCCATAAAACAAGTTTGTGAAGAGGCTAGAAAGTTGCACGATCTATACAATATCTATATAAAGTACAGGAAAGCTGCAAACAACTGCCAATTTTTAAGTCTCTTTCAAACGTAAATCCATCTAACCCGAACAAGAATTAATGAAATAGCTGGGTATCTAACCCGAACAGGAATTAATGAAATAGTTGGGTATCTAACCCGAAAATTAATGAAATAGTTGGGGATTCGTGAAGAATTAATAGTGTAAATATGAAAACCTTGCCAACCACTCTAAGCGCGTCCACGTTCCAGAATTACATCGCCCTCCCAAAGTGACCCTAAAATCTGCCTCGGGTTGCTCTGATTAAGAATTATTCTTATTCTTTTCTTTGGATTTCTGATATTCTCTCTTCATTAATACTGACGCATGATTTTTTACTCAGCGAAAACATACTTTGAATGTCAATTTGTGCCCTTATCATTTTGCCAGCAAAAATCGGTTTTTGTTTCTATTTTTTTTAACATAGTCTTTAAGATTAATATGTATTTAGCGGAGTATTAAATGAGTTGAAGAAATGAATATACACTATTACATATCATGACGCATCACATCTAACCATGTTTATGCATTTAGTAATCGACCTGACGTGACACTACACGACACAAGAGCCAAAGTAATTGACTTAAGCTATCAAAATTATTGGGTTTTCAAGTGACACGAAATAAATAATTTAATTAACGTAAAGGAATAATGGTCAAATTTGCGTAGAAGTTTAAGTATAAAGATATAAATTTAAGTTCAATTCCATGAAACTTTAGTACTAGAGTTTTATAATGATTTTAACCCTATAATTTAATGATTTTAAGTTTAAACTTGGTGTTGGATTTTATTTTTAAAAGTTTGGTTCATTATACACCAACTATATGTTAACATATAGTTTGGTTCATTCCTTCATTTACAAAGTATTTGTTTACATAGTATATATTTGTATTTGGAAAATATTCGTTACTTTTTTCAATAAGAAGGTGATTTATTTCTTATTTAGTTTTTCTTGGCATAAAATATGTTCTTATTCTATTTTTGAGAAATTTAGTTTATATTATGATAGTTACTAGTGAAATCCAATGGATTTAAATGAAATTCATAGGAATTTCCTTTCACGTAGGTTTTAAGAAAAATCATGGCTTCAAGGGCTATATTGCATCTACATGTTTTAATTTGTTGTAGTTATTTTATGATTTTGGTTGAGTGGTCACCATGAAGGTTATTTATTCTACCTATTTCAATGAAGCCATTTGTGTGTTTACCTGTATGCTACACCCTTTTCCAAGTTTACCTGGATGTATCCATATTTAATATCCAATAAATTGGATCTTTGATCATGAATAAGGATGCTTAGCACACATTTTGCATCTTTTCCAATTATCTTTGTTTCCTCATAACATTGAGAAGTCAATTCAATGGTTAAGTAGTGAAATCGATTTGATGGCTAAGTAATTTTTTTGGCAAAATAATTTTCCTTTTGTTACAAATTTGTGACAAACTACCATATTTCTATATATGAATATAGCAATAGTTGTTACCAACTACGGTGACATTGCCACCTCGTGAAGCCGACATCAACGTAGAGTTATTTAAGGGGGACTGCTTAGAGTAGCAGTGGATGGTACAAGGTATATGGTATTGCTGAGCCGCATTGCTTGAGAACAAAGGCTCAGAATAATCCCCGGTACATTACAAATCTTCTCCTCCCATTAATTTTCCCCTCCTCGTGCTTCAGCTCTGCAGTTGGGATGACTACTAAATTGTATTTTTCCTTGAACTGTGCAAAAATCTATACCCACTTGTTATTTTGAGTCTTCACAGGCCTTGTAATATAAAATTTTTTACTTTTAGTTTGTCGTTGCATAGAATTGAGACAGAATAATACTTGACTTCCTAACCTAATAGATTGGTAAAGTAAATCATATGCATTGATTGGCCCCCTAGGCTCTGGTAAGGCAGGCAGCAGACTCGGATGATAAAAGTTTGGATCATCGAAAAAGATTAGGTGAGATGACGTAGACTCACTCAGTCAGGTAAGCGCTGAAAGAACATTATATATATATATATATATATATATATATTTGACTCGCTGGTTGTTTTTAATTAACCTAACCGCTTTCCTTTCTTTCAAGAGAACAATGAGTGTTCATAAGTGACGTAATAACGCGGTAATCCTTCCTCTCGACCAATTATGCTTTCTCTCTCTCGGGTATCCCTATGATGGGTACTTATCTCTCGGTTAAGGTGTCCACGTGGTAAGGTGAACGAGGGACTACTTCTCTGTTGTTTCTGGTGTGTTGTAACAATGGGAAACACAATCAATCTTTTCATTCGACGAGAAGCAGTGAAGCAGCTAGATGACTATGGTGGTGTGTCTTGCAATCTAGTTTTCGCAAGAAAATTTGAGTAATGTGTTGAATTGAGTAATGTGTAGGAATCTTTTTATCAAGTTTGAATTTTACATCAATTTATTTCATCTGTCCTTACGCAGGCAGTTGAAGGTATGAAGCTTGTTTGTCATGAATTGAGTCAAGTTGCGAATGATGCTGAAAGCACAACAATGGAGGATATTGCGAGGGATTCATATTGTCTTGTGATGTTTGGTTTATCTGTGTATAAATGTTTCTTCATAATTTTTATGCCTGCTAAAAACCTGATTATCAACTTTTGCGACTGCTTTGCAGGTAGCTAAAACATTTAATTTAAGTCTTTCTGGTGCTTCTTCAAGGGCCTGTAAATACGTATTGAATAAGCTCATGCAAGTATGTGCATAGTTGGATAGTTATTTGTTTTGATAAAAGTTTTATTTTTTTAACAATGGTTACAAATATTGTTTTTCTGACTTTGCGCTTTCTTTCTACAGACATTCCAAATAAAGAAACTTGCTTATGGAGTAAAGGAAGGTACACTTAACATTCTTATAACTGAGATTCTCCTCTAGTTGCTCGATGAAAGTGTTCCACTAATGGATGATGGTATCCAACTATTGAAATCTCTAAACGTTTTAATGCTGGAAACCTTGGTGAGAATCATATATTAACTTATATGATAGTGTGATATCATTCCTTGTACGGATGAAAACTTTGTTGTTGCATTGGATTGAATCTCATGGATTTTGACTTGCAAGAAAATGCCGAGCGAACTTCAACTTGTGTAGTTTTAATTTATCTGTTGCACCCACTAGATCCATCCAGGTGGCCATCTCCAGCATCTGAGGATGCTTCAGTTGCCAAGAGTCAAAATTTCTTTGATCTTGTTGTAAAATGTCTGATCAAACTTACAAAATTAAGAATAATCATAATTGATTTTGTTTACTGATCCTGATGTTTCATTTCTTATACTTCTTATTTGTGAAGGCATTTTTGGTTTCATATCAATCTTGTGTAGGTTCTTCAAAAACATGTTGCTTATATCCATTAATTTTCTCGACGTGATTATACCTCGGTTCCTAGTTGGGGTATTTTGTTATATCACAAAATATGTTTTATTCTCACCATTGCTCCTTTTAGGTATCTTTGTTTGGTCCCATGATCATCTAGATTTACTCGAGGCTCCCAGAGATATATCCATCTTAACGGATAAAGTATTTTTACTTATTGCCAATATTTTTACTTCATTGACATGCACCATTTTAAAATTTTCACCTTAAAATGAAAAGGATAAAGCTCCTCCAGTTGATAATAATAAGAATGTGCAGCAAGCTAATGGCGAGGATGAGGATGAAACCGATCGGGGTATAAGTGCATGCTTCATGATCGGTCGCTCTAAGCCTCGGTCCCATGAACGTTATCTTGGCCCTGGCCGTGTTCCTTTTGATGATTACGATCCTGCCCCACCTCGAGGGCCATACAACCGTGCCCCTATCTATGACTATCCTCCTCCTCATGGTAAGTAGTATTCTTTTGGATATGCATATGCTACTAGGTTTGGACGTTAACTAAAATATGAACCCTAATTGTTTGTTCCTTGTTGACACCAGGTCAGCGCCGTCATGGCTTCCAACCCCATGTATCACATGCGGTCTCTGGTACGGCTTCCCCGATACTGTTTCTGTCTGACTTGGAGTTTTCTCCTTTTGAAAGTAGATAGTGCTATACTGATTCTTGCATATGGTTTCTTGTTTTTGTCTAACTGGGAGTTTTCTCCTTTTCAAAGCAGATAGTGCTATACTGATTCTTGCATATCAATGTTTTCTATTCCTATGGCTTGGATGATATCTGGTTTTCCAATCCTTCCACGTCCAACCTCAACATGTAACATTCATCTTGCAGTCTGTGGTTATCATGCTTATGTTCTGCTTGGAATTCCAGTGAATTCATAACTTGCATTGATAATCCATGCACCTAGATTTGGAGCATTTGGACCGTTTCCTCTATAGCTCGTGCTTATTTTCTTCCTTCGTCTCCTGCCTCCACCTTGTTGCCTCTCCTCCCCTCTTCGCCATCCTATTTGAAACATCTAGTGAGTTTGATGGCCACTATCCTTGTTATAATTCTTCTTTCTCTCTTTGAGGGTCGTCTTACTGTAATTTTTTCTCCTCTTGAATCCTCATCTCTGGCTTCCTATGCTTGTTTTTAATTTGTGATCTCCCTCGACTCGCTTCTTTCATCTTCTTCTTTAATTGCCATTCCCATATATAAACATAGACACTAACGTTCTGAGCTGATTGACGTTCAGAGAAATGTAATTCACAAACTTTATTTTATATATTTCTACTCCAAGCCAATAAAAGGCGAATTACTAACTCTTTTTTCCTCCCTATCAGCTCACTTACTCGACTCACTCACTCCTTCCTGCCCTGGTCGCTTACTCGCGTGCCAAAATATTTCAATGCGCTAGTTGCAAGTCACAGGGACACACCTAGGTAACTATTATTATGTATATAAGAAATGATTGCCACTATCAATACCCCTCCCCTCCCTGTGTCAACCGACTATGCTAAACTGGGACTAATAGTTTCTCAGCAGACACTACGTATATTTACCTGAATGGTTTTGTATCGAGCAACGTTATATCCTATTAATTGCTCACTCCTTTAGCGTCATTATATGTTTTATCTCATGCATCTCATATCTCATTAATAAGGGAGAAGGGACTTTTTTTTTAAGCTTGTTATTAGCATGACCATATATTCCTCATTTGTTTCTTTTAGAAGGGTAGTGAGGTGCTTGAGGTTATCTTCTTGATGATGTTTATGTCTGTAATCAAGTGAATATTAAAAGCTGCCAAGTGGCCTATAACAAATTTCACTCTATTTTTATTGAGTTTAATTTTTTTTTAAGCATCTGCAAACCACCAACCAACACAAATGCAATGTCGGAGACATTGCCACCGCCACCTCGTGGCTCTTGTTCCATTTATTTCTCCATTCACCATTTTATGTTTAAAATGGTGAGATTGCCCACATTTCTAATGTCTTTAATATTAAGGTATAATAATAGATTGTTGAAAAGTTTTAGCTAATTATGGGATTGTGTTTTAGATATGTCACTAGAAAGAGGTTTTCTAGGAAAATACAAATTATTCACATTTACCATATTACCAACTTCCACATGTAAAAGGCTTAAAATTTGTTAATTCCAAGATGCATGCCAATGAAAATCATCACTTTTCCAATCCCCCCGGGATGATGCCAAATAGAGAGTCATCAAGAGACGCCGACTTGTAGATCACTTTTCCTTGTAGGGGAAAGTATTAATGTTGAGGGTATTCTCCATGGTGAACAAAGAGATCCTTCTTCATGTTTATAGAGGTGGCGCTCTCTTAATGTCTTGACAAGTGTATTCTTGAGTTATTTTGAAAAATGGAAAGGGGATATATAATGAAACACTTGATCTTATTACTTTATTAAATTTGTAAACACATTGTATTTTTCTTTTTTAACCAAGATATTCATTCAAACACAACTTTGGTTGTGAATGAACAAGCGTCTTAGTAAACAAATGGATGGAGAACATTAAGAAAACAAATTTCCTTAGTTGACCATGGCATTCCTCTATAGCATATGCAAGCAGGAGATAGAACTAGTTGACCATGGCATGCCTCTATAACATATGCAAGTAGGAGATACAACTAGATATCACTTTAGAGGAAATCACATAGATAACAAAAGTTATTTTTATAGAAAAATTTAAATGATTTCACCCATAAATATTATAAAAATGCAAAGAAAACACGCGCTTAATATTTTTTCTTCATTAGATAAAATTTAAAATCATAATATATCGATGTTCTTAAGTAGTATGCTCTTGAGTAGTCTTTTGTGAAGTTTGATTGAAATACATAACACTTAAATCCTAAATTGAAAATTGTACATAATCAAAATAAAATTCACCAATGTAAATAAAAAAATCCTATGACCTAAGTAAACCACCATAGTAAAAGTGTTCACCTTCTCTCAGCTGGCATTGGGATCCTTAGACCACTACACGACTTAGAATAAAAACAAATGATATTCAAAATTCGGCTTTGATGCTAATCTTATGGAACATAAATGCAAATGAAAAGATAATTGGAAAGCAAAAGGAAAATGGAAGAATTTGGTAGTTTATACTCACATAGTAAGAGACACATGTTAGGCTCTGAACATTTTTTCCATGACAAAACTTCATTTAATAGAAGTTTTTAAGTATCCAGAACTCGTAAGCACCATAAAATTTTTCATGAGCATGGTAATTTATGTAACTTGCTCCATGAACTTAAAAAATTTTGAATATTAACTCCATTGCATTTTTTACCCACAACTCAATATAATCATGTAATGGGATTATGTTACTATTCATTTTTTTTTATTAATTAATTTATTTTTATTATTATTATTATGAGGAAAATCATCCATTTTTTTATTTATTTAACTATGAATATTATTAAAAGTAAAAGTTAGATGTCAAGCATTGCCGCTAAGAAACTCTACCAACCACTTCCTTTCTTAACTTTAAAAAAACTTTTTTTCAGAGGAAAAAATACCAGTCTTTGTTATTCATAAGAATCAAAAGACATCATTTACATATACCATCTTTATGATTGAGTGAAATATAGCGAACCAGAACATCACATAGACATAAGATGTAACAAGTCTGTCTACTGCCATCCATAATAAAGAAAAAAAGTCTGATCATAGCAGACTTTTCTCATCATCCCTGATAAATCAGGTCAGAATATGTTGAGTAAGATCGAAGATGATCGTCAAACAGACATTCCTGAGCAAGACATGCTGGCTGAAAAGGACTCATACATAATAGACAAAGATGGTCAATCAAATGCTGAAAGTCAAAAGCTGAAAAACAAGAGACTTAGCAACACTAAAAAAGAACAAACTGGTCATGATTTATGACCATTCCATCCAAAATTTCAGAAAAGGTTCCATATCCCATATCCAATTTCAGGGCCTGTTTAGAGAGTTCATCTACCAGCGAGTTATGCTCACGAAACATGTGTTTGAAAATCACCGGAGGGACCATTTGAAGCATATTTCTTATATCATGACACCAATGCATCAGTGAAGGAACATCAAGCGCATAAAGTTTGTTGAGCCAAGATATAATAACCATAGAGTCGCCAAAAATCAAATGCATGGGAAGACCCATCATCATACTCACTCTAAGGACTCCCCAAAGAGCCAATAATTATACTCTAGTGTTCGTACTGCAGCCACATCCCATAGAGAAATTGAAGAAATGAGTATCATTCAGATAGATCACAGAACCTGCGCCACCTATATTCTCTGCAGCAGCCCCATCAAAAAATCCACAAGGATAGGCCTTCAAAGGTCTTGAGCCAATATTCCGAAATTTTTTGAATTTTTATTGGAGCTGGGTATGAATTTAAAAAACCTTCAACCCTGGAAATAAGAGCAGAGAAAGCAGGTTTCCTATTTTCAAAAAGACAATTATTTCGAAGAAGCCAGATACCCCAGAAGATAAATAGTGGCAGATATCTAAAAGGAGCTAAACGCGCAAAGGAGTTAAACCACTGAGCCAGAAAGGACGGGACATTATTGTAGAAAGGAAAGGAAAACCCATACTTAGCCGCGAAATGTACGAGAATACACATAGTGAAGGGGCAAACCAAAAAGAGGTGATAAATATCCTCTACATTCCTTTCACACAGAACACAATGACTCGGGCCATGGAACCCTCTATTCTGAAGCTGATCCCAAGTTAAAATCTGGCCTCTAGCCAATAGCCATGTAAAGCATACTATTTTCAGAGGGATATTTTGAGTCCACAGGAAATCCAAAACAGGTTCTTGAATCTCTAAACAAACGACGAGAGAATACAATCGTAGCCTTTTGTAGCAATTAAAGGGCCCACATAATTTTTATGTGACCAGAGAAGAGAATCGCATTGTTCAGAAAGACGGATTCTGCCAAATTCCAGCCCCCTGATAAAATTATCCCAAAGAGTTTTCCATTCACCACAAAGATCAAGCTCCTCAGCCATGAACCAGTAGCCCGAAGCATAGGAAGTATGATTCCTAGCTTGGGCTAGGGAGCAAATCCCAAAGTCTTCCAAGTAATCTCTCAAGTCTCTCGGCAGAATAAAATAGGAGCCCATACCAACAACATGATCCGCACCTAGACGGATAGCAGAGCCATTGCCAACATGCCAGAGAAGCCCTTTACCAATCCACGGTAAGGTTGAGTGGAAACCTCTCCAAATTATCGAGGCATTCTGAATTTTGAAGCTTTTTTCCCTAAACCAAGAATGCAAAGGCATGTTTTTCATATATTTAACAGAGATGAGATGATGCCAGATGCCATTGCTGTTAAGAGCAAGCCAAAAACTTTTCATTCTCAAAGATAGACTGAAGCTGGGTAAGTGCTTTATTCCCCATCCACTAAGAGAAGTAGGACGCGCCAGAAGATGCCAGTCAGCAAGATAGAATTTTTTAATCTTTGATGAAGAGCCCCACAGAAAAGAAAATATCAGCTTTCTGAGCTTGTCTAAGATTGAGGAAGGAATTGGAACCAAAGCCAACCAGAAAACTGGTAGACTCGACAGAACAGATCGAATGAGAACTAGATGTCCACCAATAGACAGGAGCCTGTTTGTCCAATGGGATATTCTCTTCTCAAATTTAGAAACAATCCAGTACCAGTCCTTTACCAGATAACCCGAAGGCTTGAGAAAATATCCAAGATAATCGAATCCCTTATTAAGATAATCAAATCTGTAAGGAAGGAGACCAGTAATTCTTCGGAGAAGGGCTTCATCCAAATCATTATGAAGAAAACAGGATTTATTCATATTTATACACATACCGGAAGCCTCACAAAATGTATCAAGGATGACTTTGAAAGCCATCCATTCCTCAAAAGAACCCAGACCAAATAAGATCACATCATCTACAAAAAGTAAATGAGTGAGGAAAAGTTGAGACGAAATCTTGATCCCTTTAATTTTACCATTCCTTTTGGCATCTTCGATCAAAAGGCTAAGACCTTCTATAACCAGGATGAACAATAAGGGCGACAGTGGACAACCCTGCCTGATTCCATGAGAGGCCGAAAAAAAGGTAGAAGGAGAACCATTAACGAGGACAACAAAGTTAGCAGAAGAGATACAGCCCAAAATCCAATTCACCCCAACAAGAGGAACCCCGATTTGAATAAGAATAAGACGGATAAAGGTCCAATTAACCCGGTCAAAAGATTTTGACAAGTCCAACTTAAGGATGAGAGCACATCTCTTGTTTGTTTTGACAGTATGTAATACTTCCTGCGTGATGGCTATGGGCTCGAGGATCTGGCGGTTCTTTAGAAAGCCGAATTGCTAAGGAGAAATGGAAGCATCTAAGAAGGGTTTAAGTCTCAGGGCTACAATTTTAGAGATCAACTTATAGTAAAGATTACAGAGAGAAATGGGGCGAAAGTCAGCAAAGGAGACAGGCAGATCAACTTTTGGAATGAGAGCTAAAAAAGTGGAGTTAAGGGCGGGAGTCACTCTGCCCAAGGTCCTAGAAGTTTCCACCATATTGACGAGGAGAGGTCCCAGAAGATAAAAAAAAGTCAAGTAGAACTCGACAGGCCAGCCATCCGGGCCTGGCGCCTTATCTCTTTTAAACGTTTTAAGGGCCCTCTCTACTTATGTAATAGTGACAGAGCTAGTGAAAGCCACATTCTCCCTAGCATTGATATAGGAGGGAAAAAGGTGAATAACCTTAAGCTGGGCAGCAAGGTTTGTCGAGTGATCATCATCAAAGATATTCTTGAAGTAACGAATCCCGAGGGATTTGATACTATGATCATCCGAAACCCAGATACCCCTTTCATCTTGCAAGCTCCAGATAGCATTATGATTTTTCCGAGCCGATGCCACCGCATGAAAATACTTAGTATTTGCATCCCCATTTAGAGCCCAAGTAACCCTACTTTGAAGTCTTGTTGAGTAAAGCTCATGATCTAACAACTTTTGAAGATCAGTTTTGAGGGAATTCAATCTCAGCTACTGTCCTTCATTTAAAATAGCAGATTGAGAAGAAAAAAGAAGAGAACTAATTTCCTCTTTCAAGAAGACTGACTTATCCTTCATCTTTAGAGCTTCGAATTTAGTCCATGATTTGACTTTTTCTTTTAGGACGCGAAGTTTATATGAGAGTTCATACATAGCATCCATCGAGTGATCCGAATGTATTAGTGGCCATTCAGCTCGAATCATCTGGTTAAAATCCTCATTGTCTAACCATGATTGATTAAACTTAAAAGGATAAGCACAAGGGCTCTGATGATCCAACCAATCAAATAATACAGGGAAGTGATCAGAAATCCCACATCTATGATTCCATACCCGATACCTGGGGAGAGAGCTAATAAGTTGATCTGATAACAAAAAACAATCAAGCCTTTTCGAGATACCATCTTCCCCTATCCTACCATTCCTCCAAGTAGGGCCTGCACAGGAGGGGGCAACATCCACTAAATGATGATCAGAGAAATGCTTGGAGAAAAAAGGACCCAAGGGATCAAGTTGTGCTCTAGAGCACCAAATCTCTGAGGTATACAGAGTTAAATTCATATCACCAGCCAGGATAAGATTTGGCAACGAGAGAAGACCACCAGAAGCCACAACACTCTAGAAAGAATCACGATTAAGGTAAGGGCCGTAGCAATTTAGAATAGAAAGCTCGAGAGAAGAGCCACGAATTGAAGCTTTAATCAAGATACCAGCAGCAGTATGGAAAGCTTTACATTTGAGGAATTTCGGGTTCCAACCAGTGAGAATTCCCCCTGAAAGACCTTTAGAACAAAGGGCACAAAACTCCCATCCTAGACAGAGCTTAGAAAAGGCAAATAAGGCAAGGTAAGAACTAGTCATTGTCTCTTGAAGGAGAACTGAATCAGGTGAGAGCGAAACAATCAGATGACAGAGGCTTTTTTGCTTGGCTAAGCCCCCCAAACCACGGACATTCAGGGTGAGAAAACGCATTAGGAATCAATTTGCTGAGGGGTCGAAGCTCTAAGGACCCTTTGAGATGGAGAGGAAGGCTTACATGCCGCTACTTTAAGTCTTGTAGATAAGGGTGTATAAGGGGTCGGGACGAGATCCACATCAACAAGAGGAGATTTATTTTTCTTCTTCCTCCTTATAGTAACATTCTCAAAACGGATGGAGTCGAGAGGAAGAACCGAGGGGGAAAGTGGCGTCTTATCAGAGAAAATACTCAGAGACTTTTGTAAAGAGGGGTCGGCAAAGGATGGAGAGGTGACAGGGCTATGAGGAGGAGAACCAAAGGGCAAAGGACCAGAGGTGACGAGAGGAGGGAAGTATGCATCAGTGAAAAGAGGAGAGGGGGAAACACTTTCTGGAGGAAGAGTTTGTAAGGGAGAAGAACGCGGCAGAGTAACCACGAGGTGTGCTGCATCAGAATCCTGAGAAGGAGAGCCCTGAAGAGTCACAAGAGAAGTAGGAGGATGGGAAAAAGTGTGAGAAGGAGGTTCTAAGGACGAAGGGGGAAGCTTAGAAGGCGGGACATTTAACCCACTCGAAGGAAGACAGGAACGAGGAGTTGAACTATCCAGAGAATGAGGAGCGGCTGAGGACTTAGGAGTACCTCGACTAACATCCACAGAGTCCAACAAAGCTAAATCCAGATCCGAAGCATCTTTAAAAAGGGAACATGCGTTATTTAGCAGTCCAATAGAGGGGGCTGGAGGAACTGATGACAAACATACCTGAGAAATCCTTTGTTTTGGAGAGGTGGTAAGAAGAGCCACATGAGGAGATCGATGTTCCGGGGAAGCAAAACTATTACGAAAAGACGGACAGGCGCGTCGCAAATGGCCTGTTTCTCGGCAGCAACTGCACCTAAAAGGGATGCCTTGATAGTCCAGACGTTGAATGAACAGGCGTTCCCGACAGAGTATCTCAATTTCTGCTGGTAACCCTTTCGAAATGTCCATCTCAACTAAGATTTTAGCCATCCTCTTATCGAAAGAGTTCATAAAATCATCATCAAGCGCCACAAAGAGGCCTATTGTGTTTCCCACTCCCTCTAGTAGAGGACGATTCCATAGCGGGAATGGAAGCCCCGGTAGAAGAGCCCACAAATGCCATTTCTGAACTCTTTCACGCGCAGGATCAAAATTAACATGCCAATGGTCTAAAACCAGAGACCCTTTACCCACTCTCTAAAGGCGATTTAAAACCTCTGTAGCATGAGCATCCTCTAAGAAGACAAAAATTATCCAACCCCGAACCAGAAGGCTGATAGTTGGAACGTAGGACAAGAAGGGCTTCCAATGTTCGGTGGCCCAAGCAAACCAGTCTTTTTTGTCCATCGAAACATATTCCAATCTACCTATAAGCGCACGGGAGCACAACGCTTCCACCCTGTCCAAATATATATCACGACCCACCACATAGTGCAATTTCCGTTCCAAGATTTTATGGGACTTGGACTTTCTACGATGACGGAAGCGTGTAGAAACGTGGTCAGCCGGTGGGTCGGGAGACCCATCATGGGTCTCCGACATAAGGACAGAAAGGAGATCCCCAAAAAAGACTCACTAGTCAACAAGATGCCAACGAAACCGAAGGATGAGACAGGAATAAACCGCAGGCGCCACAGTAAACCCGAAATCAAACCCTAGTTAGGGTAGAAACAAAGGGGAACAATAGGGTTAAAGAGAATCAAACCCACAAACCCTGAAAACGACAGCCACCTTCGGACAGAGAAACGGCAAGGACGTGGGGGACAAAGACAGACAAAACCCCACAAACCCAGGAGAAGGAGAATCTTCTAAAGACAGGGCAAAATAATCATCACTAACGACACTAGAAAAAAGGTGACAGAATCTACAAAATCACATCCCATCCAAAGGACAGAAAGCATGGCCAAGCCAAAACCGACTTCTATGTACAGTTCCCACTTATTTTAGACTGGTTGGTACTAGTCCTCAACACATGAGGATGGATTCCAGTCGTCGGTAGCGGCTCATAGAGAAGGACATGCTAAGCCAAAAAACCCAAGAAGAAGAGCAAAGGGAGACAAAGACTGCAAACCCAACAGACGAGGAACTAGACAACAGAAAGAAAAACCAAAAGAGCCGGTTCAAAGAACGGACTGTTACCTAAGGGAAAGCATTGGAAGAATCCAGCGCCACGGCCAAGGGGAGGAGGAAGCGCGACCTAGAGGCATTGCCACCTTGAAACCTACAAACCCCAAACCCTCATTCCGCCATGATCTCTCCTCGTGTGCTCTTAACTTTAAAAAATCTTATGAAATCGTTGAACTATGAACCAAGGGTTACTTTGTTTTTCCTCAACTATGCTTCTAATATATCCTTTGCAATTACCTGGTCACTCTTTACTAAGGCAAGGGCCTCCAAATATTTATCAACATCAATTCTTTTGTGAAACAATGAACTTCTCATTTCTTCTAGTATATCACAAGTGGCAATCAATTATTGCAATATGCCGATTATGTTATTCATCCTCTTCGAACCTATTTTAACATGTTGTTAGATGGAATATTTCCCTTCTTCCTCTTATTCTTTGTAATGTTAACAATATTTCTTAATGAAGAAGAAAAATGAAAATGCATGGCAAGAACAAGAACAAAATGCATTTGCTCCCCTCCAATTAGAGTGGACTCCACAAGCTTGGAATTTCCAGACTCATGATGGGATGTGATCGAGAAGACACTCTTAGTTGAGTGGTAGCATGCCTTGGCATAAAAAGGTTAGTAATCCTTACATGAGATTGATCTTAAAATATTAAGATAAATAAACAATTATCCCAACTTTTTATG
>LPNX010104958.1:236426-253990 GCA_001517045.1 Pseudotsuga menziesii | reverse complement strand
ATAATCACAACAATAAAACATAAAAAATCATTCATATAAATATTAGTTGCAATAAATTTGCAAAATAATATATGATTAATAATATATATTCATTGATAAATAAATATATATATATATATATATATATATATATATATAAAACTTATTGTGGAAGCTTCATTTCAAATTGGATAAATATTACAAAATCAAACTTGTTTTCCCAAGGCTAAATAGGAGTTATCCAGACTCAAAAGCTAGTCTAAATAAATTGATATTTAACATATTTTAATCATTCCTATTATAGAATTAATTTTAAATTAACATTTACCCACATGTCTCCATTTCTCCATTTCATACCTTTCATAATGAGTCCATAAATGGCTCATTATTATGAAGTTTTAAAATGATGGTAACACCAATATCATTACAAAGGAGTTATGAAGCTTGCTAACAAACTTAGATTTGTCTCAGTTTTCATAAAAAGATTAGAATTGAAATGAGGTGTATAAGAATTAATTTACCAAGTCCATTAATTACACTTCATATTTATTCTGGAAAATAATTAATTTATCAAATCCATTAATTACACTTTACCTTTATTTTGCAAAATAATATTAAATGGCATATTTCAGAGTTTTCATTAAAATATTGCAGTTGAAATGAAGTCTCTAGAAATTAATTTACCAAGTCCATTAATTACACTTAACGTTTGTACCATGAAATAATACTAAATACAAGATTTCACATCTCCATTCCTGAGTAAGATAAAAGATAAATCATTATGAGGTTTTCTATAATACATGATTAGATTTTTCTTTTAAATTTATATCAACAACCCTTCCAGCTATTCCAGCGAGAAGGCCTAGCTATCCATCCACGAGATCGTATCTTACCACAAAGTCTAAAGCCTCTGTCACAAGATCGTATCTTACCACAAAGTCTAGAGCCTCTGTCACCTGGCATTTACATGAATTGAGCCATGTTTATGGTTCCAGCCACATCTACACTTCACTCAGAGTTTTGAGTACAAACCTAGGGTAGGTCTACAATCTACATCTACAGTCTCTAACGTCTAGACATGAGTAATTTCATTCCAAGAAATATCTTTACAATTGGCCGTTGCAATTACCGAGGAGGCGTTCAATTAATACCCACCTTCAGCAATTTTCAATTCCTACTGCTGGAGTACCATTGATAACGGTAAATCGTTATTGTTTTTGCGCGAGTGATGGGAGTGAGCTGAATTTATATATTTTTTTTGGATATCTTATCAGTTGTTTTTGCAAGAGACTAAAAGATATTGAAAGTCCTTCCTAATATAGATCATTTGTTAAATTTTTTTATCACTACTTCGACTGAAATAATGAGAATTTACATCACTTCTGTTACAGACATAATAGCCTATATACATACATAAGGAGACGAATTTGCCGAATTTATATATTATTTTGGATATCTTATCGGTTGTTTTTGCAAGAGACTAAAAGATATTGAAATTCCTTCCTAATATATTATATAGATCATTTGTTAAAAATTTGTATCACTACTTCTACTGAAAGAATGAGAATTTACATCACTTTTGTTACAGACATAATAACCTATATACATACATAAGGAGACGAATTTCTTGGATGGGGTAGTCCCACTCATGGTCTAATCCTCTGTCATATGACACAAATCGGTAATTAGTTAAGGTATTAATTGAAAGCATTGACATCATGAAAAAGGATGAACATCGGCATGACCGTAAGAGATTTAGTAGGTAATCAATGACTACTAAGCCCCTCTTTTATTGCATTTTCAGTAAACCATGTATCATTTTGTCAAAACAAAGAACGGATGAAAGAATACTTATAGATTTATGAACTGCATTAAATATCAACCCCAACAATTGCAGATTTATGAACTGCATTAAATATCAATCCGAGCTTGGGATCAACTCAGCTTCAATTATAACAAATCCTCTGCAGCATCCAGAAGCTAAACATCTATATTTCATAGAATTATAGTTACAGGGATATAATAACAACATAAATTTAAAATATATTGTCATTTAAAGATAATGTTTAGACTTTGATCATTGTATACAATAGTCTTGAAAAACAGAAAGAAATAATCTCTGCCTTGCTCCACGAAGTCTAAGATTCAGTTAAGCTACCACGATTCTATGCTCCTTTTTTTCTTTTGGTTCATACTTATTTGGTACCGAGTTCTTATGACTTGGTAATTTTCTTAAATCTCTCCTCGTCAGTAAATATATTGTTTCAACATTCATCTTGAGCTTTCACTGTCGAATTTGCTCCAAGATAACGTCTTCATCACTTGATGAGTTCATCGCAACCTTTCCCATCTTCACTATTAAACCTGCAAAATTAAAGAAAACTCAAAATAAAATAATGCGAATTCCAAAAAGAGGATCAAAGAATTATTCTGAATAGTAAATAGTAAGAACATTTCCCAAAATTCAATCAAATATTCAAATGTAAATAATGTTAGGTATTTTGCGATTATGTCCTCTTCGAATGGGTAAATTGGAGACCACGATCATGGCATAAATTTCATTATTCTTTATTCATTCCCTCAATTTACAATTTCCACCCCACATTATATGATCCCATCCCTGGCGAAATCTGATGTTACTTTATGGGTTGTTTATAATTCTGGAATAATTTGGGCAATTCACAATTTAATCCCAATTTTCTACGATCTAATTTTTGTTGTTAATGGCAGTGTAATGATTCATTGATCCTTTCGATTTTAAAAACCCTAACCCTGATTTGTATTAAAAACACTGCCATCAACTGAACGGAAGCTTTTTTTACCTGGTCTCCTCCCCCTCCATCCCTAGTTGTGAATCATTAAGCGGCCAGGGTAGAAATGATTCTACTGATCAAATTCATGGATATACAAGTTTTACTCTCAAACATTGCAAAACCAGAATATATACATAGCAATAATGAAATATACAGCAGTAAAGGAAACCAAAGAAACAAGTCCGAAATCACAAAAAATGATATTCTAATAAAATACAGCAATGCACCATAGAAACACAAAGAAGACCACAAGGAAAAAGAAACCATAATGAATCACACGCAGAACCAGTAAACAAGGGAATAGTGGAAGTAGAGTAAAACTCCCTAAAAATTGTGATTCGCAACCTAACCATGACAACAAAGCTCACAAAAAAAATTGCAATGCACAACCTCTCCCTAACAGAGCACACCGTTCGAACACCATTTATCAAAATTGTGCCGCCCTATTCAAATGCCTAAATATATATAGAAAGACTCTCAACGGCTTGATACATGGAAGTTGATAAATGGAGCTTTCCAGCCATTTAAAAGGTGTAGCAAATACAGACAAAAAAGCTCACACAAAAGCTCAAGAAAAAAGCATTCACAGAAAAGCAAAACGCATACAGAGAAAAGCCAACTTAAACAAGCATAATAATGATGGTAGAGGAGAAAATGATAAGAAGAAGGAACATAGCATATTTTCCACATCAGGTAAGGTGAGATACTCTTGCAAAGCATGAGGATCACGAATTGGAGTGGAGATAATAACCTGGAGTTAAAGGGAATGCGATAAGGTAATGAGAAATACCTGTTATGAATTAGAAATGGCTAAACCTGGAGCTTGCACAACACTGAAATGTATTGGTGTATTGTCTCACTTGAAAACTACCAAAGTTGAATCCATTTTGAGTAGAGGCCTGCATGATAGGGGGATAGAAACGCTCGGGAAGGGATGCAAAAAGAGACCTGAGATCAGGCGATTATTGGCACAACACACTTGCAAAAACTATTGAAAAAAAATAATTGAAAATAAGCTAGAAATAGTTAAGATGGCCAGGATTCACACCAGATGCATGATTGGCAAAGAACCTTCGAGATGTTTATAATGCAACACGTTCAACTCTGCATGTATGGTAGATGTGTAGACAAGAAAGAAGAACATTTGGGCAGTTGCATGTTTATAATGCAACACATTAAGCTTTGCATGTATGGTAGATGTGTAGACAAGAAAGAACACAGATGGAGGACGATCCACGATCCATTTGATGCCAGGGATAGATGTCACAGCATGTGAGTTTATCCCATTAAGTCTGTAGTGCAATAACCTATAACTTTGATACCATTTTGTAACACACCCAAACTACTAAATACACAAATAATTTTTATTTATTGGACCATTTCCTTGGAAGGAATTTTATCCCAAAACCCAAAAGTCTACATGTATGAATTGTCACTCCAAACATTTTTTTTATTTCATAAAGGAATTGTGTGCTATAACTTTATAAAGATGACATTCTATAGTTTTAGCACAATTTATAGTTAATCGAATTACACATAAGAAGAGGGCTCTATGTTGACTTCTGTGCACACCCCATAATCTATTCTAAATGAAACCTTAAATAAAAACAACATTATTTTGGATCTACTTTCATCCATACAATAACAACTATATGAGATATATATCTATAAATATATGAATTTGTAATTAACATGATTATAATAATGTGCACACTGGGAACATAACTTCCTTGATCAAACCATGTTCATTATTTCCACTTTGTTATCGACTAAGTTGCACTTAGGGGATTTTTCAAGTGAGCCACCAAGGATGGGAACAAAATCACTTGTTCTTACTTAGTGCTCGTAAGGTCTGTGGTTTCACCAGGGCTAGTTGTAGCCTCTTTTGGATGTTCACACCCTTCCCAGGGAGTTGTAATAAATGATATAGCATGAGGTTAATTTATGTAAAATTATTGGCCTTCTTAGAATTGGTCATCAAGGTCATTACCCTTGAGTGTTTTTTCCCTTGTTAATTATATGACGTTGTTTTAAGCGACATAAAATTTTCAAGTTTTTCTCTCAAAATCCTATGAAGTCGGGATGGTGAGTTTGGTAACTTTTTTCTCAGAAAGGTTATTAAATCCTAGGGTCTATGTATTATACCATGCTAGTCATATTTCCAGAGTTTAGTGAACATCCGATAAACCCCCCCTAAGATTTTTTATTTCTTAGTTTTTTAATAAAATATTCGATAAGGTGTATTTAAATTGTAATATTTTAAAAGGTTGTAAAATTGGGCCTAGGGATCCAATTTGGTCATGGGGATGCTCATTTTTGGACCCAAGGACTTAACTTAACCCCAAAACCCACTTTTGAGAGTAAAATTAGTAATTTTCAATTATTAATTTGGATTTTCTCTCCAAAATGTTTGAGATGGTCAAATAAATGAAAAAATAGGAGAAAACCCCAATCCTAAATCAAAGGAATCTTGTCTGGGACTTATCTCTGAGGTGGCAAGTTGGTTGAGGATATTTTTTGGGGCATTTATGAGCCTAGAGAATCTCCAACCTTCTCTTTGAGGTGTCAGACAACTCTCCACTAAAGGG
Organism: Pseudotsuga menziesii; assembly: GCA_001517045.1. NCBI lineage: Eukaryota > Viridiplantae > Streptophyta > Pinopsida > Pinales > Pinaceae > Pseudotsuga > Pseudotsuga menziesii. Next base: position 248,610 of record LPNX010104958.1, on the reverse strand, counting down.
GGGTTAATTCTCCTCAAGGAGGGCACAATTCCCCATGTGGTTTAGGTGGTTGGGATAGGTGTAGGCCTTCTGAGACATGTGGATCACATCCTGTGAGGTGGAATCCCTTCATCCCAACACTCAGGTCTCCCTCCCATGTGTTTCTCAACCTCCTAAACCTCCTCTCCACTTGGAAAATGCGCCCCTGGGGTTTGAAGATCTTTTGTGGCTATAAAAGCAAGGTTCTCCTCCTTTGTTTTTGATGGAAGCAAAGAACCTCTATTATTTTGCATTGTTTCTATATTCATGAATAAAATTCCATACTTTGGAGGTCCACTATGTGTTATGATATGATTGCTTGCAAATATTTGAGGTGACATTGTTAAATTTATGAGTTTCTTCTTTCTGTTTAAATCACTATTAGATCTAGCTTAGAAAGTCACCCTAATACACACAGAGTAGGAATTTACAACTGTAACTTGATTACTGTATTTTGATTTCAAGAGATAGGAGAGTAGTTGTTCATATTCAGTTGTATTTCAACTCTTTCTCATTTCTTGTTTTTGAGTACACTAGATCTAACTTTATATGTAGGGGTTTTTCATAAGTTTGTTTTGCAGGTTACATTTTCAAACCTGAGGAGTTGAACTCATTTGTATCTTCTTCCTCTTTGACAATATCTCAAGTTTTATATTATTTCTATAGGTTTTCCAAAGTTTTCATAAGAAGATCAAGCAAGGCTTCAAGTTGCTTTCCATTTTCTCAAAACAATTCTCTCTCCTCTTTCTGGTTACATAATTTGAATATAAAAATTTGATAGAACTGATTTAAAAGTATCATAATTTCAATATACTTATTTGTAATATTAGATAATTTATATTTATAAGTTCTTAAAAAGAATCATCTTTTGCTGAATCTAAAGTTGTCATTTCAGTGCTTTAAAAACTAGTAAAATTTTCCAATCTTTTGCAACTAATGAGATTATTTTTAGTTTTTCTATTTTATTCATTCATTCCATCATATTATAATAATTTAACTTGCTATTTTTTATCAGGTTCAAAGAAAAAGAGGAGGAATCTTTGCTCAAAATCCGAGTTTTGGGTCTCCCGAGAAACCAAAAAACACTCACTTTTCCCTTCTTCTTCATTCCCCTTAACTCCATAAAGTTGTATAAGTATTTAGACCTGTTTTATAGTTTCTAAGGCATATCTTAATATCACTTTTCTGATATTTTAATCATAAGTACTAAAGAAAGCAAGTGGGCTACACAACGCCCACACTTCACCCCCCCAGGGGATTGGTAGTGTCTCTTTCGTCGCTTGATTTTTTCTAACAATCACACGCACACAATCCGTTTTCTTGGAAGGATGTATTAGTTAGTTATTTATTTTTATTTCCATCTTTTGAATTGTTTAAATAATTTTGTTCGCTCTCTCATTGCCACGAAGTATGCTTTCTCCACCAACCAAAGGCTTCTCACCGATAATTGGTGGATGTTGGAGATGTAATCGGAGAAACCACAGTATCGAAATGACCAAGTCAACGTTTCAAATCCATATCAGGATCCATCATCAGGACAAGTCGAATGTGGAGAGAGTGAGAACAAAGTTAAATACTGGAGCTAGTTAGAAGGTCTAAGGTCGGCCGCGGAGATTAGGGTTTGCTAGGTTGGAAAATATTTATTAATTTTATTTTGTGCGCGGAAAAATTATTCCCTACACCTATTTTTCGGAAAAAATTGTTTGTATTATTAAGTTATTATTTTTAAAATTTTACCATGGCTGAATTAACACAAAGAAAGGTTGATTTTAACTATTAATAACCCTAAAGTTTTTGAAATGATTTTTTCCCTTTCTTTTTTTCTAAAAACACCCACCTAATGCCCAAAAAGGTTTTAAAACCCTAAATATAAATTTATTATCATTAATAACACTTTTAAAAGCTTTTAAAAATAAACATAAAACCTAAAGTTCAAAAATACATTGTTATTAAAAACAAATTTAAAACCTAAAAAATATAAAACCCTACAATTATTAAATTTGTTATTGTAGGGTTTTATATTTTTTAGGTTTTAAATTTGTTTTTAATAACAATGTATTTTTCAACTTTAGGTTTTATGTTTATTTTTAAAAGATTTTAAAAGTGTTATTAATGATAATAAATTTATATTTAGGGTTTTAAAACCTTTTTGGGCATTAGGTGGGTGTTTTTAGAAAAAAAAAAGGGAAAAAATCATTTCAAAAACTTTAGGGTTATTAATAGTTAAAATCAACCTTTCTTTGTGTTAATTCAGCCATGGTAAAATTTTAAAAATAATAACTTAATAATACAAACAATTTTTTTTTCCGAAAAATAGGTGTAGGGAATAATTTTTCCGCGCACAAAATAAAATTAATAAATATTTTCCAACCTAGCAAACCCTAATCTCCGCGGCCGATCTTAGACCTTCTAACTAGCTCCAGTATTTAACTTTTTTCTCACTCTCTCCACATTCGACTTGTCCTGATGATGGATCCTGATATGGATTCGAAACGTCGACTTGGTCATTTCGATACTGTGGTTTCTCTGATTACATCTCCAATAACCTATCACCACATAAATTTGGCAACAGGAATTGGTGGATGATCAGCAAGTGACACATATCTTGTGGATTCTTTAGGATTTAGTTTTTATTTTGATGCCACGATATTTTTTCTTCAGTATACAATTGGAACAAACATTTTTCCATTCCAGTGTATGCTCTTTCCCATCATAGGTTTTGCTTGAGCTTTGGGATAATCAAAAGCAGGAAGGCACATTGATCAATTATTCACATCTAAATAATTAATTCACTGTAATAAAATAAACAAACTTCTAAACATTGTAAAAATCTGGCACAATTCCTTTTTACATTATTGAGAAAATTTCTCAAAGGAAGCAGGAACTACTGAATAATGACCCCGAGATACAGTTAGGCTACACCCTTGTTGGTGTAGTGTTTAACACCTTCTCAAAGACTCCGATTCAGCCCACATTTCCAAGTGAGGAACCAATTTGGTCATCTATCTGGACATATTCTCAGTACTTCATAAGTATATCGAGAACCCCCCTTCCCTTAAATACACTCATCTTTAATAATTAAAACTGACCAAGACACATTGAAAAACATTTCCCTTTCAACAACATTTTTGACTCCATTTGACACTGATATGAGTACATAGAAATCTTATTTTCATCTGATTATCATTTTTTTCAATATTAATCTTTATATACTCATGTTATATGCTGTTGAATTTTTAAACAATTTTGCATTAGTCTTGGGACAAAATTATTTACCAAAAACTCCTAAAACAACTTAATTTCATCATTAACAACTAAAATATAAAGAGCCTTAGTTGAACTCTTTATTAGGGAGCACCCCCCTTGGCTTCATTAGGAGTTTGGACTAAACAGAGGAGCCAAGATCAAGTGACAGTACTTGAATTGATACTTTCCTTCAAGGACACACCTAGCATCTTGAATATTTTTGTTGCGCTTAACCCCCATGTGTGTGAAAGGCGGAAACACTTTTTGGCGTCATTTCCAGGGATAAATATTTTCATTCCTGGGCTACAAGTTTCTTATTTCTTTTTTGTTTTTTCTTTGTTTGATGAATGATTAGAGTAGATATTTGATTCTTTGTTTGGCGACTCCACTAACCTTTTTTCTTTTAAATTTACAAAGAAAAGAAAAAAAAATTTGTGAGAAATTTTAATGCATATTTTTATTCTCACATGGTGACTCCATTGAAGGGATAAAACCCTTGTTTCTCATATAAGTTGTTGAGATTGCTTATGTGTAGGTGAGTCAAGAAAACAATAAAATTTAAAGCTCATTTTTGACAACTCCACCCTTTCAGTTCCAGGAATTCCCCATGATCACTGATTCTTGACATGGATATTAAAAGAATAGAAACTACAAGTCGGATCTCTTGTAGATGTCTTCCCATTGCTTCCTTCAAAATACTAGGTTTTCCCAATTATTTTGATGGGGAAAGGAAAGATATTCCCATTCTATTTTTTTGGGGGCATGATTGTGATTACTCATCCAGTCTTCACATTGTGACTTTCCTTTCATATACGAGTGAATCCAACATACATTATGAGGATCATATTATGCAAATGTTTGCTCATTCTCTATTGGGAGAGACTTCAGATTGGTTTTACAATGGCCTTTCTGATAGATGTATTACTTCAATTACAAATTCTTCAATATTTTTTTGAGACAATGACATTATGATGAAAGATATGGTGGATTATCCAATATTGAAGTGTTCATCAAGAACAATTTGAAATACTTATTTCCTTGGAAATAATTTCATACGGAAGATCCTGAGATACCCTGTATCAACATAGTATACAACACTCAATGTCTAGAATTCCATGATGATCCCATTTAGGTTGTGCAAGAAGAGCCATTCATTGAAGATATTATTGAAGACCCTCCTCATGTCACATCAATGGATCCTATTGAATATTGGGGACCCTCCCATGATTATTTCAGTGATGAAGATCACATTTGTACTTCAGGTCAATCTTAAGATGAAACCATTATAGAATATTATAATGAAACTTATGATGAAATATCTAATGTGCATGATGGAACTCCTACTTGTTCTCCATATAATGATGACAGTCTAGAAGGTTTACTTCCTTGTCACCTTTTTTCTGAAGAAGATGAGTATGGAGAGGAGGAAAAGTATATCCTGGAGCATGATACAAGTGATGAAGACTTCATTATGTCCGACAAAGATGTTGAAGGGGATTCTTGGACATTCATGGAAAATACAATCTATGACATGTATGAGGAGGAAAACAATGAACCATAAAATTTTGATGGTTTTGTTGATAATCTCGTCTATGACATATCTAATGGAGGTAGTTGTGAGTCTCTTGATGGTTTTATTGAAGATCCTATCTATGAGGTTTTTAAAGAAGAGAGCATGGATCTTGTGGATTTGGGAAAATTTTATGTGGAAGAGGAGCATGCGGTTTATACATATGATCAGTCTGAGCCATATATTAGTACCAGTAATGAAGACTTGGAGAAGCAATGCAGTGAAGAGTCAGATTGGGTGCAACTAGTTGAAGACTTTTTTCAGCCATCATCTTCACATTCAGATGTTCCTTATGATTTGGAGAAATTTGGGGCTTACACACAGAGTTATCAATAGATAATCCCTTTTGACGAGTACGATTATCTGCTTCATCATACAAATGTTTACATCAGTCCTATCCAATATTGGATAAAAGAATCCTGCAAGAGGACTTGCTAGTTTGGGAAGCAGTTCGATTACTTTTCCATGATTATAATCTCTCGTCCAGCCCTCCCATATTGAAGTTTCATGTAGGTTTTCATTTTTTGAATAATGTTTCCTTACTTTGGATGGTAACCAAAGAAAAGAAAAAAACTTTTAAAATTGATAAAAATGCTTAGGTGGTTACATTGGATTTCTGATTACACCTAAAATTTTTTATGTCATGCTTAGAATAGGGAAATAAGATCCTTAAATAAATCATTTACTTTATGCATTTATTTATGTACTTATGAATATAACTCTCTTTCATTAATTAGTTTTTCATTCCTTTCAATAAATCAACTTATAGTTCATTGGATCTTTTCATAAAACTTGTGCTACTAAGGTTTTCTTGTCAAGTTGAAATGTTTTTACATATTATATAAACCGGAGATGCTGACATTCTCGTATCCTCTCCTTGCTTGAATACTAGATCAAAAACACGTCCCGTAGTTGGATCTATATGTTATCCACTAAGTTTCACTTAGGGGATTTTTCAAGTGAGCCACCAAGGATCATAACAAATAACTTGTTCTTTCTCAGTGCTTGGAAGTTCTGTGGTTTCATCAGGGACAGTTGTGGCCTCTTTTGGATGTTCACACCCTTTCGAGGGAGTTGTAATAAATGATATAGCATTAGGTTATTTTATGTAAAAGGCTTGGCCTTCTGAGGCTTGGTCATTAAGGTCATCATCCTTGAGTGTTTTTTCCCTTGTTAATTATATGACGATGTTTTAAGCGACATATAATTTTCAAGTTTTTCATTCAAAATCCTCCAAAGTCGGGATAGTGAGGTTGGTAACTTTTTTCTTAGAAAGGTTATTAAATCCTAGGGTCTATATATTATACCATTTTATTCGTATATCCATATTTTCATGAAAATACGATAAGTTCCCCCTAGGAATTTTTAATTTTTAGTTTTTTAATAATATCATCGATAATGTGTATTTTAATTGTAATATTTTAAAAGGTCATAAAATTGGGCCTAAGGATCTAATTTGATCATGGGGATGCTCATTTTTGGACCCAAGGAACTAACTTAACCCCTAAACCCAATTTTGGGAGTCAAATTAGTAATTTTCAATTACTAATTTGGATTTTCTCTCCAAAATGGATCAGAGGATCAAATAAATGGAAAAATAGTAGAAAACCCCAATCCTAAATCAAAGGAAGATTTTCTGGGACTTGTCTCTATGGTGACAGGTTGGTTGAGGATATTTTTTGGGCAATTGATGAGCCTAGAGAGTATCTCCAACCTTTCCTTTGAGGTGTTAGATAAATCTCCACTATAGGGGGGCACATTCTCCTCAAGGAGGGCACAATTCCCCATCTGGTTGAGGTGGTTGGGAGAGGTAGAGGCATCTTGAGACATGTGGATCACCTACTATGAGGTGGAATCCTTTTATCCCAACACTCAGGCCTCCCTCCCATGGATTTCTCAACCTCCTAAACCTCCTCTCCACTTGGAAAATGTGCCCCCTAGGGCTTGAAGCTCTTCTGTGGCTATAAAAACAAGGTTCTCCTCCTTTTTTTTGGATGGATGCAAAGAACCTATGTTATTTTGTATTGTTTCTATATTGATGAATAAAATTGCATACTTTGGAGGTCCACTCTATGTTACAAGATGATTTCTTGCAGATATTTGAGGTGACATTGTTAAATTTCTAAGTTTCTTCTTTCTGTTTAAATTGCTATTAGATCTAGCTTAGAAGGTCATCCTAAGACACATAGAGTAAGAATTTAGGGCTGTTACTTTCTTACTGGTATTTTAATTTCAATATATAGGATAGTAGTTGTTCATATTCAGTTGTATTTCAACTCTTTCTCATTTCTTGTTTTTGAGTACACTAGATCTAACTTTTTATGCAGGGGTTTCTCATAAGTTTGTTTTGCAGGTTACATTTTCAAAGGAGGAGTTGAACTTAATTGTATATTATTTCTCTTTGAAACTCTCTCAAGTTTTATCTTATTTCTACAGGTTTTCCAAAGTTGTCATAAGAAGATCAAGTGAGGCTTCAAGTTGCTTTCCATTTTCTCAAAACAATTCTCTCTCCTTTTTCCGGTTACATAGTTTGAATATGGAAATTTTATAGATGTTGAGTCGCAAAAATACCACATTTTATTCATATTTCATATACAAGTTGTCACCTTATTCTTATTTTATCTTTCCATAAAACCATTAATATCCACCACTTTGATAATACATATGGGTTTATATTACCATTTTCCAAATAATTTATTTTTGAGTATTTTGAGTGAATTTGTGGTTAAATATTAAGAAAATTAATATATTTTCATTATACCTAAAAGTTGGATGAGTTTGGTGATAATTACAGGTATACTTGAAGACTTTAACAAGCTCAAAAGTCACCACCTAGCCTCAAATTCGAATTTCATTTTCAAGATGTGGGCTAATTTTAAGGAGAAGATCATGGAGATGGAATATCTTATTCAAGATATCATGGAGAATTTGAAGGGACGAGTTTAGAGAAAAGTGGATTTGTTGAGGATTTGAAGGGATGAGTTGAGAGAAAAGTGGATTTGTTGAGGATTTTGAGGGATAAATTGAGAGAATAGTGGATCTGTAATTATGATTAGTTATCTTGAATTCATGTATAAATAGGAGTGCTCTCTCCTCATTTTGGTAGAAGCCTCTCTAGTGGTTTGGTAGTAGAGAATAGTTTAGATCTTTTGAGAGTTAGTCATAGAGTGGATTTTGATTTTCATGTAATGGAGATGATGCTTTAATGAAAATCCTTTTATTCTCCCATGTTAATTTGAGTTTCTTTCTTATGAATTGTTAGTATAGAATTTCAGTGATTTCTTTTTTATGAATTGATAGTATAGAATTGTCGTGAGCTCACATCTATAATTTCAATCTTTCTTTACCAAGTTTAATTTATGCAATTTCATGTTTTATGCAATTATATTTATTTCACGCAATTTTCTTATTTTCTAGATTAGATTTCTTTTCATGTCATTTCCTGCTTTTGCAAGCTTAATTCGATTTTAGTCGCATTTATTTTTAATTTTAGTCACCTAGAATATTAGATTAAGTTAGCAATACTCTACCTCTGCATATATTTTGCCTGTACCTCACAATTTTATGCTCTCTCCGGGTTGACAATTAAATCGTTGGATATATGTTATAATTTGTTTAATATTTTTCACCAACATTTTGGCGCCGTTGCCGGAGAGGTGCTAAAAGGGATCAGAGTTTAAATAGGTAGAGTTTAAAGGGGAGGGGAAACGGTAAGACGCAAGGACGAATTCACTACAAAATTTCCAGAATTTCGGTGGTGTAATAGCTAGACGCATCCACTTTAGTGGGTCACCCCAAAGCCTTGTTGTTTCTGCAAGCGTGTTTATTTTTCTGCCAAGTGTTTTCTTTTTCTGCAAATGCAAGTTTGTTTTTATGCAAATTTTCCCTTTTCATTTTCAGTTTGGATTGATTTCATTTTTTGTCTAGCCTTTATTTCATACTAACTTGTTTTTAATTTTTGTATATGTTCATTTTTTTTTTGTACAGATTTTTGTGCACTTCTAATTTCTGGTTTTGCACTTATTTTGGTACTTACTCATTTCATACTGTTTTTTGTATTTGTCATGTATTTGTTTTTCATTTCTTTTAAGCATTCGATTTGATAAAATGATTTTACAATGAGCATAAGTCTAGAACAACTCACCCATATCCTTGCAAAAATTGGGATCTCCTCTTCTCTAGAAGAGGAGTTCTTGATAGCAGCCAAATATGTAATCACTCCTCCAGAAGCAAACAAGGAAGAATCGACATTTGAAGAATCATGCATATCAGATGAAGAACACCTGTTTGAACTAGAGATTGAAGAGGATGAAGAAGGGATCTCGAGTGATCATCATGGAAACGAAAGCTGCATCAAACAATGGTTCCAAGTAAGTATTAGGTTAGATCATTTTTGTTTTTATTTTTACTTTGTTAGTTTATATTTACAATACCTAATTTCACATACTTTTGAATATATTATATTTCATTTATTGCTTTTACATGTATGGTTCCACTGGAAATTTCACTAGACATAAATAATTGTAAATTCCAATTAAAGTAAAGTAGGTAGGTTTTCATTTCTTTCAATTAGCATATAGGATGCGTTGTTTTAATTTGATGTCATTTTTCTATTTGTTAATTTTTTTATTTCTAATAGTCTTAAGTGCTATTGTTTTTAATTTTGTTAGGAATTAAAAATAGTTTTAATCTTTTAAATCTGAAAAATTTATGAAATTTTTTATCCCTTTTCATTTTCATTTTTCATTTAATAAATTTTCTAAGTCATGCTAGGAATAAGAAATGCATTAGGAGTTAGTTTCTTTTAAATCTATGAACAAAATAAATAAATTAATACACAAATAAAAAATAATAAAAATCTATATACTTTTTGTTTTAATTTTAATATGATCCTTTGTTATATATATTAAAACAATATGATTTCTAAATAGTAATATTAAATTTAAAAGAAAAATATGTTAAAAAAATTATAAAATAAATAAAACAGAGTTTCAGCCCTCCATGCGCAACCTGCAAACACTTCAGCCTTTCAGCTCTACATGCGCAACCTACAAACACTTCAGCCTTTCATTCACAACCTGCAAACATAAAATTAATTCTTCCCCACATTTGCGCTTGACTGAATTTCAGTTGACTGTGCGAAAGAAAAACCCTTTTTATTTTAGCTGCAATAGTATGTCAGCCAGGTTGGAGTCGTACCAACAATGCTATCCTAGAAACTAAACCCTCAAACATCAAACACTTTTAACTCATCAAATGTTGGATCACTAGTAAGAATGTCTGTATAGATATAAATCATGTTAGATGATAAACAGACGTTCAAGGCCATTTGCGATTTCCCTTTGGCTATCATGGGTTGTCTATGAAACAGTCCTGTGCATTATAGAAGGGATAAAAGACGCCGTGCCTATATTCTGCCCAAATCTGTTCTTGAGAAAGCTTCCACGGGGTTTAAACCTAGATAGTGATGGAGGTATCTAGACGAAAATCAAACTGAATACTTGAATATGGGAGTGAAAATCAACCACTATAGTTTGGTAGAGTTGGTGAGTGCACTTAGAACAGGACTTGAGTAATTCATCCTCCAGCTGTTGTGTAGTAGATTCCTATATAACTGACCCTTTCAAGCAATTTCAATCGCTTAGTATTTATTGTTGATGTAATTGTAACTTCGGAATGTATTCACTTGTATTTCTGATCTATTGTAACCCGATGTTTAATCCGGGATGTACTTGTGTCATGTCATGTCCTGATGTTCTAATCGGGAGGATCTATAATGTAAAAAAGTCATGTCAAGTCATTGTGGGTAACCCTCCTATTGTCTAAGGGTTAAAGTCCCCGCAGTTCCGGGGCACTAGGGTTATTAGACTCTCATAGAGAGGTCAACCCTAGTAGGGTTTTAGTCATGTCGGGAATTAGTCTAAATAGAGAGGTGACCTCTCTATTTATCACACACTCATCCACACTCAGTTGTAGCGCATAGATGAGGAAGAGAAAGACACTGGGGCAAATAAGAAACAGGTTACTGCTGTTGGGAGATCATCTTACTATTTTGGGGGTTTTACTTTTGGTGTTGATTCTATCTTTGAGGAAATTGCGGGGTTTTCTCCTTTTATGGTTTCCCCGAGGAAAAAAACTGTGTTCAATGTCTCTTGTGTTTGATTCTTGTACTTGTTGTTCTCTTAGTTAAAGATCCTAACATAATGCTAGCTTGAATGATTAAAAACTAACATGGTATCAGAGCTAACCTGAGAAGAAGACATTGTGCAGCTGTGGGAACTAGGGATTCCTACTTTGTGGATCTCTCTCCATATATTTTTAGCAAAATAAGGTTGGAATAACTCTCCTACCTAGGGCACATCTTTCTGTCGAAGCAAAATCCAATTCTGAGGTTTTTCAGTTTTGGACCCGACACTACTGCTGGAAATTAGGGCTTTTCACAGAATAGGAATTTTTCAGTGAGCCCAGGCGTGGATTGATATCCTCCCTAAAATCAAAGTTAGGGATCAAATTCAAAGCATTTGGTTGGATAGAACTCCAGAAAACAAAAACCCTAATCTGATCCTGAACCAGCTCTGCAGGATTTCAAATCTAGATCCGACATCTTAACCTGGTAAGATCTAAATCTTTTGTATTTCCATTTGAGGTTCTCAGTTAAGATGTCTCATCATACCAATATTGATGAAAAGCTTGAGGGAGCTGATAACTTTTGAGCTTGGAAGTATAGGATCTCCCTGGTCCTAGAAGAAAATGAGTTGGACTCCTATATCAATGAGGAGGTTCCAGTTCTAGAGGGAGATGAGGCAAAGGCCTGTTGGCCTGTTTTTCTGAACTAGGCCAATAAGGAGGTTTTGTCCATTATTTAAATATTAATTTATCTTGTTTTTTATTGGTTTATACAGGTGACGTAGGCATGGGACTTTGTGCCCCAAGACCCGGCGGCGGGCTAACGTCAGCAGCATTAACTCAGTCAGGTGAATTAGTTGACATTTTTGGCATAAATTTTTGTGTGTTTTGTAAAGTTTATCGAAGTGATGGGTGAGATATGTTCATTTCTTATCATAAACCCAAACACGTTCCCCTGGCACGCCGAGGTAACGTCAATCAAACCCTCCAGACCCATCTTTTCCGATCCCTGGTTTTTACTGTTCCGCGTTTTATTTTCCTGACACGACGATGGTAATGGTAATTACTAATAACTGACAAATGAATCGATTGTTTATTCTTTTGATCTTTGCATTTATGACTCTTAATTACTCTTTTGATCCTTGCATTTATGATTCTTAGTCTGCGTATGAAACAAGCAATCAAGTTCAATGTCTGCCAAAGCAAACTGACATAATCTTAGCT
>LPNX010104958.1:189069-220171 GCA_001517045.1 Pseudotsuga menziesii | reverse complement strand
AAATAATAAATAGGAATATGAATAGGTAGGAAGGTGAAAAGGCTGGTTCTCAACCGCCACATTGTAATGTATAAATAAATGTTTCAGCCATGAATAGAAATAAATCGGGAGTTATTACCAACAGGGCTTAACAAAACAAAAGTAGTTGGAATAGGCATTTAATTGCATTGATCATCGTCACCAGTTATCTGTAGCACAAAAAAAATTTAATAAACAAATGAATTTCACATTATTGCAACCATCGAATGTGTGGCAATCAAATGATCTATATGGACACAGTGTGGCCATCAAATTATCTATATGGACACAGATAAATAACTACCCTTGTCCTTTCACATCTATTGGCATTAAATCAAATGATCCTTCTGTCTCTGGGTGTAAATTTTCTGCTACTTCGTCTAAGAGTATGTGTGGGGCAAAGCTGTTAGATTTTAATGAGAAAGCAACACAAACGTTGAAGAACACGTGAGCTTCAGCTCCTCATACGAAACTGTGCTAACTAATTTCAGCTGTCCACATTATCAATCAATATTATCTGACATAAGTATGTCTCTCCAAGAACTTTGACTTTGCCACTGTTTCCCATAATGACAGACAATTGGCCTAGATCTCTACTTATATCGACTTAGAACAGAAAATTATTAATTAACATTGGTTTTATAGAAGCGGAGACGCTCATAATCATTGAATGTAGGTATTTCTATTCATTATTCTAAGCGTGTTCACTGCTGCATCAGGATTATCATGGAATCTCCTGCGTTGAGTACTGCAGTGTCAGTGTGCATTGCAGTACGAAATAATATTTAATATAATTAAAATTGTCATATTATTATAATATAAACATAGGGATTCGACAGTTCATAAAGAGACAAATAGGCATGCCCATAAAATGTTTCCTTGCATCAGACACGTTTAAGCCATGCGCAAAAGTTGGAATCCTCATGGCCATTTCTGGAGGCCATCGATCATGTATTTTTATTTGCATTAGCCCTTCGGTGGAGGCCATAGCTCCATACTCACCCAATATGAAGCAACATGTTTTTAGCTTTGGGGTTTTGCAGTTTTGGAGTATTTGAATCAAAGAAACTCTGCATCATCGTCATCGTCTAACAAACTTGACGATACCAATGAGTTGGTACCAGACAGAAAGAAGGTGATGGTGCCGCAATTGATACAGGTGATCTTCTTGTTTTATTGTTGCGTTAGCTGGCACTTGTTTGTTGGAGTGAAAATTTCACTTTTAATGTGCTTTCAATTGAGTCTGAATATAATTTTTTTAGTGGTATCAGAGGGAGAGACAAAGAGCAGCCCAGGTTCAACTAAAGTGAACATTTGAGCAATCCCTGCATGGTACCTAGAGAGAAATAGTATATTACAGTCCATCATTTGAAAGTTCGAAAGATAAAGTGAACATTTGAGTAGTCGTTTCCTGGTACCTAGTGAGCAACAAGAGTGTACACTCCATCATTTGAAAGCTCGAAAGTGAATCTGCAATTCCTGGAGAGATCAAGCAGCCGTGATAGTAAAATATTCTTCCTTCCTCGTCGTTTGGCTGAGACTATTCCATTCTCCTCTAAGAAACTCTCCGTCTCTCTGGAGAAGCTGAATATACCCCAAGGATTAGAGAAGGCTCTTGCTATGGAGCAGATGTTAGAAGAATGTGTGAGTCCTGCGATTAGTGGAGAGAGCAAATACTGCGCAACATCCTTGGAATGCATGATTGACTTCTCGACATCTATAGTGGGGACCAATAACATGAATGCTTTAGCGACGAATGTAGTGAAGGGGCAGCAATATACAATCACTGGTTTTCCTTTTCCAAGCAAATCCGGTGGCAAGTCAGTGGCTTGTCACAGGAAGACATATGCATATGGTGTGTACTACTGCCATGAAACATAGCACACAAGCACCGCATGGGTGTCTCTGAAATTTATGTTTTCTTATGTATATGTTATGAATAACCCCAGCTCAGGTGCAAAGCTATGGACCAAAAAGTGAGTCTTCTTGCACTACATTTGCTTTACATTACCTTAGTGCTATGTTACATTTATATATGCATTACATTTCCGAAGTGTTATGTTACATTTGCGTTGGGCATCTGAAGTGTCTCCTTGTTCTTGATATTTGAATTAGTTGCGGGCCAAGACAAGGGAGAAATTATACACGACAGAAATCGTGAAGGTAGACAGGCTGTCTCCGCCTGTGTTTATTTTCGCTTGAGAAAACACCAAATATCCATTACTATATCACGTGTTAGGATCCCTTCCTCTTTCTGCAATCAATCAAGCCACTTTCTACTATCAATCTAGCCACTGCTTGATGCGCACCCATTCACCGCCCTTCCCGACCTGGCTCCCCCTCCCCTCCTGGAATCCAGTCGTGGCTTGATGTGCACTGGGGGGTTGACCCAAGGGCCATCGTTAATAACTAGATATGACCCAACTGAGCTTAATTATTTTTATGAAATTATTTCTGGCTAGAAAACAGTATACACGATGCTTCAGCTTTTGTGCCATTGTGTGCATAATCATTTGAAAGTTTGAAATCTTTGTTTTCTTATGGATATGTTATGTATAACCACAACTCAGGTACAAATATCTGGACCAAAAGAAGAGGGAAGTGGAGCTAGTCAGGAGAGATTGGAATTTATGAAGTATACCACGTGTTTGGGAAGCTTTTTTATCGACGGGAAAAACTCCAAGGTATGACATGGTTTGTAGTTTTATTATTTCTTTCTTGATTGGACGAGGGCTAGCCGACAGTATGGATGAGATGGATGGGAGGAATAACCTTAAATGCTGGAAATTCTTGACTTGCCTAATGAAAAATGCTATTTCGACGTATGCCTTCGACCCATGCCAATGACGTGTTTTAGAGCTCTTCAATCGCTTCATTACCCAATAGGAACCTGCATAGCTAGGATTTAGTGCTACTTGATCAGAATCATACCAGGGAGGGGTAGATGGAGCTATTGGGAATTCAGCTCCTGAAACAAATATCTGGACCAAAAGAAGAGGGAAGTGGAGCTAGTCAGGAGAGGGAAGTGGAGCTAGTCAATCTGGTAAGATCATGGCCCTGGCCCAACTGAGTTCAATTATTTAGACTAACAATTATTTCAATTATTTCTATGATGATTTTAAGTGAAATTATTTACAACAATGTATTTTCTACATACCTTTCCGCAAAGGTTTCCATTTATTTTGCATGGATTGCACAGTGAATCAGTCTTTAAGCTTCTTCAAGAGGAGAGTCTTTAAAGCTTCTTCAAGAGGAGATGATGGATATTGTAATTCTTGGATCGTCCTTGGCTGGAGAAGCTTGGCAAAGATCAGATCAAGATCCTCATCTTCAGAGCAAGAGTGAATCAGTCTTTAAGCTTCTTCAAGAGAAGAGTCTTTAAGCTTCTTCAAGAGGAGATGATGGAGATTGTAATTCTTGGATTGTCCTTGGCTGGAGAAGCTTGGCAAAGACTAGATCAAGATCCTCGTCTTCAGAGCAAGATTGTCCTGGGATTGAGAAGCTTGGCAAAGATCAGATCGTCGTCTTCAGAGCAAGATCGTCCTGGGATTGAGAAGCTTGGAAGAGCCATGACACACATGGAAAACATGCATGCAAAGATTTGCAGAGCCATGAAGGTGAACACATGGAAAACATGCATGCAGGAAGGAATCCACATGCTCCAGTTGTAGGAGCTAGAAGCCAGCTATAACAAAAAAAAACACTTGACAATTTCCTAACATTTTATGTTTCCTCACTAATGCTATCTCCAAGATAGCATTATAGTAAACTAAAAAGATAATACGGAATATCAATTTCCTCAATGATTTAACCCTAAGTTTGAAACACATAAAATTGATAATGCCTCGATATGAGGCCAAATAAGGCCTCAATTTTTTTTCATTGGTGGAATAAACATGACACATATAAAAGCATATGCTAATTGTTAAAAAATGTTTTGGGTTTAGTGTAGATTTATTGAATAAACATAACACGTTGGAAAACTTAGGATAATTGTTAAAATATGTTTTGGGTTTAGTGCAAATTATTTGGAATCGACCGCAAGGAGATTACAAGAGTCCCGACTAGCCAGGGCAGGGACTAATAAGATACCTTTGGGATTATCTGTTTATGCTGTGATTTGGTTGGAATTGTAGCCATTTTTTCTATTTTCTGTATATTTTTGCAGATGTCAGTAAAAGTTGTTTGTTATTGCATTTTGTTGATGACTTTTACATGAGAATGGACGAGGATCTCCTTTCAGAGATGGATATAGATCATGACATGTTTGGAAATTTTTCACTTGACGATAAGGAAGGGTTTTATTTAAGTCCTTATTTTCTGGATGAATGTGAGGTCCAAGAGAAAGATCTTGCCGAAGAGGAGGCCTTACTACTTACTGAAGTTTCCAAGGATGAAAAACAACAACTTTTGGTTGATCTCCCTGATACAAACAATTATGCAATCTCTTGTGATATCAGTGTCAAAGAAGAATTGTCCTCCAATGACAAGAAAACAAATTTATGGCAAGCCTCAAAATCGGCATCTAACAAACTAGATTTCAAGCCTAAGCAGTTTCAACTGTACTTTAAATCAAAATTATAAAATGTTCACATATAAACAGGCTACTATAAGATGAAAAACTCCAAAGTTAATATAAACTATACTATTATTATTGTCTTATTATTATTACTAGACAATTACCTTAAAGTATCATAAGATATGGTAATTAATTATGATACATACCTTAATAATCACAAATTAACATTCTAATTTATAATTAATAATAATAAGTTAGTAGCAATAATAATAAATTTATACTTTGAACCCACAACCCACGGCCTGTTTAACAGCCTCGGCGGCTTAACAGAACCCAAAGTGGCCAATAGACCAAACCCCAAGGGGTGTAATATAATTCATATTACAAGGTGAAGTAGTACATTAATAATATTTAACTATTAAGCTATTATATTAATTTTCCTTTTAATACATATTAAATGAATATCATTAAATTAAATTTTATAGTGGAAAATGTCTTATAACTAAATAATAAATATCAACAAAAAAATACCACACAACTTAATCATATAATAACAAGAGCCGCGTGGTGGCAATGTCCTGTGACACTGCTGGCAACTTTGTGGCTAGCTATGGAGGAATTTTTTGCAATGGAAACACTTGTTGAAGAAGTTTTTTTTTGCACTTGATATGAAGCTAAATACTATAATAGTTTAAAAGTTAAAATTGGATCATCAAAGCTTCATGAGATAACTTAGATCTGTTTGACAATTAATTTTATTAATGTGATAAACAAACACTAGTTCTATATACATTTCACTTCAGTTGGCCTAATTAAGCAGAGTATTTTTAATAACTAAATTAACTTCAATTTGAATAATTGTTTAACATCATATCTATGTTTGTATGAATATAATATAATATAATATAGTTTTTTTTGTTTTTTAATTAATATAAAAATTAAATGGTTTTATTAATTATATATATATATATATGAAATCTTTGTTCATCAATTTTATGACAATACATTTGCAACTTTGAAAACAATTCTTAGTGAAGTGATTTGTAATAGATTTTACAATGAGTGGACAATGATTTGGTGAAAGAAATTATTCTCTTACTATGACAAAATAAAACAATTTTCATTTATCTCACAATTTAGACCCAGAAATTAAGAAATTTTGTCAATTTCACCTCGTATGCCAATGTGGATAAAAATTAGGTTTGTTGAGACTTGCTTGACCACTTACATGCATGGACGTGAACCTAACATAGACTTGCTTTTAAAATGCATGGTTGTACTCCATTAAGATAGAAATATTCAAACGAATAAGAGTCTTAGGGACAATTTTTATACTATTCAAAGTTTAGTAAGTATGCGTGGATGGCAATCGATGGTATAAAAAAATAGCCCAAGAAGCATCTTGGACAAAGAGTATTGTTCACACAAAAGTCATACATCCTTTTCTTTTAAAAATGCATGGTTGTACTCCATTAAGACAAAAATATTCAAATGAAGGTGGATGGCAATATTGAACAAACAGTATTGTTCAATGAAGAAGCATATTGAACAAAGAATATACAAAAAACTGAAGAAGCATATTGAACAAAGAGTATACAAAAAACCGAAGAAGCATATTGAACAAAGAGTATTGTTCACACAAAAGTCATACATCCCCTATCAAGTTTTTTCCCTGATGTACTAAAATTTCAAGAATAAAATCTTCTTGTGTATTCCACCTATTGAGAAACTTAGAGAGAAAGTGTGTTAGTTGGAATGAAGTTGAGTAAAGACAACATGACCCTTGAAGGAGCAACTTGTTCTCTAAGCTCTTGTTCCCTGTATATCTAAAATGCCAACGCATAGGAGTGATGCAATATGTGTACCCAACAACTTCTATTACCCCATAAGAAATCATCGGACCCAATAGTCTTACAACTCTCTATGATGCACTTCTCACGCACCTGAACAGTGATAAACCTGATAGACTTAGTCACGCACTGCTGCATCAGCTCCTCGGCTTCTGTCGACACCTTAGCATCATTGCTTAACATTTTCTTCATTATTTTGTAATTACCACCAGTGTTGGGGTTATTGTTGTGTTAAGTTGATTTGAAAATGTTGTCATTAGTCATTGAAATTCAAAAGTCTAACTCACTTATAGAAAACTTCTGAAATTCAACAATCTTCAGGGCAAAGAAGGAAGACGTGGTTGATCATCATTACCCTTGAGGGAAGCAAAGAAGACATTGTTGTCAGTTTGTATATTTCCCTCTCCATATTTTCTCTTAACGACGTTGAAACATTCTATTTTATGAAATGAAGGGAAAGAAACATATGCAACGCCTTCATACTCATTTTGACTAAAATTCTTCGAGTTGTTTGCATGACATAGCTCTTCCCAACCCTTGGAAAAAATTCCACATGAAATAAGGAAAGTTCCAATATCCTAACCAACAATGGACCTGCAACAACAATTCCGTAAATTAGATTCTTGGATCTTCCTTTCCTAGGCTAAATTTGCGGTGTAACCCCACACATGTTATATGTTCATTTCCCATATAGATTCCAGGGTAGTCATCGATCCATAGCTCCTAGGATAGTCCGTCAAGATTTAAAAATCAAGATTCAAAACTGTCCAAGTCTCAAGGACTTCCATATTGGACTCTACAGACTACCGAATTATTTCAATTACTGACCAGCCGTGCTCGACTCTTTACGCTTAAAATAAGCTATGAAGATTCGAACAAAAACTTTAGTTACCACCATAAGAAGTTACCAGGTATCCCGTAACTGGAAATATCACATACTCTGCTATGAGGATTCTAAAATTCCAAGACCCGGAATGCGACAATCCTCTGGGTTGTAATGGCAGAGAAATAGTTTCCAATAATCGAAAAAATTTGAGCAACGCTACATTATATTACAAACTTCATCTATTCCAAAAAACATGTCAATGTGTTAGATTGTAACACATGCTAATGATAGTAGGTATCGTGCCAAAGGAACTGGTTGTCTTATTCGTGTGTAAGGGGTTTCGAGTTCGAGTTCTCAGTGTAGTTATGGGAAGTTGCTTAAATAACGTAGCATAATCAAACAATCAACATTTGATGCCCACGACAGACTTCCTTTGTGAGGGAAAAAGGAATTTATGGGTATCAACCTAGGTTCCTATATTGCAATATAAATTTTCCAAAAACAATTGGAGTAGGAGTGACACTTGACCTGTGTAACGACATTGGATACTAAGGAATATATTGTATGCGAAGAGATGAAATCAAGTCCACGAGATTCAAAACCATGCCCAATAATAAGCAATTAAAAATTACCAAAATCCACTTCTAACCCAATAACACACAAATTCTGAAATCGCATCATAATGCAATCTTAAGGACGTTGATATCCAAGATTTCATAAAAATAGAACACGGACCTGGTTTGATTGCAATTAATTTACTAGTTACTAACGATAGATTATTAAAATTTGAAACTCTAGGAGAATATATCTTTGGGAGTACCGCAACTTTTCCAGAGAGATAATTTGATTTACACATGGCCGAACATTAATTGTTTGCTATAGTCTCTTCTATTTCTGAGCAGACTTAACGCCATTTTATGTGCCATATAAAAGTTGGTTTCTCTTTGTTTGTAACGACGATCGTAGACAAAGTAGAAATTACTAGAGCAATTAAGTTCGTATCTGACAATAAATTTTGATGGTGGTTCATTTGGAAATTTCTTAAATAATAATGTAGTATTGCAGACCATGGTTGTAATTTCAAATTTGTTGTGCCTGTTAAGCAAAACTTTGATGAGGTTCTTACATTTTTCTTGCATGTTAAGTTTTATAAAAGTCTAAGAATGTCAAATTTGTTTGCATTTTTATAATCAAATTCATTTGTAAAAATACTGTGATCATACTCTTCTTGTTTAAGTTTTTTGAGGATTAAAAGATGAGCTTCTTATTGTTTGTTCTACCAAATGTCGAGATTAGTTTGGAGTCTTTTGTGTTATAATTATGATGGCCGCTAATTTCAAAACTAAATGTAGAAAATCAACATTAACGACGTTAACGTCGTTAAGAGGAAAGATACACTTCTTCCTGGTGAGAGTTCAACTTTAACTAAAGATCAAATTTGTTTATCGAATTCCATATTCACTTTAATTACAATGAGATAATTTAGCCGTGACACTAAAATTTCACAGTTTCTTACTCTCAAGATTGATTGAACTCAAATCTAAACCACCACCTATGTCAGGGAATTAATTATTGCTATTCAGATCCAACATTAACATTTAATGAATAAATGCAGATGGACTAATATTCTCCATATATATATATATATATATATATATATATATATATATATATCCCCTAACTAAGAGATGTAAATAGTTATCATACTCTCTGTTCATTACAAAATTACAAAATTAAATTTTCAAGGGTGAAAAATGATATTCTCCATTTATCAAATGTATATATCCCAACAATAAAAGATGTATATAGTTATCTTCCTCTCTATTCATTCCACAATTATATTTTCAATGATGAAAATTTCGTATCTATTCTTTACACAATTAGATTTTCAATGATGAAAATTTATTTTGAGTTTAACCTAGCTTTGTAGGGTAGGTTTGGGAATTGTAACGGACACTATAACTGATTTATATTCATTATATTTGTAATAGATATATATTCACTGCATTTGGGATTTATAGATGCTCTCATTCTTTTGTTAGTTATATGCAATGCGGTTGTAGAGCTCATATATAGTTCCAAATTATTGATATAACAAAGTCAACTAGATCAAACTCATCTGTAACAACTGCTATAAACAATGTCTTTGACAAAATTTATGTCAAAATCACAATTTTTCATAAAAAGAGATTTTATGAGAAAAATTGTGTCAAAAGAACAATTTTTTTATAAAAAGATATTTTACCATAAAATTTATTTCAAAAGCACAATGTTTATGAAAAGATATTTTTTTAGAGGTTTCCAAATATACTAAGATCTTAAGAAAACACTTATGCAGAAATCACAATACATGCACTCTCTGTCTCGATCTTCAAGTGACATATCCAGTTGTAAGAGGTTGCGACGGGCTGTAATAAAGACTCAAAATTATGGAAGTTTAAATCAAAGAGGGTGAGGTTATTCTAAACTCTAATGTTCCCTCCTTCGAAATCCTAGGGTTTAGAAACGTCGGGGAATGGGAAAATTTTGGGCCCTCATTTTGTAGTGTTGCAACCCAAAGTGTTTTATCCCAGACTCCAATGTTCCCTCCTTTGAAATCCTAGGGTTTAGAAACCCCAAACAACAGTTTGGGTGTAGGCACATCGTATTTAGGAAGAGGAACAACTCATTATGAGTTTCCCTTATTTCCACTCATACTAACACATTGAAAAAGATGGAAACTGGACGGATTAAAGGTGATACTAGATTCAATTTATAGATAGATTTAATTTACAGAAAATAAGAAAACTAATTGACACAACTTACAAAGGAAAAAAAACAAAACTAAAAAACTGAAATTGAACTGAATCTTTTATATAAAATAAGAAAACTTGATTAACAAAACTTACAAGATAAAAAACAACCAAAATTGAATTGAATCCTAGCTGAGATCTTACCTGCTTGTATGTCAATGCTTGGTGGACATGGGTACCATATGTTCCAACCCATCAATAAGAGGACGACTTGCAATTCCCACTTGAATCAGCATAGACCCAACATGCAGTTCACAACATTGGCCAAGAATGGATCCGTAACCAAATCCCTCCAAGGGTAACAATCAAGAGATCTGCCAATCATTATCTCCAAGGCCCTCCTCCTCACCCATAACCCATCAAAAGATCTACCAGTCATTATCTCCAAGGCCCTCCTCACCCAAGTAGATCTCCTATAGTCCCTAAGAGACGACTCCACATAATATGAAGCCACAGTGCCATTGCAAACAATTATTGCAATTTCGTCATCCTCGTTATCTCCCAATGAAATATACTTGAGCTGGACTTGAGGAGGACTGGGTTTAACAATAACCTATTTATTGGGAAGAGGAATTATTAGTTTCTCCTCTTCCCTCAAATTATCATCATCTATGTTCCCGTTGATGAAATACTGGACATAATCGATGCCAAAGAATCCTAGCAAATATACGAAGGAAACAATATGAACCACAATGGCCACCAACTCCCCAAAACCGAGGAGATGAAGAGGCATTGAAGACTTAATATTCTCCCTCCACCTCTTCACCAGAAAATAAGAGGAAGCAAAAAACAAAACAAAGAACACCTTGTTCGAGAATTTCGACAGGTAGTGGCAAAGCATATGATGTCATTTCCTTTGAATTCACACAATCACCATTATTCATTTTCTTAGTAGAAGCACAACTATCAATGCAATTATCCCTTTTGTTGTTGCTGCAACAATCCATTTCTCCACTAATTTATTTCAAAAATTAATTCCAAAAATGTTTTAGGAAGTGGAAATGAGGGGCTAATTCTTGAATTTTATCATTGGCTAGTTCCCCACTGCCCTTTGAATAAGTGGAACACATGGATTATCATTTGAATACCTTCAATTTTTAAAGACTCCACATATTCAAATGGTCTGGGGAGCCCCAAAACAACCAAAATTGAATTGAGTACTTACTTAACTCTTACCTGCTTATATACCAATGCTCGGCAACAACTGCCATATGATATTGAGCATCCTCCTATAGAATCGAAACCTTTCCACCTTTCCACTAGACTCCATGTTTTCACGGTTCTTGAACTTCCATGGACACTCTCTAGTGCCCAAACTCACCAGAATTTGATTCTCTCTCGCCACTTTGGAGTGGGGCAGATGCAAACATTAATTCTAAACTGTGAGTATCATAATTAGAGGGTCGAGGCCTGAGAATACATGTCCTCCCACACATGCTAAGTCTCTAGAGGAGGCTAGCAGCTTAGCTTTTTGACTCACCCAAGGAAGGATCTAGCTCGCACAAAGAGTAACAAGAAATACTAGATGCGAAAACTTGAAGAAACTAAGTTGAGGGATATTAGAATAATGGAGGAGGGAGATTACTAAGGAGTTAAGTGCAATATTATCAGCGAAAAAAGACGGTGTCTCTGAAGTAGAGCCTAGCCCAATGCATGAGCCAACTAGTTGTATCCTGTCCATCAATACAAAGTAGAGCCTAGCCGCTAGAGGCATTAACTGTTTATCAAAATCGAATTAATTACCTACAAGGACACCAACTCTATTTGATTTAATTGCAAGCTTTCCCCCTGTGTTAGGAAGGTATTAGCATTTATGACAGGTTGTTGAAATACTCGATCGTCAAATCTACGTTTTATGATTTTTCAAGCCTGTGCAGGTTGACGTCTAAAATCCAAGCCTACTTGTCAAATATGTCTTGGAAAAAATAAGTCCTAGAAACCATCAAATTCTATGCCTGTCGCAGACTGCCTCAAAGAAATGGTAGCCTGATTTTAGGATCAATCAAGCCTTGGGATGCATGATATGGATGCTTGGCTTTAACAGTTGAACAAACTTTTCCATGGAAACATGCATTCACCGTGGTTCCAGAGTAATGCAATAGCAGATAAAATTAAAATTTAATGCAGTAGTAGATAAAGGGAAGGCAAAACTTACCACCACACCCAATGCTGAGATCACCTAGCCGCTGAGTCCCAGCAAGGGAAAACCGAGGACAACGTCAACTACTTTTTCCCAATCAAAAATTCAAATTTTAAAAATACAGATATTATTAGCAACTATGGAAAAAATTTCAAATATTGCATTGTACCAACATGATTAATACACCTTCGCGAATTATATATATGCCCTTGTCGGGGACACAATACATAATAAATGCTATTATTGTATTAATTTTTGTAAAGATGAGATGGCATCATTTAAAGTAAATATGCAAATATTAAAATGTTAGCCACATTTATTTTGTGGTAAATATAAAGTAGCGTGTGCTTGAAGAGACATTTTTTTTTACGTTGAACATGTGTGTATTATGTCCTCTTGTCAATCTAAAGAATTTTAAGTGATGCCATGTGACAATTGAATGGGGCATACACAAAGCAACTTTACCAAACAAATTTGTATGATGTCCATGTGACACGCAATTAGTGGACCACAAAAGATTCAACAAATTATCATTGTACTGCAACGCCAATGTCAATTGTGATGCAGGCGCTGTCCATTCAAACCCTTGAGCAGATTAAATATTGACGTTGATTTTTTCCAATGCAATGGTGGGGACTACAGGTACTTTCTTCACTGCATGAATTTAATGCATTATTCTTCGTATGCAGCCTTGCTAACCTCTCATACAATTTTACAACTTGCTTTAGCATACTTTCTTTTTGTTATGGATATGGTTACAAAGACTGTGCTGATAGTTTGTTGCATATGTTGTATTTTCCAATTTTAGCTATATTCAATAGTACATGGTCTATATTTCTTTCAATAGATATCTCCATTTTTTAAATGATTTTATGCTCTCTGTATTTTACAAGATCGACTAGCTCTCTCTTATGCTCTCAACTAAGAATTGTTTACAATTTTGCAATTTGCTTTGGGATGCCTTCTTTTTCTTATGGATATGCTTATGGAGACCGATAAATAGTTTGTTGCATATGTTGCATTTCTTAGTATTAGCTCTATTCAGTAGTGTTTTGCATATGTTTATAGTATACCGTCAACGCTAATCATTGTCATTGCATTTACTGTTGCTGACTTGTTCATTGATTTCCTAACATAGAGCAAGATAGCCAATTGCAATTTTAATAAACAAGAAGCCAACGCAGATGCAATGTCGGGACATTATCATGTCGTGGCTCTTATTTCATTTATTATCCATTAAGTAATAGTTTATATGTAATTTCATATAATGTGTCATCCATAGTCGGGAAATAAATATGACTTTTAGAAACAACTAGTTTAAATGACACATTTGATGAAGGTTGGAAATGGCACAAATTTAAAGGGGAAATTGCACATTTATATGTAGATTTATGTCTTTGAATTATATATATAGCATATGCACATATATTTAATAAGCTGGTAACTAGCATATGTACATTGTAACTAGCATTCAATTTGCGTTGAATCGTTATTAGTTTCCACTTTGACTAATTTTTTTTGACATTTTCCTAAACTCTAACGTTAGACTTTAGAATTTTAATTTTTTTTCTCCAACATTACAAATTCATTTCTCCAACATGCCATTGGCTAATCGACTTGGAAGTCTTAATGCACAATCGACAACTGGCTTCTTGGCAACAAAAAATAATTTTAATGTATTCATTCTGTGTGTTGGGTGGGAGAGGCTGTATTGGTGGACTTCTTCCAATGGTTGTACGTTAATATTTAACTTGCTTGGACCTTCACATTTTGGTGGTTATGGCAGTCCAATATTATTTTATGACAGTGTTTGGAAGTTGTCAAGCAAATTTGTAATAATAGATAAACATTCGAACCAACTATATATTGCAGTGAACTATAGATAACATAAGCTATTTCATTCTTCACATTAATAATTTAATTTAGGGATTACTCACTGCCTTCACCGCCATTTCCAATTGATCAACTAATCTCACCGCGTTCACCGCCAACTGATCAATTGATCTCACTGCGTTCACCGCCAACTGGAGATTCCCCATCGCTTTCACGGTCATCCGACTTCACAACATGTATTTGAAAATATATATATTATAGTGAACTATAGAGAACATAAACTATTTCATTATTTGTGCTAATGATTTAATTTGGGGGATTGCTCATCAAATTCACCACCAAATAATCTCACTGCCTTCACCGCCAACTAGAGATTTTCCCACTGCTTTCACCATCGTCCGCCTTCACAAGATTCTTGTAACCTTAAGATCAATAATAGTCATCAACTGAAAACGATTAGATGCCTCTTGCAAAGTTTGTTTTCTTAATATGTATTGTATTTTTGAAAGCCAAAATAGAAAAACAAAGCACATGAAATACTTAGATTTCTTCTCACGTTGAAGGTTTAGCAGCATTTTCTTACGTTGATGGAAGGCTAAGTGCCTTCAAAGGGTTGTTGTTTGAACAACCTTCTCGCAGTTCACCTACTTTTGATTTTGCCACCTAGTTCAATTTGCAAGTGTAATAATAGTTGAAAATTTATATGCTCAACGATGATATCATTTTTTTGCTAGTTCAAATAATGTTTATTGAAATTGATACCTCAACCATTATTTGTTTTCTCTATTAAAAAAGGTAAAAGGACATACATGTACTGATTAATAAACATACAATACACCTCTAGTTCATCCCATATGCTTTTTCCTTTTATAACAACACCTTTTGCACAGAACATCCATGAGTTATCTTGAATTGAAGATCCACATGTTAAACCAGAGAAATTGTTAATCTTGTAAATAGCACAGGGACTGCACAAGACTTGGTAGATTTGAGATCAACGTGATATCCACTAGATTTGAACTGTTGCACTTGGAATTTGAGCTGCCATAAGAGGAGTGGGCCATTAATAGACAATACCTAAAGATTGTTATGGTAGAATAATGTCGTTGGGGTTTAAACAAATAATGCCTAACCTTATGCATAAAAAAAATACTAACAAAATTTTGTAATAATTGGAACATCATGGTTCTCCAATGGGTTCTAGGAAGGAACAAAACCAAGGGTCACAAACTTGGTGTCTGTTTATGCCTGAAGAGCAATCCTTGGAAATAACTACTTTTCTCTTTGTCTCTAGTACCTTTGATGGAAGATAAACCTCACCAAGGAGGGGTAATCAACTATCTCTGGATAAATGGGATCCCCAATATTTGGATCTTAACGAAGGGGGGTTGTGGATACGTAGCTAATGGGAATTGAATCTTAACCTGGAATTGGATTAGTAGGCTATGTCTCTTAACCTAGAATGAATTATTTCACCAGATCAAATGCAATTGTGGGTACCTTTGCTTCTTGTGTTGCTTCTTAAAGTCGATCACCTTCAACTACCTCTTCCTCTCCCGCTACTACTTATGTTTTATATTATGCAAGATTTGTATGAAATATGCATAAGAGTATGTGATGATAAAACACCATACAATCTATGGATTTACTTTGCTGCTATGGAAAAGGAAATACTCACTACATCTCATTTGTTTACTACTATCATCTTGGAACTAGAACAGATACCGATACATCACTTTCGGACAAATTCTTCATCTATCACCTAGTTGCTTAAGCTTTTGCCTAGATGATTAATGCAAGGTGATGTTTGGACGTTTGAAGGCATGACTATTGGGCATAATGCAAGGTGTAGGATGACGTTTGGAGGTTTGAACCCGTGACTACTAGGCATAATACGACTTGACATTTGAACCCTTGATAAGCATTCAAGTGGTATGTCCCACTAAAGTTCCTTTTTTAATGATATGTTACTGGGTGGGGCATTTTAGTATGATTTCACAATATGTTATTGTTTAGTTATGCATGGTAACATGCCACAATTTATAAGTTCCTTCCTTGTGAGTGTTATCGGGTGAGGGGTTTCAGTATAATTTCAAACATAAATTATTTTCCTTTTCCATTTTAGAACATATCCCTTATCTCTATTACTAAATGGAATGTATGTTATATTTTAACATTATTTATTGTACACAAAGTATAGATACATAGGAGGTCCTTTTTTAGGATTCTTTGTGGTTGGTTATAAGGAACAATTAACATTGTTATATGATATCTCTATCTATCAAGAAGTCCAATACAACACATTTATAACATCAGTAAATCAAGGGAGATGAGACATTGTTCATCACTCCATAATACTACATATCTTTTCCTATTCATTGTATAAATAAATTTCACAAGGATTTGAAATTTCGTATGTACTCCTTTGAGATCTCAAATTGGAGAAGGATATACACCCATTGGCTGTGTGGAATTTCTTGCATTCAAAGTATGTCTGTAATTCAGAATGTACCTTGAATGCCTTACAAATCCATAATGTTAGTTCTGTGTTTTTCCTCAATTTCAAATATGATGAGTAATTGTGCATAGATTATCATGTGACCTAAAAAAAATAGGCTTTTTAGATGGAGAATAGTCTAAATTTTGAATTTTATACTTTAATGTTTAGTCAATTATGTTGTTATAGTCACTCCAACGACTCATGTATGAATATATGCATCAACATGAAGATATATCCATATATTAATGTCACCCATGATATAGCATACCAAATATTCTACCTCCAAATGAAATTATTAATTAGCACCCATTGATTAAATCTTGTAAATCTTAAGATCACATGCTCCAACCTTTACATTCTTATCGAAGACTTAGTGCTCTTATATACACAACCAATTACATTAACTATGACAAACCTTTAAACATATAGCTCTTCTTCTTAGTTGAATTTCCATTCTTTGAATCCTGGAATAGAATTAGGCCTATCCCTCCTTACTAGTATTGATCTTTAACAACATTTCTTCATAATAAATCACCATGTGTTGTTAAGTATCCTGGACACCCACATAAATGGGGGAAAATAGGTCTGAATATATGCCCATTTAAAAATGATATTTGACACTAAAAATGGCTTGCTTTGCATAGCACGGGTCATTCCAAGGACTTTTTACAACAAGAATTCTCGTGAATTGATCACTCGTGGCATCCTCATGCAAGTCTATTAATAATATGGGATGACGTTGCAACCTTAAAACATTATCATCTCATAAATAACATTGCTATTGCTGGACAAAACTAAACTCTTTCAATACCAACAATGTTCAAGAACACAAAACGCTTCCAGTCATTCTTAAAAACTGGATATGTCATCATCACGACTATGTCATGCTATTACAATCACTTGTTAGAATGCTGAAATTCTATTTTAAATGTTCAAGGAGTACCATCTCGGTTAGCATTTATTAACACTAGTTATTTTAAAAACTAAGTTTGACGATTAAGCAACTAAAATTAAATAGAATTGTGGCCATTTTCCATGACCTAATCTTTTGTGTTATCTTCAACATGCTCCTCCAAGATTAAGATGGTCACTACTACATTGTTGGGTTGGTGAATCGTGGTGTTGTCAATTCCATTGCTTCCTGAGTAATCAATAATTATTGATTGTTGTCAAGAGTTATTCATGGAAATTAAGAGTGACCATAATCGTATCAACTTGTTCTCCATAAGCACTAATGCTTCCTTCAATAGTGCAGGTGAGCATCCAAGTTGGACGTATGAAATGTAATCTAACAACCAACCTCTTCATCATCATCCATGTGAGTATCCAACCAGGATGTATGGGTTTTAACCTAACAAACGATCCCTAGCAATCCCTCCATCTACAAATTCATCCAACAAAAATTGTTGTGAATGTCTCGAATATATTCTCGAACATCTCTTATTCCATTTTGAAAGCTCTTGCAATTTTTCCTACAAGTCCAAAAGCCAATCCCCCAAGGTGTAGGGTAAGACTTCTACCACCTATGAAACCTGTAACACCATCCCCAAATCACAATACATACCAAGATTATCCCCCGCGACTCTGAACTTGGAAACGTGAATAACATAAAATGAATAGGAAGGAACATAAAGTAAGGAAACCCAAAGCATCCCTATGGCCAGACTACCCTAAGATCCTCCACACATGATGACATCTACTGCATCAAGGTGTGAACTGATGGCATAAAATGACAACTATCAGCATTAAATGGAGATGGGACCATTCTTGTTGAGGTAAGGGCTAGATTAAATACCAAATCCATCATAAAATTCAAAGGAGTGACCTTAGGGGTACCATAGAACTTCAAATCTTTAGGGGATCCAACATGAAGTTTGTTGGCCCCCATTTATAATCATACCTTGCTTACCAAAAGAGTTGCATTATTTGCAACTAGATCTGCTGCTTTATTATTTTCTCGACGCACATGAAAAATTTGAGCATCAGGAATTTGATTCAGAATCATATTGGTATGATTTTGTAATCTTCCCGCTATCTTGTCTTCAAGATCCTCTCTTAATTTCCTTGTTTGAGAGATAATTAAGAGGGAATTTCCAATAACAACAATCAAATAGATGCCAAGATAAACAATGTTTTCAATTCCTTAATAAAGAGCCTGACGCTTTGCTTGAATATTTATGGCTTTCCCTAGTCCCCATCCAAAAGTTAGTACTTCATTTCCTTCAAGATCCAAAAGGACCCCCCACACCCGCCTCCCCATAATTTCATCAGAACATTTATTAAGTTAGATTTGAACCCAAATAGGGAGGATCACAAAATAACCTCCCAACCACAAACCACAAGCCATCTTAGCCTCTTGATTTCTACTAATTTACTCTCCCTTTCCACATGGATATGTTGAGTATGGTTGCCATTGATGTCAAAGGAGTTCATTAATGACAAAGGAAATGACATGACATGTATGATGACGTGACATGTGTAATGAGGTTACAAATTCATATGACGACGTTCTAGTGCTCTCATGAAGTCAGTTTTACAATTTGACACCATTCTATAAAAATATGGCAACTTGCTGAAACTCTGAAAATTTGACTAAGTATAGGAAAATCAGAGTTCATTAATGACAAATGAATAACAAAGGAAGTGATGACATGGCATGTGGCATGTGTGATGAGGTTTCAAAGTCATATGATGGTGTTCTAGTCCTCTCATGAAGTCATTGTTATAATTTGACACCATTATGTTAAAGTACGGCAACTTGCTGAAACTCTGAAAATTTGACCAAGTATAAATTCTTCTTAATATGACTAAGGGTCCTCTGTAAAATACATGTCCTCTTCTGTATTTAATGAATTAAATGACAATGAGGATATAGACATATAGATTGTTGTCTTGCATCTAACCATATGATTTTTTGTCAAGACAGTCTTTGAAGGCGAAGTTATTAGTTTGCCAAAAGTACTTTTTGGCATGATTTGCACTATTTCAGTTCTGGTAAATGTTGGGTCACGGTTTTTTCCATATTTTCATCACCTATGGACATATATTGCATCCCTCTTCTTCCTATTATTATCCATTTATCATTCCATTTTCCATCCATTTGTTGTAACTGCCCGTAAAATACCATATTGCTCCCATTGATGCTTTAGTGGTTAATCATGATTATTTTCCTTTATTTTTAATGAATTGAAGACTATTATGCATAATTTTACTGATGATGGTTTGTGGAATGATTTTTCATATCAACAATAGTATCACTCATGGTTCAAGCCTCCAAAGTTGGCATGCTAGCACACGTCCACATGGAGATTCACAACATGGTTTCATTCCTAGGATTGATTATGTGGATTTGTGATTTCAATTCATGCCCAAGTCCAACATAGCAGCCTCCAGTTCATGATCAAATGACCTTAACCAAAAATACATGTCCAATAAGAACACGTTTATTTACGTTTTGATTTGCAGGTAGATGGAGAAGAATCTTGAAAATTCGAGACATGGATTTTGTGCGTAACGACCGCAATTACCTGACTCACAAGGAAATCGCCAAACAAAGCCACCGTTTGAGATATACAACTGGTTCTCTAAATGTGTAACTCCCAGATTTGTAGTTACGACTGTGTCTCAAATTAGCAAATTTGTTAAAACGGATTCCAAGTTGAGAATTCGGTTCCTCATCCTTATGAAGGATTTTTATGTATAAATATGTAATCAAACTCATGAGAGAGGAGAGAGAGGACAAGAAGCAATGTTATGTTGTAGAATTTGATCCAAACTCTGTTGTAATAATTTCATTCCAATAATACAAGCTGGCAGTTTCTTAATTTTGGAGTTGTAGACCTTCATTGTGGAGATCTAGCTCTGCTTAGTGGAGGAAGGTCCCTCTTCTTTGAGTAGATGTTGGTAGTGTTGATTGTAAGTGTGTGAATTTGTTTATCATTTAGTTCTTGCTTTCATTCATTGTAAGATTCATCGTTGTTGTTATTCATGTTAATTTATTTTGATAGACCGTTGGCCAACATAGCATTTCTTTCAGGTTTATGTAATTAGATCTTGCTTCATAAGAGTTGATTTTGTTTTTAGATTTACAGTATGGTTTTATGAATATGTTTGAGGTTTGATTTATTTTCAAGAAGGTGTGATCTAGTTTACAAAGAGTTTTGATTTCATGCCAATAGATCAACAGTGTCAGGTAGAAATTGTGCTTGCATAGATATTGCATGATAGCTTTAAAATAAAATACTTCCTTGGGTTGACAATTTATGTTTTGGGAATTTCAACTTTTTATTTCATTAGACAATTATTTTTCCCAACATTTTGTCGTCGTTGCCGAGGAAGTTATCAATTGTGCAAAAGTGAATTTGACATTGTTTTGTAGATGCATGATTAAAGTAGAGCAGGGTGGTAAGACGTAGTGAAGAGCTATGCATCGTTTGATAGACTAAAACGGGCTCGACCTCATAAGGGTCAGGGCATGTAGGTGCCATGATTACTTTTCAATTGATTGAATTTGGTTTGAGTGTAGATTTTTATTTTTATTTTTTGCATTCATTTTTATTTTGTTCTCAATTTTTGGTGTGTAAATATTATAATTCCCCTTAGTGGTGTTGTAAGCACCACCCATTCTACTAACAAGTTGACAGGAACATTCGAAGAAGGAGCCTCAAAATAGCACATGAAGAACTTAACGAATAGATGGCAAGTAAGAAAGATGCAGAAGTTGCTACCTTTGAATTTCCCATTGGAGATTTAGGAGGAGTGGCACCAACGCAAAGCGTTCCCCCACATGTTCTACCAAATTTTCACTGTTTGGAAAATGAAGACCCTGAGGTATTTTATTTGAATTTGAAGTACTTTGTAGAGGATATTATTGTACTAATGATAAAAAGTTGAATATGTTTCCCCTTACTCTAAAAAGATCAGCTCTCTGATGGTTCATGATCCTCGGTGAGAATTGCATACAAACTTGGAAAGACATGAAACATGTATTCTTGAAAAGGTACCAAGATTATTGCAGGGTCAATGAAGACATCTTCAGAATGACACAAGGAGAAGAAAAGAGTATGAAGGACTAATGGAACGCTTTCAATACAATCTCCAAAGATCCAAACAAAGGAAACTGGGGAAGGAGACCTTGAAAACACTCATACTTAAAGGAATCCAAGATGAATATTTAGAAATCTTAAATCTGATGGGAACAGGTGATGTGTTTCAGCTATCATATGATGATGTTTGTGAGTTATGTACAAGGTATTTAAGAGGAAATTCCAAGATTGGTAAAAAATTTAAGGAACCTTCCTCTCGATTTTTGAAATCTGCTGCCAAAACATGAGTTATAGGAGCTGAAATCAGAAATTTATTTGAAAATTTTAATGTTGATATCATTGGTTCACTAAATTCACAATTGGTTGTTTTGCAGGTTAAGGAAAGACATGAGGAATTTGAAGAAACAATTTTCCCTTGGTGGTAGAAGCAACATCTTGCAATGGATTGTCCTTTGGATAGTATCACAATTTGTGGCATATGTGGCCTAAATCATTCCACAGATTGTCGCCCCTCCTTACCCTGGATGAAAGCAACATATCAAAGAGATCTAGGAGTTGCAGCAAACTCATTGCAACAATCATGGCAAGCGTGGCCTACATGTATGGTTCAAAACTCTATCCCTCCATTTCCTTACTCTCATACTCAATCATTGAATACTCCTCCACCATGGCAGTTGTTGCAGCCTCAATTTAACTCTTACATACCCTATCCACAAGGTTGGAATGGCCTATCTTATGATCACATGGCCACTCTTCATCATGCTGCAACACAACTTGGCCCTTCAATATTAGCCTCACAAACCAATCCTCTACACCAACCACATCTATCTTCTCATCAAACTCCTTGGTATCCAACACAATTTCCAGTCCAACCCACCCTCCACCCTAATGATAATAAAGCAGTACGATATGCTTACAATGTTGAACTGCAAAATTTTTCTACATTTCCCTCCCATTCTACCTCATCTACACCACTGCAAAAAGATTGTGCATGGTTGCAGCAAGTCCACACAAGACCTAAACAGGTTATAGGTCCAAGATTTGCAGATGGAGTTTCTTCTAGTCCTCATCAGCAAGCAGACAAGATCAACAAGCCACACATAATATTTAATGAAGAACACATATTAAAACCAAAAACTAAAGGACTTCTAGCATCATTGTCACTAGATTTGAATCTCTTATGCATTCAAGAAGATCAGTTTTCTAAAGATATTCATGATGTAACAACTATGAGAAGTCAATGGCACAAGGACTATATTGAAACTTGGTTTCAATCTACCATCAGTCTGCAACATCATTCCATACTTCAACAATTCTTGGCACCATCATTTCAAGGGAAGTTGATCTCTCGTATCCTAGAATTCATAAAGTTATATTTTCCTGTTGGGAGTATGAGAATACTTGAGTCCTTTCTTCGAAAGTGGATCCATTGGAAGTTTTCCTACACTTGAGAAGAATTTGTTATTTCCAAGTAGTGTAGGACATTGTAAATAAATAAAATAGTAAAGAGAACAATAAATCTAGTTGTGAAAACCAGTTTACTAGCACCACTAGACATGAACTTTTCTTGAAGATCTAAGTGAGGTAAATTTATGGAAAATCATTGGTAATATCCCATTTGATTTTTCACTTATATCTAGGATGCATAGATAGTATCATTTTGTTTTGAATAAGAACTCTTGGACACATGGTGTAGTGAGAGCCACCCATATTACTAATCTCTCTTTTTCAGGAAGTTGGTAAAAGGAAGGAAGCGCTAGTGAATGAAGACTCCACAGAGAAAGGAGCCAAATGATTATGTAACCTTCAAGATTGAAACTTGTGCGATCATCATGGTATGTGTTTAGTTTTCATTTCTATATAACACATCCACAAAAATACACAGGCTTTATTTCAAACATTATATCATTTTTAAGAGTTGCAACAGTTGCTGCAACACACCGTGTAAGACAATCTAGGCACTCAATGCTTGAATTTTTTGGTATGGGTGTTTAAATTTATATCATTAAAAACATTCACACTTATTTCGGTCACTTTTTGGGAGCCATATTTCATTTATTAGATTTTTGCAGCATTTTGGCTTGAAAGTTTTACGGAAACACAGTCGAGACAGTCTATTTTTGGGCGACCAAATGGAAATATTTTTAAAACCTGTTTCATTTCTAAGTATCCCTTTGAATATAGTTTCCAAAAAAAATTGGATTGGACATCGAACGAAAAACTTTTGGTCAAAATACTAACGGGGTGTCAAGAAGGCAGCATAGGAACAAAGCCGGGATAGTCACTTTTTTTATGCCTTATTGGATATATATTGAAAAAATATTTCATTGGTGTATTCCCCTATGAATCTAGTTTACAACACAATTTGAATCACTCAATTCCGATATCATACGAAAAATTTAAGACCAAAATACCGACTACCTATCACAAATCAGCATCTTTAAAAACCCGGTTTCCTAGACGGTTCATTAGCATAGTTAACCCATCAATTCCTTTTGGATTCGAAACCTGTTTCAAATGGAGACACCTATATGAATCTACTTTCATCTCCAATCGTAATCACGTCAATCCGTTATCAAACGGAAAATTTATGCCTAAAACCGTGACTGTTGGTCTAGTTTGGAATTCGAGAAACAACTTGTCATACAGGTTGTTACTGAGAAAATTTGGAATATCATCACATAGAATTTTTAAAACCTGTTTCAATTGGGAATAGACCTATAAAATTACTTTCATTTTTCTTTGGAATCACTCGAATCAGACAAGGAACGAAGAATATATGATTCATACACTGCTAGTGATTCTAATTGGCCATCACTCTCCCACAGGTATAAATTGAATTTTCTACATTCATTTTGGATCTGTTTTATAAGTAATTGCTTGTTTTTTTCATAAGTGTTGGGTGAATAGAGACCAATCACCTCTCTTCTTCCATTATCTCATATTTTATTGCAGACAAGTGCAAGGTTTTTGCAGGTCCTTGGAAGAAGAAGGTCAATGCATGCACGAGTGACTCTTGAATACTTTTTCTCAATTTGTAAATGGATTGATCACATAAAATGGATAGATTTATGTGAAAACCATATAGATACTAATGTTTCTGAAGTCAAGTCCCATTTCTACATGCCAAGAATCAGTTTAAGACAACATTAAGCTCATCACACTCGTCATACCAATTGTTGCTAAAAGAAACCTCTCAAGAAGCCAATTGTGTTATGGTAGATTCATCCACCTTCCTCTTTTCAAAGCTCTAAAAGTCCATTCATGTCGAAGTCCCATTTTCCACTGCTTATGTAGTCAACCTCAACCTTTTTATTTTCTATCACTGCTACATCACGACTTCACATATACTTTCCACTTCTGAGTTTCAGGTTGGTTCTATTTTTCACTATGATTCTTCACAATCATTAATTTTGTACTCGTATGGGATGATGTGGAACTCATTAAGGTCCTCCTTCCAATGGTCTTGTCCCATCGACTCCAACACATCATCTGGGATCGATATTAGAGTTTTATAGTGCCCTAGGATCTGCATGAATCAATGGTAGATTTCCTTGTTGTTAATCATGGGGATTCATCAATGCCTCTTGATTGACAAATCTTGTAGGTGACTCGACTACAACACATCCATTCATACCTGTCAAGATGCACTAAGGTACTTTAGAGGTTATTGTCATCAAAGGTGAGATGCTCCACATTGGTTAACGACATACATTAATGGTCAGTAATCCAATGATTTCTTTCCATGCTCGAATTCAACACATGCATTCGCATGGTAAGAATTGTACCTCGGTTTTGTAGCAGTTAAATATTATGTGATCTAACGGTTTCAACAGTGACTTGCAACATCATTTGTTTCAGTAGTTTTTCAATTCCTTTCCATTTTCATTCCAGCAGTTGATTTTCAGAATAAGAGAAGGAGCTTTATGCTTTTGTGGCATAATTCCTCCTCATCATTTGTCTCATCAATTAGTTTTACATGCAACCAAGACAACATCATTTCAGATCATATTCAGTCTCAAACAGTTTCAAATCTCAGCCACATCTCTCTCAAAAATAGTTTGGCCTACATTAGCTCCAGCAGACATCAATCCATCCATTCCAATCAACGATTCCATT
This sequence comes from Pseudotsuga menziesii, assembly GCA_001517045.1. Lineage (NCBI taxonomy): Eukaryota > Viridiplantae > Streptophyta > Pinopsida > Pinales > Pinaceae > Pseudotsuga > Pseudotsuga menziesii. The sequence goes on along the minus strand of LPNX010104958.1, from coordinate 194,529 downwards.
GAGGTAAAACTTGAGGTAAAATAACATGAGTTTTTTTATTTATTAAAGATTTAGGAAAATGTCATGAAGAATCATTAAACATTATCCATTTCTATTTTGTATATAACATTTCCACTTCTTTACCACTAGTTATTTGTCCTTCATCATTCCAATCCATGCACTCCCAAGTTAAGTCCTTAGGCTACATCTCCTGTGTACCAAGCATGAGAAAATGATCTACTGTTGCCACGCAAGAACTAACAGTAGGAATACAAGGCATTGTTGTTTCTTCATCAGAACCTACAGTGGAAGAAGCATATGTTGGCATACAACAAAGGATACATTCAGAGCATGAAGAGTAAAGAGTTAAAGAATGGGTACATGGCAAGAATGGTGGACATGGTAGTAGAGTATTTTTGAAGACACCACAACAAGTCCATGGCTTCATAATTCACATTCAACCTTCTATCTCTAGTTTTTTTGTTGTTGCATCTTAGAAAGTGAAGATATATCCCAGGAAAAATCAAGAAGCCAAAGCATCCTCTACTATACAACATTCTCTAAATGCCATCTCCAACACAATATCTTCCTTGCTTGATTTCTGTTTGTCTACATCGCCATCCACACGTTGCCCATATTTTATTCAAGATTTCCATTGTATACTCATACTTTAGCATGCTACTACAGTCTTGGAAGGAAATCTATGGCAGAAAATTGACAAATGATTTCATAGCCCAAAAAAATATGATCTCTGCATTCCTGTAGCAACTTGTCACATGGGGCATATGAGGACAACATAACTCCAACACTTGATATTTAACAGACTCAAAACCTCTAGTATATTACAACAGTAATATGGACTAGTTGCTTGGATCATGACATCTTACAATAACAGTAGCAGGGCATTCATATGGCTGCAATTAAAATTGAGATTGTGAAACAAGGGGCAGCCTTAAAAAGCAACACATTCATGATTTAAAGGAAACCAAGAAAAGATAAAATGTAGGCTTGAAAAAATAATGTTGATGGAATTTCCGGGACTATAATCAAACCACCATGACATTAAAAAGTTTGCTGAGAGCTACATAATACACAACAACAGAGCAACCATGTAAGTTCTAACCTATCCTACTACTATTTTCCAAAATTTTGAGGCACCATATTTTGAGCCATATATACAACAACATTAACATAAATTATTTGGAAACATTTTTTGGCATTAATCTTAAAATGGATATGGTAAATGGGATGGGAAAATTTAAACATATTTGAGTCACAATTTGATTCATAAGTGGGATTCAATACCTTTTGTTCATGCTTGGTATGTCTGCAATAATGGATCTCAATATTTGTTGGCATGGATGTGGTCTTTCATACTTGAAAGAGGGAAGTCTTAAATGAAGCAGTTGGCACATAGAAAGACAGTGAGGCTTGTGGTAATTAATTTGAAGGTCTTTGATGCATGAATTGGTTTACCTCTTCAAAGTTGTTGTGAACAAAGACCAAGACAATGAGGCTTGTGGTAATTAATTTGAAGGTCTTTGATGCATGAATTGGTTTGCATCTTCAAAGTTGTTGTGAACAAAGACCAATCTAGGGCCCCCACATATGGATCATCATGGACCTCAAGAATCAATATTTTTTTCATATTTGGGAAAAATTTCTTTTATTGTGCACTTTGGCACTACAAATCCTCTACTGTAATTTGAATTGTACATTATGTTCAGCCTATATTATTTGAGAATGACATCATGTTAAGTTTGGGGGAGATGGATATTTCAAACTTAGCTGAAAACTCTTATCTTCCATGAGCAACATGGAAATTATTCAGTTTGGCCGCGGGGGGGGGGGGGAGTTACCATGCTTATTGGTTTGCCATTCATGTTACTCATGCATGTTATTTTTCCATATTTAATGTAGAAATTGAACTGATGATATCTTGCAGACCGAGAAGTGAATTCTCGTGAAACTTGGACAAATCTGGTAAGTTTCAGCTCAATCCAATGCACGATTTTCAAGAAAATGACCATCATCACCTAAAACTATTTTTCCTATATCTCGAGATACGTGCATTAGATGGATTTTATTTTTGGTGTGAAGCATTGTGGTAAGAGGAATATAATCACTAAGTTTCAGAAGAAGAAAAAATGTTGCACGGTTTTCGAGAAAATGACCATCATCACCTACAACCAATTTGCATCTTTCTTGAAATCCGTGATGTGGGTATCTCTGATTTTTCGTGTAGAGATGAATTGGACTAGTAGAAACTTTCCTGCAAAATTTCAGCCAAACCCAATTTGTCATTTGGGAGAAAATGGATTAAGAAGTTTTTTGTTCTATTTGTTGAAACTCCGCTAAATTTAGCGCTCTTTTGCTGAAACTCTGCTAAATTTAGCACTTTCTTGCTGCAACTCCGCTAAATGACTACAACTCCGCTAAATTTTTCTTTGCATTCTCCGCTAAATGGCTGAAACACCGGTAAATTCTAATTGCTGACATTCCACTAGAATTGCTAGAAGTTACTTGAGGGCTACTTTTGAAGGAGAAATGCAACAACCACTATTTGAAGAAGTTTTGAAGTATTATTCCATTAGCATCATAAATGGGAAAGTAGAGTGGTTTTGGTCACTATGCATGGTAAACTGAAAACAACAATTGATAGAGTCCTTCTAGTTTGGATGCTACACATGTTTTGGGTTGCATGAAGACATGCAACAAGTTCAATTTGGTGGAGATGTTGGGTCACAGATTTGTCCATATTTTCATCACATATTGCATCCATCTTCTTCCTATTATTATTATCCATTTATCATTCAATTTTCCATCCATTTGCTATAACTGCCTGTAAAATACCATATTTCTCCCATTGATGCTTTAGTGATTAATAATGATTATTTTTCTTTATTTTTGATGAATTGAAGACTATTATGCATAATTTTACTGATGATGGTTTGTGGAGTGGTTTTTCATATTAACAACAATAGCACTCATGGTTCAAGCCTCCAAAGTTGGCATGCTAGCACATGTCCACATGGATATTTACAACATGGTTTCAATCCTAGGATTGATTATGTGGATTTGTGATTTCAATTCATGCCCAAGTCCAACATAGCAGCCTCCAGCTCATGATCAAACAACCTTAACTAAAAACGCATGCCATATAAGAACACATTTATTTGTGTTTCGATTTGCGGGTAGATGGAGAAGAATCTCGAAAATCCAGGACATGGTCTTTGTGCGTAACAATCTCAATTACCCGACTCAAGAGGAAATTGCTAAACAAAGCCACGGTTTGAGATATACAACTGGTTATCTAAACATGCAATTCTCATATTTGCAGTTACGACTGTGTCTCAAATTAGCAAATTTGTTAAAACAGATTCCAAGTTGGGAATTCGGTTCCTCATCCATATGAAGGATTTTTATGTATAAATATGTAATCAATCTCATGAGAGAGGGGGGAGAGGAGAGCAAGCAATGTTATGCTATAGAATTTGATCCTCAATCTGTTGTAATAATTTCATTATGATAATATAAGCTAGCAGTTTCTTAATTTTGGAGTTGTAGACCTTTATTGTGGAGATCTAGCTTTGCTCAGTGGAGGAAGGGCCCTCTTCCCTGAGCAAATGCTAATAGTGTTGATTGTAAGTGTGTGAATTTATTTATCATTTAGTTCTTACTTTCATTCATTGTTAGATTTATCGTTGTTATTCATGTTAATTTATTTTGATAGATCGTTGGCCAACATAACATTTCTTTCAGATTTATGTAAATTAGATCTTGCTTCGTAAAAGTTGATTTTGTTTTTAGATTTATACTATGGTTTTATGAATATGTTTGAGGTTTGTTTATTTTCAAGAAGGTGTGATCTAGTTTACAAAGAGTTTCGATTTCGTGCCAATAGATCAACAGTGTCACGTAGAAATTGTGCTTGCATAGATATTGCACGATAGATTTGAAATAAAAGACTTCATCGGGTTGACAATTTATGTTTTGGGAATTTCAACTGTTTATTTCATTAGACAATTAATTTGCCCAACAATAAATCTGTCCAAGTGGCATCAGTAAAATGCCCACCATATTTTGTAGGCCCAATGATAAAATTATATGAGACCATCAGGTTTTATCTTGTTGATGTGTCCATGTGACCATGGTCTCAGTTCCCCTAAAACGTGTTTGAAGAAAAAATTACAGGTCTGCCAAAATGAGGTTTCAAACTGTTTTGGGAAATTTGCTGAAAATTGACTAAGTATTGAAAAATCAGTCTAAGTTTCCCTAGTCAAATGCCCGTCATATTTTGTAGGGAACTGATAAAAATAATCTGAGACCGTCGAGATGTAGCTTGTTGATGTGTGCATCTGACCATGGTTTTATTTATCCTAAAAGATGCTTGAAGACAAAGTTATAGGTCTGCCCAAACAAGGTTTTGCACCAGTTCATGAAAATGCGTGTTTCCATAATGAAGAGATGCATTGGTGAAAAGGTTTTAATGAAGGGACGTGATGATGAAAATACACAATGGTTCAAAGACATGATGAAACAAGTATTTAAACAGAAGTTCGAAGTGGAAGAAAGATGTCTTAGCAATCCAGATCAATGTAACAAGAGAAGACAGAGACCAATGAAGTGAAGAATAATTAGTAATAGAATTGAAGAAAAAGATCAAATTATGGTGGTAGGGTGGTGCTAGGGAAGACTGCAAGCTTGCAAAGGGGTTGTAGCCTCCTTCCAGTAGTGGCTGGAAAATAGGGTGTTATAGCATCCTAATCTTTTGGAGCATGCTGAAACAGGGTGTTGCAACATACTTCAGTTCTAGCTGAAAAACTTGGGGATTGGTGTCTCCAGCAAGTTGTAGCTTGCAAAAACAATTGTAAATATAATTTTGCAGTTATAGAAAGTTTTTGTGGTTTTCTTAATTGGGATTCCACGATAAATGTTGTGTTTTGTGTATCTTGTTGATTCCATGTTTTAATGAATAAGTTAAAAGTGTAGGTTGTTGATTCAGATTCAAGGAACATAACGCGGACTTGAGATTGAAAAGGCCTCGGAAATCTTCCCTAGCCGAACACTTTTCAAAAACCAGCCACCAAGTCTGCTTGGAAAATGCTAAAATTGTTGCTAGAGTTGACCATTATGGAAAAAGAAAGGTGATGGAATCCCTCAAGATTGAATTAAATCCTAATGATATAAATATAGACAAAGGATGGAAACTTAGTGAAAATTGGAAACCCCTCCTCCACATGCTTAAAAATTAAAAATTTGCGTTTCATGAAAACATTATTCTCATACCATAGCCGGCCTAAAAATATGTTATGATATATTTTAATGTTTTATCTATATATTAATATAAATATCTACTATCTATTAGACATCCTACTCATACTTGATTAGAGCTCCTGATGATGATCCCGGTAGGGACTGAAACACGTCGAGTATCCCTTAACTAAACACATAGATCCTTAATTAAAAAACTCTTACATG
>LPNX010104958.1:101891-178886 GCA_001517045.1 Pseudotsuga menziesii | reverse complement strand
AATTAAGACATTAGGCATCAATAATTTTTAAATTATAATGATACATCCACAACGAGCTAGCCTGGTTCATCCGGGTGAGGGGAAATGCGTAGGCTCGGGAAGACAACAAATAGGTAAATCGGCAGTCGGGCGATACACGGATCGGATGGGACAAGGCTTCTGCACTGGATGGGAGAAGGCTCCAGGAGCCGCAATGGCGGAGGAGCGTAAGAAACGGGTGAGTGGCAACGCAGGCGACCAAGGAAATCGGACGGTGGAGAGGAGTGGGTCGGCGGATAGAATGCTCCGTTACCCACAACGGCGGACGGGCCGCAGGTCAGAGACAGGCGACGAGGGAGAAGAAAGTTCGGGTGAGGGACGACTGGTCGGACGTCGGATGAAACTCGTGTCGGCGGCTGACTTCATCTCCCCAGCCGCAACGTTGGGTAAGAAGAAACTCGGGAGAAGCGATTTGAACAACCACGAATCGGGCGTCGGGTGACACTTCAATCGGGCGGAAACTTTGGTCTAGGAGCCGCAACGGCAGGTGAGATAGGACTCAACTTCTTCCAAAAGAGGCACGATCCAAAGAGAAAAACTAACAGCGCTAAGGCCCAATTACGGTCAAAATCGAATTCTTTCTTTAAGGCAAAAAATTCATACTCTACGGGTACCAGAACAGACCACGCGACTCAAGCTAAGCTGGACGAAGCAATAAAAAAAGCGGGCCATCAACTTCAAACGCAGAGATAAGCTCAAAGACGCCGAGCTTTCAACAGTCGATCCAAACAAATAATGATAAGGAGGGGTCCCAGAGTTTAAGTGAAAAGTTTAAAATCGGGGAAAAGGTTGCGGCAGCAACAGAAGGATGATGAAGAATCTATTAAGTCAATTTTTGAGAACAGCTCGAAGATTCTAGATGACATCCTAAGTGGCCAAAGACCATTATGTGACAAAGCTATATTATGATATAACAAGAAGAGTTATGCTACTGCAATTATGGATCCAATTGGAAAGAAGGATAGTCAGAAATCTGCTCCCTCCTCTCATAATAAAGATAGAACTAATGTGATACCTAGAAGACTAATGACAAGCATGTATAAGCAGAAATTTATCGGTCATTGTTACTCTTGTAATAATTTTGGACATATGGCTAGAGAATGTAAGTTGATAAGTTCTATAGAAAAGAAGGCTACAATGGAGGTTTAGAAACAAAGGAAGGAATGTAAGAAGAAGGAAGTTGTGAAGCAGAAAGATCAAAGATTCCCCAAATATAAAAGAACATTCTATGGATATTGTCATTGTTGTCACAAGTTTGGTCACAAGGCTACTGATTGCAAAATCAAGAGAAAATATCAAGGTTTGAAAAGACAAAGAAATAGAAGATCCGTGAGCAGGGTACCTCCTGGAAATATGTGGAGAATAAAGTTAGATTACAAAGACTCGGAGGAAACAAATATTCCAAGCATGAATGAAGTTTCCAAAGATGATGGTGTTGTAGATAAGAATGACAACCATTATGATGAAAAGCAAGATGAAGATGTAAAAGAATACACCGATGGATATGATGAAGAAGAATATAATGATGATGGTGGAATTGAAAAAAAATGTCTTTTTCAAAATCTCTCATGACCTAGAAGAGAACCCTAAAATTAGCATTAGAAGGGATCATATACTCGAGGGTAGTTTCTGTACAAGAAGGAAACTATTGTTTATTGAACAAGCCTTACTATCAGTGGTGGAACCTAAGAACTTTGAAGAATCCAACAAATATGATGATTGGATCAAGGCCATGAATGAAGAGTTAGATCAAATTGAAAAGAATCAAACTTGGGAACTTTTCCCAAGACCTAAAAGCAAGAATATTGTAGGGACAAAATGGGTCTTCAAAAACAAGTTCAATGAAGATGGTCAAGTGATAAGAAACAAAGCAAGATTAGTGTGTAAGGGATATGCTCAAGTGCAAGGTATTGACCTTGAAGAAACCTTTTTCCCCTGTAGCAAGACTTGAAGCAATCAAAATGTTTTTGGAATATTCATGTTATAGAAACCTCAAACTATATCAAATGGATGTCAAGTGTGCATTTTTTAATGGGAAGCTAGAAGAGGAAGTCTATATTGAAAAACCTGAAGGTTTCCTCTTATCAGAAAAGGAGGACTATGTTTGCAAACTAAAGGAGGCACTCTATGGTCTCAAACAAGCCCCAAGGGCATGGTTTTCAATACTAGATAGCTACTTGAAGCAACAAAGGTATAAAATAGGGGTCACTGATAGTAATTTCTACATAAAGTTTGAATATAATAATATGATCATTGTTATTATTTATGTGGATGATATTATATTTGGAAGCGATGAACAAATGCTAAATGAAAAATTTTCCTTTGAAATGAAGGAGTTTGAAATGTCAATGTTGGGTGAATTAACATTCTTCTTGGGATTACAAGTTTCTCAATCAGACAAAGGGATCTTCATCACTCAAACCAAGTACATTAAAGACATGCTTAAGAAGTTGAAGTTGAAATATTCTAGGCATGTTAGTACCCCTATGGTCACTTGTTGTAAGTTAAGCAAGGATGACGAGTCTTTGGAAGTAGATCATACGATGCATAGATCTACGATAGGAAGCTTGCTATATGTGACAACTACAAGATCGGATGTGATGCAAATTGTTGGATTGGTTGCCAGATTCCAATAAGCTCCCAAAGAAACACATGTGACAACAGTTAAAATAATTCTCATATATTTGAAAGGTAATATAGAGTATGGTTTATAGTACCCAAGAGGTCAAGACTTCACTTTAAAAACATTCACTTATGCAAATTAGGCGGAAAGTGTTGATGACTGAAAGAGTACCAGTGGAGCAGCGTTCTACTTGGGAGACTGTTTGGTATCATGGCTAAGCAAGAAACAATCCTCCATTGCATTATCTACAACATAAGTTGAATACATTATTGCTTCATCATGTTGCACTCAAGTCATTTAGATGAAACATACATTGGAAGACTTACTTGTAAAGTATGAGCATCCAATAGTGATAAATTGTAACAATATTAGTGCCATAAACATATCAAGAAACCCTGTTATGCACTCCAAGGAATCGAGTATCACAGAAGGTGGTGATACTGGAATATGTTGATACAAGGGAACATATAGCTGATATCTTCACTAAACCACTACACAAAGAAGCATTTGAGCATTTTAGACAAAAGTTGGGAGTAATCTCCCTGCAATAGATATAGAAAAAAAGAAAAAAGGCATTATGTCAAGGGGACACATGTTGACGGGGGAAGATGTCAAAAGGAGACCTTTGTCATTAATGTCAAGGGGGGGGGGATTGAAGAGTTGTTGCCATCAATGGCAAAGGGGAAGAATGTTGAGTATGGTTTCCATTACTGCCAAAGGAGTTCATTCATGGCAAAGGAAATGCCATGACATGTATGATGATGCAACATGTGTGATGATGTTGCAAATTTATATGCTGATGTTCTAGTGCTCTCATGAAGTCATTTTTACAATTTGACACCATTATGTAAAAATATGGCAACTTGTTGAAACTCTGAAAAATGACTAAGTATAAGAAAATCAAAGTTCATTAATGACAAAGGAATAACAAATAAAGTAATGACATGGCATGCGACATGTGTGATGAGGTTGAAAAGTCATATGAAGGTGTTCTAGTCCTCTCATAAAGTTATTGTTATAGTTTGACACCATTATGTAAAAGTATGGCAACTTGTTGAAACTCTTGCTGAAATTTTGAAAATTTGACTAAGTATAAATTCTTCTTAATCTGCCTAAGGGGCCTTTATAAAATAGATGTCATATTCTCTATTTGATGAATTAAATGATTATGAGGATATATACATCTATATTGTTGGCTTTTGCATCTAATCATATGATTGGTTTGTCAAGACATTCTCTGAAGATTAAGTTATTAGTCTGCCAAAAGTGCTTTTCTGGCATGATTTGCACTGTTTTAGTTTTGGTAAATCAGTAAAATGCCCACCATATTTTGTAAAATACCGATAAAAATTATATGGGATCGTCAAGTTTTATCTTGTTGATGTGTGCATCTGACCATGGTCTCAGTTCCCCTAAAATGTGTTTGAAGAAAAAGCAACAGGTATGCCAAAATGAGGTTTCAGGTTGTTTTGAAAAATCAATCTAAGTTGGCCTAGTCAAATGCACGGTAAAATGCCCGCCATATTTTGTAGGAAACTGGTAAAAATAATCTGAGACCGTCGGGATGTAGCTTGTTGATGTGTGCATCTAACTATGGTCTTATTTCTCCTAAAAGGTGCTTGAAGACAAAGTTATAGGTCTGCCAAAACAGGGTTTTAGACTGTTTTGCACCAATTCATGAAAACACACGTTTCCAAAATGAAGAGATGCATTGGTGAAACGGTTTTAATGAAGGGACACGATGATGAAAAGACACAATGGTTCAAATAGATGATGAAAGAAGTATTTAAACAAAAGTTCGAAGTGGAAGAAAAATGTCTTAGCAATCCATATCAATGTAACAACAAGAGAAGATAGAGACCAATGAAGTGAAGAATAATTAGTAATAGAATTGAAGAAAACGATCAAATTAGGGTGGTAGGGGAGTGCTAGGGCAGGCTGCAAGTCTACAAAGGGGTTGTAGCCTCCTTCCAGTAGTGGCTGGAAAACAAGGTGTTGTAGCAGGTTGAAACCAAGGTGTTGTAGCATCCTTTGGTTGTAGCTGAAAAACTTGGGGATTGGTGTCTCCTGCAAGTTGTAGCTTGCAAAAACAACCGTAAATATAATTTTGCAGTTATAGAAAGTGTTTGTGGTTTTCCCAATTGGGCTTCCACGATAAATGTTGTCTTCTGTGTATCTTGTTGATTTTGTGTTTTAATGAATAAGTTAAAAGTGGTTTTCAATTGTTAAAAGTTATCAATACCGATTCACCCCCCTCTTAGTATTGTCCAATATTCCAGCAGGATGAAGGTTATGTTGATAAAATGATATTCTTAACTTTTAAAAGACTTCTCATCCATGCACACACAAAGCATGTGACTCCATACACAATGAGATCATGTACGTTCTCTTTTGCCATTAAGAGTAATAAAATCTTTGACAATTTTCATCCAATTATTCACCCGACACCAATTCCAATTTGAATGGCGATTGTACAAGTTACCAATATCTATAACATGCCCCCTACACCACTCTTCTTGAGATTTCCGCACAAGGGACCGCAATAAAATCCACATGTACAATTTGGATCCAATCTTAGTTGCTCAACACAGCTCCATGACATCTTGATGGTGCTTCCCTCAAAACTCATTGCCAAACTTTGTCCTATTAAAATCTATTAGAGGATTAGACTAGACCTTCAAAAATGAAATCTTTCCTAGCTATCCATATTGAAAAACATCATAAAAAGGAATGCTTGGAATTTGTTTGATAAAACATTGCCTATCATCTATGCATGCGTGTAAGACATCCTCCATATTTCTCCCTAATTATCCTATTATCTCTGCATCCAAGGTTTTAACTACCATCCAAAATAATAAAATGAAAGTATAGAAACAAATGATCTATCATCTTTGTTCTCTACAAAGGGCACACCACCCCAAGCTTTCCGCCCATATTTTGTGATTCTTCCAATTTTGAAAGGTACGTCACATCAACAATTTTAATTTTTGAAGCACTTTCAATTTCCAAATAAAACTCCAACACTATATTTTTGCCTCTAAATCCATGTGTTCAAGATGTGTTCTTATAGCAAAATCCCATTGTATAATCACCTTATTCAATGTTAACTCAATATTCCAATGAATTGACAACATTCACATTATAATTGGTCCATTCTTCTAGTTATCTTATGTCAACCCAAGTTCTTCCTTTGTCATCCACCCTATCTTCCAATGGTTAATGAACACTCCCTTATGAACATCAAATAGAGTATACCATGTGATGGTTTTGAAAAATACCGCGACTCTTGGGACAACTTGAAGTCAATGTCTACACTTATCCATGGACTTACAGCCCTATCAATTTATCATTGATCTTCCATCTTAGTCATTCCCTACCACATACAAATCATGAACTGTCACCTCCTATTTAACATCAATCCTTGTATAAAACTTTATCTCTAGTTTCTTATCTAGTTTATATGATCCATTGGAAATATATATTTGTTGGATGTGAATTCCTCCGATAAAATTCCCTTGTTGATTAGACTTAATATGCTATTTGAAATGAGCATTTAGGTAAAATTAGATAAATATTATATTCTCCAACCCCCTTGAACTTTAGAAATAGGTAGCATTACTTGTTGAAAAGGGGTATCCCTACTAAATATATGTTCAGGGTCAACCAGAACTTGAAGATTCTTTTCTTGTCCTTGGACATCACTAACTTAGATATGAAAGCAATGGATATCCAACAAAATGAAATGGCTTCCAATACACTCTTAATCAACATCATTATGTCGCCCAATGCTAACCATCTATATAAACACTACAAATATATTTTTTTCTAAATTTTCAACCATCAATCTCAACACCCTACACCATAGTTGATAATAATATGGCTTTAATTCTAACCCTAAGCATTTATGATTTAAGTCCAAGACACTAACAGTATAATGAAAAACTTACCAATAATGGCCACATATCTCTTATTCACCAAATAATACTTAATTTTAGACTACATCAAGTTAATTTCCATGGCAATTGCATAGAAAAATAATTTAATATCTTTCTAAGCTCCTTGGTCTCTTGCACAAAACCATTTGCAAAAAGAAAGATATCATCAAAGATAACAAGTGGCGTATGTCCTTGATTCTTTTGGTGTAAAATGAAACCATTTTAAACTTCTACTACTAAAATAAGATTATTACCCCCCATTTTGCATGGGTGTACACCTAAGAGTTTTATCACAATTTCAACTGAGGGTTACACCTTGATGGAGATTTGGATGGCTTAGGGTCTTGATATTGATGTTGATGCCTCGAATAATGATGGATGATTGACGTGCTCATGGTGTTTTGTTCATGGTCACTTGTTGATTCTTAGTTTTACACATATATGGATGGTATCAACACCTTTCACTTGATAATCTTCATGTTAATCTATAGCACTTGACATTAGCTTAACGTTTGCATCTTTTTGTCAATTTTGGGATGAATTATGCATAACAAGGCTTTCACTTCCCCCCATGTCTCTAATGCACTAACTCATATGATAGCTTGTGATATATGGTTGGAAATCTCTCTTAGAGACCTTTTTGATGATTTAAAATACTCCTCTTCATTTCTCAAGGTATTGGATCATTTGGGCATTCTTTTTCAACAATTAATTTTGGTTTGTGAGTATTTTTCAACAATTTGGTAGCATTTCTTGAAGAGGGTCACTATATATCGCCTTAGCTCAAACAAAGGATTTTCATATACAATTGGAAATATTATCTCAAGGGATTTTGATTGTTGTTGAATGCTCACCCTAGTTCCCAAGAGCATTGGAGCTATAGAAATTCTACCTACGCATTCAACTTTGGTTTTTAGGCCATTTCCAACTCATGCTTTTGGCTTAATCTTATGATGTTAGAGCATCATTCATGAGTTCCCTCTTATATATGACTTGGTATGGCATCTTAGTGCCTCACATTACCCTTTCTTTTGATGTGCTCTCCTTTATGGCTCCTTGGCACACAAGCATTGCTATATAATTGTGTTGATTGATGATTGAGAATTAGGATTCATGTTCACGAGTTGGCATGGTAGCACACATTTTGAGACACTTTGGTCGTTTTTTACTAAATGTGGACATCATTGAACACATGTTGAATTTTGACCCTTAGGATATTGACCCACTTAGAGGTGATATCCTAGCTTGAAGGACTGTTGTTGACATCATTTTGAGCATTTTAGAGAGGTTCCATAGTTTTGAGAGCATTCATCTTTTGGCGGAGTGCCCAAAACTGTGTCATTTCAACACCATTAGTTCTATTCCTCATTTGCACTCATGCTTGGATTTTTGGATCTCTCTCACATGAGCTTAATTAAGAAATCTTTTTTGTTTAGCAAATCTTGTTGCAATGATTCCCTTCTTGTTCATGTCTAGTGCTTTGATCTTGCTTAGAGCGTCATGGTTGTAGATTGTATTGGGTATCTACATTGTTATTTCTATGGTTTTGTTGGAGTCATTGAAAGAGTATTACTACCTCATTAGAGAAATGTTTCTTAAGTTGATCTCTATTTCATTATTTCTTTGCATGATTATTTAATTGTGAGTTATATCTTTACCTTGCACCGAATTGTGCAACCTTAAAGCATTTATTTATAGAATGCAATCCCAAAATCTTGAAAGGAAAGGGATTCTTCATTTCACTTCTTCCCTTGTAAACTCTCGTTCACCTTGTTGATGTAATTGTAACTTCGGAATGTATTCACTTGTATTTCTTATCTATTGTAACCCGATGTTCATTCCGGGATGTATTGTAATGTATTTGAGTCATGTCATACCCTGATGTTTATTCCGGGAAGTTTCTATAATGAGAAATTCATGTCAAGTCCTTGTGGGTAACCCTCCTATTGGTAAAGGGTTAAAGTCCCCACAGTTGTGGGGCCCTTGGGTTATTAGACTATCCTAGTGAAGTCGACCCTAGGTGAGTCATTGTATGTCGGGGCAATAGTCCCCACCATTGTGTTACCCTCCTATTGGTTGGAGGAGGCAAAGTCCCCACAAGTGGTGGGGCACTAGGGTTATTAGACACTCCTAGAGATTTCGGCTCTAGTAAGTAATTGTTAAGTGAGGCCAACATGTTGGAGTGCACTTCAAGTGAACGAAAGAATATAAATAGAGAGTGAGCCTCTCTATTTATCTCACTTGCAACACTCACACTCACTCATTGGGGCGCATGAGTGAGGGAGGAGAAGCTCTCTCAGTGTGAGAAAGAGAGACTGCTGCTGTGTGGAGATCATCTTAATGTTTTCCGGTTTTACATTTTTGTGCTGATTCTATCTCTGAGGAAGTTGCGGGGTTTTCTCCTTTATGGTTTCCCAGAGGAAAATTCTTTGTGTCTCTTGTCTCTTTTGTTGTGCTTATGTTTTATTGCTGTGCTTGTTATTCTCTCAGTGAAAAGATCCTAAGATCATAATGTTAGCTTATATGATGAAAACTAACATGGTATCAGAGCTAACCTGAGAAGAAGACATTGTGCAGCTGCTGAAGCTATGGCTTCTTACTTTTTGGGTCTCTCTCCACAATCCATCAGCAAAAGTATGCTAGGATGACTCTCCATTGAAGGGCGCATCTTTCTGTTGAAGCGGAATTCGATTTCGAGCATTTTCAGTTTTTTATGCGGAAATTAGGGCTTTCTACACAAGAGGAATTTTTGAGTGAGACCAGCATAGGATTGTTCTCCTCATCAAAACTGAAGTTTAGAGACCTGGATCAAGAAATTTGGTTGGGTGAAACTCCGGGAAAGTCAAACCCTAGTTTGACCCCTAGCTAGAAAAAAAACCCTAAATACTAAAACTGCTATGTTTTGGTACATTCGCTATATTCCGAGGTTGGAGAAGTCTCAGAAGCTGAAAATTGCAGGGGCCGAAGATAAAATCCTGATGTACACTGTGTCCAAAATTCAGTGCTATATTCGCTATATTCTGGGAGATATGATCCCTCCAAGTTAGGGTTCCAGCCTCTTCCAGAATTCATCCCTAAACAGGACACCTGGGGAGAATTGAAATATCTTGGGCTACAGAGGTCCAAATGGAATTCTTGAAGATGTTCCAGAAAAGGCACGAACTGTACGTTCGGTGGTATGAAGATAAGAATCATAAGATGAACCAGTGACATGTGGCATGCCATACAACTTCGCTATTCTGAACAGTCCTGTAACAGGTCACCTTGGGAAACGAATCATAAATCCCAAATGGTGAAACCAATTCTAATTAAAACTATGCTGTTGGATTAGGGACATGCGAGGTTACCTCAATGAGAAATTTCAGACACAGAGGATTAGTAATTTCGGAGATATCACAGAAACAGTAACAGACATTTCTGCAGAAGAAATTGTAAAAATAGGGCTTCCCGTTCCGGGAGCTTCCCTCCACTGTTTTCAGAAAAGGAGTACATTGGACAGCTCCATTTGAAGAGATCTATCTGTCTATCCAATCAGATCTGAAAGATTCCAAGTTTTGAAAATTAGGGTTTCTGTGACAAACCCTAGATCAACGAGCTCCAGAACCAAGACGGACACCTCAAATCGGTAAGATCTAATCCTTTGCTATTTTCATTTGAAGTTCTCATTTCAAAGTGATCTATCACATCAGCTTGATGATAAGCTTGGTGAAGTTGACAACTTCCAAGCATAGAAGTATATGATCTCTCTAAAGAAAATGAATTGCACACCTACATGAGTAGAGAGGGTCCAGTTTCAGAGAGAGATGAGGATAGAAGCCTTACACAAAAAGAACTAGGTCAAGGCCAAGAAGATCATGGTTGATTCAGTCACGAATCAACTTGTAACACAAATGTCTTCCCTAAAGACACCGATGAGGTTTGATTCCTTGACCAAGCTATTCGAAGGGAAGAACATAAATCAGAATATGACCTTAAGAACCAGTTGAAGAATGTGAAGATCCAGAATGCAGAGACCATGCAGTTATAAGAGTCTCTCAAATCAAGAACAACTTGAAGTGGTAAAAGAAGAAGTGAAGAATGCAGAAGTGGTGATGGCCACCTTGAATGGCCTCCCAGGATCATGGGATTCATTCATGTGAGGAATGTGTGCCAGAAGGAAGTGATTACTTTCAATAGACTCTGGGAAGAAGAAGAAGCTCGACTCATAAGAAGAGAAGAGAAGAGAAGAGAAGTTGAGAGCAATTGAAGAACAAGCTCTCACCATCGAAAGAAGATCCCTCAAGCAATGAGGAATACGAAGAATTCAACTCCTAAAGCACGTCTTATCCACCTTAGCATTTAGATAAGAAACTATGCTATTATGAATGAAGAAGACGATGAAGCTGAAGGCTCAAGAAGGAGTCTACCCACGAAACAAATAAAGATAAGTATTCAATTGTCACTTCATGATATTGTTTTTGTTATGCATTTGTTTATATTCAGTTGATGTATTATGCATGATAGAATGTTTGCATTAACGACAGTATACTACTAATATGCATGTGATGGGTAAGTAACTCATGGTGCTATACAACTCTCCATTGCTCCTTATCTAGAATGAAACCTCTTTGCTGACATGTTGGATTAGTGCACAATCTCAATGTTGTCTTGGTAGAGATGGAAGGCATCTAGAAAGTTTCAGTGAGATATGGATGAATGTTGTATTGGCTAAAGTAGTTGCATGATTATATATTTATGCATAAGAACTTGCTAGTATAAATATTCCTTATGAAATGTTTCTAACCATACAACTGCATTTGACTTGTAGGAAAGATCGCATACATAATCACCTACAAGAAAAGAAGAATGAAGACTTGTTCCGAAGAACAAGTGACGACAGTTCAAAGACAAAGAATAATATGACGAGTGTAGTGACATCATTGATACAGAACCTTCCAGCCATGAAGAAGTAACCAAGTAGAAATGGAAGACCAGTTCAAGAAGAATGATGTCTATGATGTAGTATCGAGACCTGAAGAGAAGTTCGTAGTTCCATCACGCAGTAGATGGAAACATCGTGGGATACAAAGCAAGATTTGTAGCACAAGGCTTCTCACGAAAAGAAGACATAAACTAAGAAGAGATATTTGCAGCCACTGGAAGTGAAGTCACATGACATGCATAATCATGTGTGCAAATGAAAGAAGGCCTTGTACGAGTTCAGAAAACACCCATGGGATAACACATACATGATGAGCTTTATGAGTATCTTAACCTTTGCTACAAGGTTGATAAAGGATGACAAGCTCACAGATGGATGTGAGAAGAACTTTCGAAAAAGTTCAAAATAAAGGATCTTGGTATCCAATGATCCTAGATGGATACTACTTGTCACTCCGGTACAGAATGTTTTAGTGCATAGAGTACGGAAGACAGAGGGAGTATGATGCTCTGCTTCAGAGGGAGTGACTGCAGAAGATCCTGAGGTTCGACATGGTACGACAGGATGGATAGATTACTGATGACTCTAGGCTTTACTGAGAGTAAAGCGGATTCCAACCTTTACTTCAAGGTTGAAGACGGAAGACTAGTGATGCTCATGTAATGTGTCGATGCACTATTGTTCTAGGCATGGAGGTGTTGACAAGGGAAGTATGCAGTAGAGATCATGAATAGGTTCAGGATGACGAACTGCATGACCACACCTATGGCATCGAACCTGAAGCTGTTAAGTGATGCTTCATCAAAGACGGTTGATGCTACGATGTATCGTCAGATTATTGGGTCCTTGATGTACTTGAGACCAAATATTTGCTTTGTTGTGAACACATTGATACATGTTCACTTGATGGTTGCAAAGCATGCAGGGGTACAATTGATTATGGGCTCAAGTACGATGCGAATCAGAAGATTAACCTAGAAGGTTATGTTGTGTTGCAGCTGCAACATTTTCCCAAAATTCCAAAAAAATTTGGGACCCTCCTTTTGCTTAGAGTAGTTTAATTTTCTTCTTTGATTTGATCTAATGATTTTTTCAGAAAGATTTTCTAATGCTTGGATTGATCTACCACTTGTTTTGATTCTTACTCTAACGCTTGAAACAATCCACTATTTGATCAAACTTTATCGTTTCTTTTAAATGCGTTTCCAGCATGCTTGAATCAGAAGTTTATTTGGTTGATGCTCCCACCGTTGCGGAGAAATAACCAGTCTTGACTTCGACTTTTCTTTCGATACGTTCGTTTTCACATCAGCTGTTTTTTTGTTTTACATCGAAACTTTTATTACAACCTCCTCCGCAATTGCGGATGACAAACTGTGAAGTTCCCCGATCGCCGCTTTGGGTTTTCGGCCCCGCCGTGTTATTTTCATCAATCCTTGAGTTGAGGGCTTCCGCCGTTGCGGCTGCGGAAAACTCTATTTTTCCCGGTCGTCTAGTCGTTTTAAACCCCGACGTTGCGGAAGGTCGCTCCCTTTGTGACTCCGCCATTGCGGCTGCCGAAAGCGCTAACCGTTCCGATCTTTTATTGTTTCCGCTTCCGATTCAAACCTTGCATTGCGGAATGGTTTATCCTTTACATTTCCGTCATTGCTGCCCCCCTGTCCCGCTATCGCTCCGATGTTCCGACGATTAGTCGTGTGATGTTCCACTGCGTATGTCTCCGCAGATAGATTAGTGATTTGGCCACTCGGCGTTGCGGAAGGGATTACGCTTTCGACCTCCGATCCAAAATGTTCCGCGGTCCGATTCTTTCCCGTCACTTGTATTTGTCCATATGCATATATATATGGGGGCGGGTTTGTATATTCTATTACTGTTGGGATTATCGTGAATTGTCATAGTCGTGTGCTCGCGCTCTCCCGGTTCCCCGTTTTCGGTACCCGCATTCCAGGTGTCTCAACCGTGAAGCTTGACAGGCCTCGCCACGTCGGTTATGCATCGTTGCCAGGTAGGATCTTGTCGCCCTACCCCGTTTTGTTTGAAGTGTTTTGTTGATTTTTTGCCTACGATTGGGTTTTTCTAGGGATGTTTTCCCCTTGACCCCGTTTATTCATGCGTACATAATGGGGTGTGTATCGTAGCCGTCAATAGTGAGTCGTGTTGCCCATAGGATGTTTTACGCCGCAGCCGTGATGCGTTTCAACCTTGAGCTTATTGGTTGGGGAGATCGATGCAGACGGCCGTTGCGTTGTTTGCACCAGTCTGCCCCGTTGGGAGATGGGTTGTTTGGGAAGGATCGTTTATGGCTTCCCTGGGTTGTTCGACTGGTTGTCCCCCCCCTTACGTTGATCATTTCCTTAAAACCCTAGTCATTTTATACCGCACGGTTCGGGCGACCCGGTCCACTGTCGATGTCAAACTTGAGCCGATTAGGAATGTATTGCACGACGTAGCTTTCGTGACAATAAATTGCACAGACCACGTACCTCCTGAGGACACGACATTGAAAAAGCTTGCGTAGTGCTTCTGTTATTCCCGCGCAATGTGATGGTTATGGCACCCACAACGAATCCGAAATTTCTTTATTTTAATGTAGTTTTCGTTTTCTCACAAGAGTTATGTTAGTTAGGCCATTTCAACTTATATACATGCACATATTTGCTTCATTTAACTAATTGTTGTCATGGTACACATAGAAGGAGTGAAATGCTGCACTTTGTTATAGAAATATTTGCAACTTAGACGGGAATGGCTTAATGTTTACAATGTCATATATGGCAGGAAGTTTTCGAATTCGAAATGTCAAAGAGGCAAAAGAAGAAGGCCCTGTGGTCGAGGAAGAGCCTGAAGTGGAGGTTATTACCAAAACTGAATACATATATGAGGACACCAAGTGTATATCTGGTGTGGAGCCCGAGTACCAATGGGGAGAGATTTACAGGCTGATCTCGCGCCGAGAGGTGCCAGATATGGGCTTGGAAGAAGAGGGCATATATGCCAATATCGAGAGATCTTCACTGATGAAGATTGCCACCAGACCAGAGCTTTTCCCATGCTCTGAAGTAATTGGTTGGATTCTGCCCCAGGCAGATGTAACCACAATGATCCTGGAGAATGTTGAAAAACAGGGCTATGTTGCATATAGCCCAGGATATGTAGCTCTGGCCTACCACCTGCCAAAAGCGCAAATATTTCTGTCTGATGATTGGTTGAATAACATTAGAATGGACCTTGTGGAGACCCTTAAAAGAATGCTGCTATCAGGAAATCATTTCAGAACCAGGGCTACGGGAGAGTATGATACAGCAAGCTTAAGGGCCCCATACAGGTTCATAGCTTTAATGCTTAACAGGATTTTTGGAAGAGCTCATGGCAGGTTCTTCAAATTGGAATGGATGCCCATTATTTTTTATGTTGCAACCCAGGGGACCATTTTCAACTGGGCCAACATAGTATCAAACAGTTTATCTGCCTGCTTGGCCTCAGCCTTGGGTGGAGTATCCCAAAAAAGGTCTGAATTCTATATGAGTTCCATACTTGTCGATTGTATATTGTGCAATCAGCCTTTCCCCGGCCTCAGGTGCATCTGGGATAGGGAAGAATGCATGTCTATTCTGCATATAAACCACTGTGGGCGCACAAGTATCACAGCCATTATCGAGAAGTCTGTGAACACTTCATCATGCCACTGTATACGCTCATTTTCTTGAAGGAGTGTGATTGCATGTCAGAGGAGGCGCTGCAAGTAATTGAAGAATATGCAGACTACTATCTGACTGAGGATGGCCTTTACTTCAGGATGTTTGGAGGTTCAAGAGCACCTTCCCTGCTGCCCAAATACGCCATTGACTACATCATTCACAAGGAGGCAGTGAGGCAAGTCTTCTTGGATGGCATATGAAGCTTTTTGTTTGAGCATAAGAAGGCTACCTATCCTCCTTTGCCCTTCAAGTTAGGAAGTTACAGGTTCACCAGAGTAAAGAAAGCTGATGAGTTTGTAGAAGAGCTGGAAAGGTTTCATTTTCGAGAAATGCCCTTCCATAGAAATGAATCCTGCAGTAAAGTAGCTGAACATTGCAAAGCAAACAACGTACATTTTGAATATACCCACCATTGGGATAAAGAAGAATCTGTCTTCCGAAATGCAGTGAACATGACAGCCTTGAGGAGAAGGTTCAAAAAGAAGATCTCCACCAAAGGTGGGAAGGGAGATGAACAAGCAAAAGCTGAGGAAGAAGCCAGGAGAATAAATGAGGAGGCCCAAAGGCTGGCACAAGAAGCTGCAGGTTGGTTGCAGGGAGAAGAAGAAGAAAAAAAAC
The DNA here is from genome assembly GCA_001517045.1 of Pseudotsuga menziesii. Lineage (NCBI taxonomy): Eukaryota > Viridiplantae > Streptophyta > Pinopsida > Pinales > Pinaceae > Pseudotsuga > Pseudotsuga menziesii. The sequence continues at coordinate 163,049 of LPNX010104958.1, read as the reverse complement.
TACACAGGAGGTAGCTAGAAAAGCGGAGGAAGACGCAAGAAATGAAGCAGAAGAAGAGAAAAGAAAGCTTGATGAGGAGCTTAAGAGACAGGGAGCAGAGATGTTGAAGTTGACTCAGACAGAGACTGAACAGTCAGTCTCTGACACAGCTGGTGGTCAGACCCAGGACATTGAAAACCCCGAGGTGCAGGACCCAGAAGTACCTGCTGCTAGCACACCTGGACAATCTGTAGTCCCCACCCTTAAACTAATCCCTTTTGTACAGAAGGTGGGTGAAGAGATACCTAATTTTAACACCGTCTTCTATGACAGGGAAACCAAGAGAATAGTGAAGAGGACTGAAAAGAAGGTTGCAACAGGAGGTCTGTCCAAGAAAATGATAACAGATACAACCGTGGTATATGGGACAGACCAAGATCCCAGATTCACCATTAGAGCCGGAGCTGCACTGATTCACGCTTCGGAAGATAATGTAAACAAGATTATGACAGACTTGGAGCAATCCAAGAAGTCCTATGCTCAGCTGAAAGACACATTGAGAAAGGAGAGAGAGGAAAGCAATAGGCTAAAGAGGAAATATGAGGACATGAAAAGGGAGATGACTTCCTCAAAAGATGAATTGCAACTCCTCCAAGTAGAGAGACAAGCTAGTGAAGCTGCACAAGAGCGTCTGGAGAAAGTGCAGCAAGAGTATCAAGAGCTCCGGGTGGAGAAAGCACAGCTGCTAGGAAAGATAGGAGACTTAGAGCAGCAAAAGACCGCCTTAGAAGCAAATGAGTAGTAGGCTCAAGAACAAGAGAGAAAGCTTCAAGAGCAAATTTCTTCTTTAGCCACTGCTTTAGAGGAAGCAAGGGAGCAGCAGGTCAACCTCCAACAGTTCAAAGAGCATGCGTTGGCACAAAAGGCCAAGATGCTGCAGCTGCATACTGCCATAGAAGAGGAGAGCTGTAAAGTTCTGCAGGTAGATGGCCGATTAGAGGAAATCCTGGAAACCTCCTCTTACTTTGTTGATAGATCTCAGGACGTCCTTGAAGTCCTGACTGCAAGAATGGCAAGGCTGGAAAATAATGAAGAAACTCCAGCAGAGCTGCCATCAAAGGATCAACAGGCCCTCAAGCAGGATTATGACTTATTAGAATTTGCTATAAACACCGCAGAGGATTTCAAAAAGGCAGTTAAAAAGACGAAAGGAGCCTGCACAGAGTTCTTCAGAAGGCTCCTTATTACCTACAATCGATGCCAAACAGAGGCTGAACAGAGGCTTGATATTTTCCCGGACCACAACTCATTTGTGGAGATGTTGCAGAAGAGATATCAGGAGGAGGAAGCGAAAGTACAACATATTAAAGCCCTGGATGATCAGATCTTGAGGAGTGAAGTAGATCATTCAACTATCAGTGTGCAGCTTTTGGAGGATCAGTTTCGGTTGAGCACAGCCAGAATTGAGGCTATAAAGAACCAGGCTGCGAAGTTTGAGATCAATATCCAGTTTCTGGAACCTTGTGCCTTTGAAGGCATCGCCTCTGAAGCTTTGGCGTGGAAGAAGTTTCTGGACACCCAAGTGGGACCCTCCTCGTAAAAGATTGGTCACTTTTGTAATTTGTAACGATTTTGTAAAAACATTTGAGAAAAGTGAAACATTGGAGGTGAAGAGTTGGGAAGCCCAAAGGTTACTTTGGGCAATCCAACAGTCTCGCCCTTTTTGTATAATAGTAGAAGGCTTAGAAGGAATAGGGGCTTTTTCCCAGTTAGACATGTAAAATGATATTGTAAGAACAACTACTTTTTTTTGCAATAAAGAATTATTGTTTGCCTGTTGGAGAAAGATTGGTGGGACTTTCAAATGTTATGCTGTGGATTGCGGAAAGATGAACTATTTTGTTTTTCCATCTTTCGGTTCATTAACTGTGAGATCGTTCTAACTCTTAGAGCCTATGTTCTTGTTTGAATGATTTTTGGTTTATTCTGTGGATTTACCACCATGAGTAATGTATGTTGTTCATAAACAATTGGCTATTTGATTGTCTAAATATCTCTAATCGTTCATGCGTTGTAGGAAGGAATATCAACTATCTGTGATTTCTCTTTATAATACATGCACAATACACATTACTCATAAATAAGTTACATTTTTAATCCCCGGGGATAGGTAGATAGATAGTTTTATTTTATTGTTGCATATGTGATTGAGATGCTTGTGAGTGCTAAGACGAGAGGCAAGAACCTGCGCATCACGTTGTGAATGCCCCTTGCATCATTTATCACCCTGCATGGTTAATTAGGCACTTGCATATCATACTTAAGTCAAAAAATACAAAATACACGGTGGACCGGGCCGCAACCGGTAAAACCTTTGTTTTTGTTACTTGACCTACGGTAGCCGGACCGCAAACCAGACGGATTCCCTATACCAAATAGTCACAGGCTAATTGGGAACGTTGACTGGGAAGAATCCCTTGCTGTTGTTGCTTGCGAATTTCCAGGCCTCAACATGTTGATTCAAATTGGGCAGGCATTGCCATCGACAAGAAGAGTACTTCAGGGTGTTGCTTCAGTATGGGATCAGGTGTGATCTCTTGGTTTAGCAGGAAGCAATCCTGTGTGGCACTGAGTACAACTGAAGCAGAGTATGTTGCAGCTTGTTCAGCTAGTTGTGAGGCAGTATGGATGCAGAAGCTACTGTCTGATATATTTGATCTCCAGTTGGATGCTACTTGTATACATTGTGACAACCAGATTTGTGTGAAGTTGTCAGAGAATCCAGTATTCCATGACAAGTCGAAGCATATCGAGATCAAGTATCACTATATCAGGGATATGGTGCAGAGGGGAGCATTGAAGCTCCAGTATGTTGCGACGGAGGAACAGATAGCCGATGTATTGATGAAACCATTGGCTAGGCTGAAGTTCAAGTACTTCAGGGAGAAGCTTGGTGTTCTCCAGATCGAGGTTTCCTCCAAAAGAAAGTGATGAGTCCCATAGCCATTCTGACGAGTAGGTCAAATATAAGGGCTGAGCCATTCTGTCATGGTGAGAGGATTGCTTCCTTCCATGTCAGATATGAGTGTTGGCCATTCTGTCGAGTAGGACAGATGTAAGGGCAATTGTGATTCTTTGAATGGAGCTGCCTGCTGAGGTACCAGGAACACTCAGTCTAGGACTGAGTAGCCATTCTGATGTGACAGAGAGATCTGCTCCCACTTGATGAGATGTAAGGGCTGAACCATTATGTCATGATGTGCCTTTCTAACGAGTAGGTCAGATGTAAGTGCTGAAGCCTTTTCACAGATGATAGTGATGGCCTATCATGCTGGTGAATGTGAGTGCTGGGCCTTTCTGATGTGATTATAGGATTGGTTCCTATATGATCAGATGTGAGTGCTAGGCGTGCCATTCTGACGAGTAGGTCAGATATAAGTGTTGGACGTGCCTTTTTGACGAGTAGGTCAGATGTAAGTGCTGGACGGGCCTTTCTGATGAGTAGGTCAAATATAAGTGTTGAAGAAGACCTACATGGAGGCTAGGCCTACAACCAGCATGAAAAAGGGTTGGCTCTGTAGAACTTCCTGTGACAAGAAGAATCATGAGATAGCACCCGTGATGATCCAGATCGAGTGATGATCTAGATCCAGTGAAGATGATCCAGCAGTGATGATCCAGATTGAGTGATGATCTATATCCAGTGAAGATGATCCAACAGTGATGATACAAATCGAGTAATGATCCAGATCCAGTGATGATGATCCAGATCCAGTGATGATCTAGATTCAGTGATGATGATCCAGATCAAGTGATGATCCAGATCCAAATGAAGATGACTTACAGATGAAGATGACTTGAAGATGAAGATGACCTGAAGATGACGAAGACCTGACGATGACCCAGATGATACAGAGAAGAAGACTTGTGCTGATAAATTGTGTCGAGAGAGTACCTTCCTAGTTAAGAGGGAGTGTTGATGTAATTGTAACTTCGGAATGTATTCACTTGTATTTATTATCTATTGTAACCCGATGTTCATTCTGGATTGTATTGTAATGTATTTGAGTCATGTCATACCCTGATGTTTATTCCGGGAAGTTTCTATAATGAGAAAGTCATGTCAAGTCATTGTGGGTAACCCTCCTATTGGTTAAGGGTTAAATTCCCCACAGTTATGGGGCCCCTGGGTTATTAGACTATCCTAGTGAAGTTGACCCTAGGTGAGTCATTGTAAGTCAGGGCAATAGTCCCCACCATTTTGTTACCCTCCTATTGGTCGGAGGAGGAAAATTCCCCACAAGTGGTGGGGCATTAGGGTTATTAGACACTCCTAGGGATGTCGGTTCTAGTAAGTAATTGTTAAGTGAGGCCGACATGTTGGAGTGCACTTCAAGTGAATGAAAGAATATAAATAGAGAGTGAGCCTCTCTATTTATCTCACTTGCAACACTCACACTCACTCATTGGGGTGCATGAGTGAGAGAGGAGAAGCTCTCTCAATGTGAGAGAGAGAGATTCTTGCTATGTGGAGATCATCTTACTGTTTTCCGATTTTACCTTTTGTGCTGATTCTATCTCTGAGGAAGTTGCGGGGTTTTCTCCTTTATGGTTTCCCCGAGGAAAATTCTTTGTCTCTTGTCTCTTGTGTTGTGCTTATGTTTTATTGCTGCGCTTGTTATTCTCTCAGTGAAAAGATCCTAAGATCATACTACTAGCTTATATGATGAAAACTAACACACCTAAACTTCATCGAGTAGGGTTTAGGTACCCTATGCAATTATACTCTCAATGATATATTAAGCAAGGCCCTCTTAGTTGGTGATCATTTGACTCCATTTAACATTGACTAGATTACCTATTTTGTCCTCCCATCACATATTTTATTTCCTACACCACAAATAGACAAATGTTTTGCTATAGCTACTCTTCACATCACCTTGTACTTCATTGTTTATATCTCTAGTTATCATGTCTTAGGGAAACCCCACTCAAGCTGGAGAAGAGAACCAAAGGTGCAAAGAGCGTTGGTATGGTGACATTGACACCCCCCCCCCCCTTCTTGAGTTCCCCTTGGGTTAGTATTGCTTATTTTGGATTCAAATGACACATGTTGGTATGCGAGGTAACAAAGATGAAAAGGAGAAAAAGTAGAACCTTGACACATATATATCAGGCTTGAAATTTTTTGATGCAAGCCCATTGACCAAAACCAACAAATTAATATAGAAGAAATACTCTTCTATTATTTCTATTACTTTAATTCCAAAACTTGCATGAGTTGAAATCCATTTTACATATATCCATATACACAATCATAAGGCTTTGACAAGTCTAGTTTAACCAAAATGGGAAGAATCCTTCTTTTCTTAATCAATGCAGTGTTTCCTATGCCGTTCCAATTACACCTATGAAACCAAATGTATACTACAAAGTTCTATTTTATTTTATACATATAAATAAAAAAATATCATTTTCCTTCATGATGAGATGCATTTTAAAATTCTCTTTTAGATTCATAACACAATGAGTTCAAATTTCAATTATATGACAATGATGCACTTCACACTAGTGTTGAGCATATGATGCATTATATTGAAATAAAACTTAACAATGATTATTTCATCACTAAGAATATGAATGCTCCAAGTAAACAACAATTTTTGCATCAATCTCCGAAAAACATGAAACATATATTTAGATGAAATCAGATTTTCCAATACAATTTTTTTAAAATTTCCTGGCGTTATAAATAACGTGTTTGATTAATCAAGGTTGAAATATTTCTACATACAATGTATCTCACATATATGTACTTGCTCCGATAGATCTTATCATTAAATTTTATCTACCATGGCTCCTTCGTACGTGCACTACTTGCATCACTACATTCTTCTTATTTATTTAATGAATAGGATTAGAGAGCATCAATAAGCCTAGGAATGACACCACTTCCATTGCAACAAGGTATTTGGTCTCAAAATCTAGGGACAATTTCATTATTATTTTAATGGGAGGGGCTTGCCACACTTCCAATTCCACATAAATCCCATTGATCTCAAAAGCTTCCACCTATTGAAAGAGATACCTAAGTAAACATGGTCAATGTTGACCCACATTTGTTGTTAAACCAAAAGGTCGACCTATTAGTTTCTAGTATAACCGCCAAAGTTAATAGATCCATGAGAGGCTGATAAACCATGTCATGACTCCCAAAGGAGGTGCTAACCACCAAGACAACAAACTCCCCCCTCAACACAAACTGGGGTACTCCACACCAACCCAGTGAGCTTGAACCTACAACTTTTTGGCTCTGATACTAATGTTGGCCCACAATTGTCTTTAAGAAAAAAGTCCAACCAGATAGTTTCCTATAGAACCACTGGAGTTAACAAATCCATAGGAGGTCGATAAACCATGCCACGAGTCCCAAAGGAGGTGCTGACGAAGTCAACACTCAATTCTAATGATTTTTTTTATCTGCAATACTATTGTTTGTTTTCCAGTACATGGGACAAGGAGGGCAAGGTTTATTTATTATAACATGGGATAATCTATAAATATAATGGTTTATAACCAAAGTTGAAATACCTACAATAATGGATCTTCAAGTTGTAAGATTCTTCTTGGCCACCTTTTTTGCCAAGTCATTCTTCTTGACCATCCACCCTTTAGCCAAATGATTTCTTTAAATCTTGGAATGTAATAGAAACATTATTTGTTAAGAAAGAGCAATGGTATATGGGTGCAATTGGCCTATTTACGAAGCCCTTACATCTAAAATTTAACCTACATACAAAACCATTATCATATCCTAATTTGGATAACACCATCAAAGCTACCTCTTAAATATTGGATCTAAAAATCTCTCATGAGCCATAGCCTAGGTAGCACTATGTAACCTATAACCATTGGATGAGATATCCATAAATGTCCACTACTGTTTAGCATCTTCCTTTATTCAAATTTAAGAAATGGCTTTACGAGAGAGATTAAAAAACAAATTGCACTAGAACAATTGAACACAATAATTACTCCTAATTGTGAATAGTCCCTTTTTAAATCTCTCAACAAAGAGGTTTCACCCAGCTCTGGTAATTCAAATGAGCTAGGACCTTTAGATGCCTTCCTTTGTATGCCTTATGGAAGTGGCATAGGAAAGGAACAACCCTCTTCCTCTATATCATTCTTTGGTGCTCCTATTACTGTGCTTATGTGTTCGGTTCGAGGCAACAAGAAAAAGGCGGATAAGAATACAAATAAGAATAAAGAATAGAATAAAGAAAGGGATAACAAAAATAAGAGTATAACTAAGAATAGAAATAAGAATAGGAATAAGCAGCCGCAATAACGAGTAAAAGCTTGGGGTATTCGGGCCTAATGAACTTCTTTGTGAACAGGTGTAAGGTATAACTTCAATTCCTAAACTTATTATTTGCTACAATAATCTCTTTTAGCCTTTTCCTAAACTTTAGTGGTTAAGAGTTGGATTATGAGCATATTATTTTCTATTGATAATTCTATTATGAGTATTGGTACATGGCTGTTTCTTTTATGGAAGCTAATTCTTCTCTAGCGAAGAGGGAAGGAATTGCAACCAACTTGGTAAAATGGAACTGGTGACTAATCACTACAAAATGGAATGAATCAAAGGTTAAGAGGATTATGACCTTCAAGCATCTACCATCGACTTCTAGGGGTTAACCAATGAATTTGAAACATTAGCTATCATTTTTGCATTCAAGTGGATAATGAATCAAAGGTTAAGAGGATTATGACCTTCAAGCATCTACCATCGACTTCTAGGGGTTAACCAATGAATTTGAAACATTAGCTATCATTTTTTGCATTCAAGTGGATAATGAATCTAAGGTTAAGAGGATTATGACCTTCAAGCATCTACCCTCGACTTCTAGGGGTTAACCAATGAATTTGAAACATTAGCTATCATTTTTGCATTCAAGTGGGTCCAATCTATGTAACATGTTGAATATTTAATCCTCGACCAAGCAAGCTTATTAGAATGTATGATATGAAAAGGATAGGTGTTTCCTATTTTTACTATTTATATGCTCAAGGTTGTTATCGCCAAGCCAACTTGACGCTTCCTCTCTATAATGATCAATCCTACCTTAGCATGTTACTGTGAACTCACAAAGCATACCCTCAACAACTATAGGGAGAAAAAGGGACTAAGTTTTATGATGTATTACAATTCCAATTTTTTAAGACCCATAAGATGTGTATCAATATTACATTTATAGATAACGAACTATTTCCTCAAAGATAAATTGGGCTCCCTAAATAGTAATTCTTACCTTTTACATTTATCAAATTAGAGTATAAAAGGTGATACTTTTCAATGAATGTTATTCATTAAAACCTTATGACTACAATATAACCTCCAACAATATTTATTCCATATATTTTTACTATAATTATCAACAAAAGAAAACATTTGATGCTTTAAAATTCTAAATGTTAATTAGGAGCCATGTTTTGAAAATATTTGATAATTTAAAAGTTCTTTTATCACTTCTTCAGTTGCACTTTGATCACATTTATTATGCGATGATTAACCTAACACAAAATGCACATTACAATGAATTTAAGTTTGACACATCGATGTGGATTACTATGCAACACAAAGCACCATCAAGTGCAAGTATCACATGAAGATCTTATTTAAAGGCACAACTAGGCATTGAGACAACATAGTGCATAATAAAGATACTCATCACATAATAAAAAAAGAAGCTATATTGGAAATTGATTATTCCCCTAAACATGTAGTCCAAATTATGACAATTACCCTTGTTATTTAACCATAAGAGTAGACAATGATAGGGCCCAATAGATTTTGATGATTTGAGCACTTTGTTGTTAGTCCAAGGACTCATGCCCATCCCTTGTATCAACCTTAATTGTGTGAGTCAACCCATTTACTAACACCTTTCTCTCAAAATAGGAATTAAAAAATGTTAATTAATCCACTTAAACAAAAAAAAATCATAATCTTGGTTACTTGATGGTGAGAATAATCAAAGGGGTAAACATTAATTAAGCTAAAATTTCATTATCGAAATTATAAACCTTAATAACGATGAAATATTGTAATCAAAACTCCATCAATTATCCCTACAATCATCATTGTTCTCATTTGTTTAATTATAATTAATCAAAACTATAAACATTAATAAAACCTTTAATTAATGTTATTCTCATAAGAATAATCAAAATTATAGAGAAGCATTTTAATCAAAATCCAATCCATCATGGCTACAATTTTCATTGTTTTCATTTGTTTGAAAGAACAATTAAGAAAATATTAATCACAATGTAATAATAAACATTAATAACTTTTAATCAAAATTTCATCCCCTCAAGCTTTATAGTTTTTATCAGTTTGATAAGAATCACTAAAACTATAAACATTGATAAAATTATAATCCTTATTATTTCCTTTAATAATAATCAAAATTATAAATATTATTGAAATTATAATATTCATTATTCTTATTATTCTCTATAAGAGAGTAATAAAATCACAAACATTACATTATAATCAAAATTTCATTAATCATCTCTACAATTTTTGGAGAAGATCAAAATCATAAACATTAATAACTATAATCCATTATAATTAAAATTTCATCAATCATATCTTCAATTTTCATTATTTTTAATTACTTGATAAAAATAATCAAAATTATAAATACCATAAATACTTTAATAATAATAATAACAATGTATATACACATTAATAACCATAAAACATTATAATCAAAATCATCTATAGTCCTTACAAATTTCAATAATCTCAATCATTTAACAAAAAAAAACCTAAACCATATACATTAACAAAATCATAATAATTGTTTAGATAAAATAAATAAAAAAATATGCATTATTAGCCATAAAACATTATAATCAAAATTTCATATCACCTCCACAAATATTCTATAAAAATTAATAAAATTATAATCATACTTACAAATATACTATAAAAATTAATAAAATTATAATCATACTTATTATTTAGTAAGAATAATTAAAACTACAAAAAAATGAAATTATGATTATGTTTATTTTTGGGTAAAATAATCAAAACTATAAAATTAATAACCATAAATCACTATAATCAAAATTCTATATCAATTCATAATTTTGATTTCATTCATTTCATAAAAATATTTAAAACTAACACTATACTATTTTAAAACAAACTAAATAATTCTTTTCTTTAGGTTCCATAAACCAAAGTTTGGTCTAAAGGACATTAACCACCACCACCACCATCATCATTATAATACGATTTCAAATAATTATTCAATAATTTCAATTTATTTAATGAAATTAATGAAAATATAATTAATTATCTATTAATAAAATTAACTAAATTATAAACATTTATATCCTTCAAATGATATAACCAAATTTAAAAAAAAACATTTAAATCAAATTTTCCTTCTTAAAATATATATTTTTTTCATTCATTTCAATATAATCACAACTAAACAACTAAATATTACTTTAAATCATTAATAATAACAACTAAATATTACTTTAAATCATTCACATAATCACATAGTCACATAATCTTTATTTTTTTTAAATATGTTTTTCTTTAAAGTATGTGATAATTCATCTTACCACCCATACTAGTCAAAATATAAAATATTAATTATGGGTATTATAAATTCTGATTCCTTGTTATTAAAATTAAAATCCCCAACTTACTTTATCGAAGAAAAGAAAGAAGTCCCATACCCTTGAAAAAGAACTTGATCAAAATAACCCTATATGGAAACATGAAACATGGTCTTGAAAATGTTAGAATCATATTAAAAAGCATAAGCCTTGCGTACATTGAAAGCCTTGCGTACATTGAAGACGGTACGACTTCAAACTATATGTGCACTAAAAAGCATAAGCATATAAGTAGAGATGTCATTTTACATGGGAAATCCCATTTGTGAAATATAACAAGGAGAGCATGTGGAAATTGAAATATAAATTGATTTGTTGGGACATATTTGATATGTTTAACTAAGTTTTTTGCGGGATAGGTGTGGTATGTATATTAAAAAGCATATAAGTAGATATTTTCCTATTTAAGAAATCTCATGGGTGTTATATGTATATTAAAAAGCATATAAGTAGATATTTTTTTATTTAAGAAATCTAATGTATAAGATATGAGATGCAGAATATATGAAAGATGAAGGATATAAATTAACTAAAAAGCATACACATAAATAGAGATGTCATTCTACATGGGAAATCCCATTTGTGAAATATTACAAGGAGAGTATATGAAAATGGAAAATATAAATTGATTTGTTAGGGAATATTCTATATGTTTAACCAAGTCTCACGGGTGGGTGTGGTATGTATATTAAAAAGCATATAAGTAGATGTTTTATATTTAAGAAATCTTAGGTATAAGATATGAGATGTAGAATATAAATGAAACACGAAAGATACAAATTAACTAAAAAGCATAAGCATATAAGCAGAAATGTCATTCTACATGGGAAATCCCATTTGTGAAATATATAAAGAGAGCATATGGAAATGAAAAATATAAATTGAGATATGTTTAACCAAGTCGTTAGGGTGGGTGGTGGGTGTAGTATGTATATTAAAAAGCATATAAGTAGATGTTTTCCTATTTAAGAAATCTCATGTATAAGATATGAGATGTAAAATATATATATAATGAAAGATATATATTAACTTGTAAGTATGGTATAGAAATGTATAAGATATGAGATGTAAAATATATAAAAATGAAAGATATATATTAACTTGTAAGTATGGTATAGAATGGAAGTGGGAATAAGTTAGTGTATGAATCTTTTAACATTAAAAGTAAAAGTAATATTAGAAATCTTATTTATGAGAAAGATTGGAAATAAAATATTTAATAAATATCAAATATATAAATAAATGGTATTGATAAGGGTTTTAAGGCTTTTTTTTTCTTTATGAGATCATCTCTCAATTTGTAATTTGATTTGCTACCCATCAAACAAATTTCTCATATGCGCCCACCTAACACTTATGGGCATGAGTTTAGGAGCTCCACAAACCAATTAGTTCATCCTTAGTTAATCTAGCCCCAATTTATATGATTTAAGGAAGGTTAGGCTCATTTTCTCACCTATCTAGGCCATTTAACTGATTGTGAACTGATTCTGAGTTGCATTAGTGAGCTCTAGTGATTATTTTCCTACATTGAGTTAACACCATAGCCGGTCCAAGTTGGTGAATTTGATTAAGAGTTGCATTAATGAACTCTAGTGGTGATTTTCTCACATTGACTTAACATTGGAATCAGTCCAAGTTAGTGAATTCTAAAAAAACATTATAATGTTTCTTTTTTTATGAAATCCACTCCTTAAATATTGGTGTTATAATAGTTATTGGTGAATAATACCTATTAATATGGAAACAATAATTATTAATGTTAATTTTAAAAAAAATTATGAATGTTATTCTCTCCACCTGTCCACTTTTTAGTAATGAAAGTCACCTCAATATCAAAAACACTCAAAAGACTCGTAATAATCATCATTTAAAAAGCTCTGACAAATCTAAATTAATTGTTTTTGAAGAAGAAGAAAAAAAATCAATCATACGATGATTCCAAAAATTCATAGTAATCATCATTTAAAAAAAACCTAACAAATCCATATTAATTGTTTGTTAAGGCAACCATTAATTTCATCATCTTTTAAGAAACATAACCAATCCAAATTAATTGTTAGGGCAAACATTCTTTTTATTTGAACTGTTTGAATGGTTGAAACAGTTCATCAGTCCTCTCAAATCCGACAACCGTTCAAAGAGAGTAAGTTAGGCACCTGGTACGAATTAAAATAATCGGAGCACAAATGGAACAATCTTAATCCACTTTCTGATAGCATACTGATTACACTGCATCTTCTAAACCTTGCTCGGGCGCCGCCTCGCTACAGTAATCCTCTTGTTGTCTGTGATGGTAGCTATTAATCGATTTTTTTACAGAATCTCTCACCAGAAGAATATACGAGGATAATCCGTCGGGATTCAGAGGGCGAGGTTCTTGGAATGTTGCAGACGGACCGGAAGCACCGACTTCCTTGCAATCAAATCTTAGAATGAGTTATTGTTTTCTTTGGATTTTGTTGATATGTAAACTTTATTTATGATTAGAGTTGGGGTTTTCTAACTGGACTGGCATACTTCGCCATTCCTCTATGCCGTAGGAAATGCAGGTTGGACACGAGATCTCTCTCCATTTCGGAGCCGCTATTCAAGCCGCGTCTATCCATATTGCCATTTTCTCTCCACGCTATGCAGGACCGAAATGGCGCTTGGATGAACTCGTCATGATGATGAAGTCGAGGGCCACCATTATCCTTGTATTTCACAACGTTAAGCCTGAGAGTCTTCGGTGGACGGGGTGGAAGGGCACAGACAAAGATGGACCGTACGCTAAAGCCCTACACAAACACACACAAAAATCAGAGGTACAGCTGCCAAACAATTCAGAATTGGAGAGACGCTGGCCTTGAGCTGGACGCGTTTAGTGGGTAAGGCTTTTGGCTTCCAGCCTCAGTCTTCCGATGTGTTAGACGACCATCAAGAGCATCCTATTCTGTACCGGCCATCCTGGAAATGGCGAACTGGTAACTGGCCACGTCTCTCCTGACATTGTCTATCAATTCTAGGGTTTTATCGCGTTAGTTATTAGGGTTTAGCTTAAAGAGGTTTTAAGCACACACAATTATGCGAGAAGGAAGGCCAGCACACGCATTTCAGAGCCAAACAAAGCAATTTCGAAGTGGGATTAAACGTGAGTTTACGCTTATTGGGTATTCCAAAAATTTCGAGGGTTTTAGCGCCTGATTTATTAAGGTTTAGCTTAATGGATTTTGCGCACACAATTACGCGAGAAAAAAGTTCAGAGCTGAACTGAACAATTTCAAAGCGGGATTAAATGTGGGTTTACACTTACTGGGTATTCAAAACAAATTCTAGGGTTTCTGCGCCTGATTTATTAACGTTTAGCTTAATGGATTTTTACACACATAATCACGCGGGAAAGAAGACCGGCACAAGCGATTCAGAGCCGATCCGAACAAATTCGAAGCGGGATTAAATGCGGGTTTACGGTTACTGGGTTTTCCAAAATTTTAATATTTCAGGATTTTTTCTTAACGGGTCTTAATAAAGACTAAAAAAATCATGCAATTCTGCGATAATTAAGAAGATCCGAGAATTGTTTGCTTCTGCCTGCAACTGAGGAGGAATTATGTGAGTGACGAGATATTCCACGGCGAGTGACACTTAGCCCTGAGAAGCCGCCATCTGCGTTGATTCCCATGGTATCAAAAGAGATTCAAGTAAAGATTGTTCCACTGGGTAGCCACAATATCAACAATTACATGGGTGGTTCTCAGTTTGCTAGGGATGATTCAAGTAATACGGATATGGAAAAGTCTGTGTTGTAAAATTGGGTATGGGAATCTTTCGAAACCCAGTTCTGATACAGATAGAACGTGCTCTGAGGTGAATTCGGTTCGGGCATCAATGTGAAGCCCACTGAAAGGCAGTCTTGTTGCGCCCACATAATAGTCAGAAGCCACATAATAAGGTTGAAGAAGGGCGTCATGAAATAGGCGTTGCGGTGGAGAGGGATTGGATTAATGCAGGGTATGGGCATGGTTTTGTATCGTTTGATAGGCGATTTACTGCAAGTGGAGAGAGCCCTAGGTCAACTGAATCGCCTGGTACATCTATGCCTGAAGTATCATACCTTGGTTGGGGTCATTGGTACATTCTCAGAGATTTGGAGATTGCTACTAGCTTTGAAATTTCTGCTTAAAGACAGGCAAGGCTCAAGCATTATGCTGTTGCAGTATTGTGAATCTCATAATTTGTTTTGAGTTAGTCTTTGTTTGTTAAACGCCATTGTTTGAATTTTTGGTACGGGCCAAAATGAAAAGGAGTTTAGAGTAGAAGTTGAGGCAATCGGGCAAGTCGGGAAGAATAATCGGTATTGTGCTGACACTGCAGGCAGGTATGCAGCGGCCGTTAATCATGGGGATACATTGAATTTAAATTATCTGCTAATGTAGTATGTGGGTTTTTGATGACTGATAGCCAGGAGACTGGTGGACGAGTCCATTAACAATGGCAAACTGGAACAGTGGCTTCATTGAGATGTAGGATATGTCAGTCCCCTCACATGAAAAACCCAAAATTATTTTGGAACTGCCAAAGGGTAATTTAGCTGAACATACAATTTTATCAGTAGTTATCGATGCATAAGCCCATAATAAAAACATCCTTTTGCTTTCACAGATACATGCTGTTGTTACTGATTTAGACTCCTCGATTTGTGCAGATTAGCATATTTACACAAAGGGTTGGAGCCCAAGGTTGTTCATAGAGATATAAATCGAGCAGCTTTGCTTTCTCCTGGATAAGCAAAAATGGAATGCCAAGCTTTCAGACTTTGGACTGGCCAAACTCCTTGGATCTGAGAAAAGCTATGTCACAACCCGTGTCTTGGGGACTTTTGGGTAAATACTGATTTCTGTGGTGCTATCTGGTTTTAAGGCATAGTCTTCGGTATCGAGCTTCCAGAATGCAAACACTTTTGCATGATTGTTTTTTCAATTTTCTGGATAACTAGCCTACAAACCAAGGAAAAGCTATTCTTTAATATCGAGCCACAAAAATGCAAACACTTTTGCATGATTGTTTTTAATTTTCTTGATTACTAGCCTACAAACCAAAGAATCACTTTTGCGCAATTTTTTCCCTTTTATTATGCGGTTAGTATATACAAATCTATGGGACTGGGTACTGATGAGATATTGGGTATTCCTGATCTCTGCTATTAGTCACATATTATTTGCAGTAGTTGATGGTATTTTAACAATTCACATTTGCGCGAAGGTTTTTTTCATTTGCATGATTCTTTTTACTTTCTTCTGGATTACTGGCCTACAAACCAAAAACCAACGAAAAATATTAGTTTTGGTGCATAAAAGAATCACTTTCACGCAACTTTTTTCCCTTTTATTATGCGGTTAGACGATACAATCTATGGGATTGGGAAGATGAGGCCTACAAACCAAAAACTAACGAAAAACATTAGTTTTGGTGCATAAAAGAATCACTTTCAAGCAACTTTTTTCCCTTTTATTATGCGGTTAGACGATACAATCTATGGGATTGGGAAGATGAGATATTGGGTATTTCTGAATCCTGATCTCTGCTATTAGTCATGTTGTTAGCAATGGTTGATGGTGTTTAAACAATTCACATTTACGTGAAGTTTTTATTTTTTATTTTGCTGGGTTGCTGGTCTATAAACCGAATAAAACCATTAGCATTGGTGGCGGAAAGAGTCACATTTATGTAAGTTTTCCCTTTTACTATACTGCTTGACCATATCAAACTGCGGAACTGGGAAATTCGGAATCTCTGCTGTTAGTGTTTTACGGGGCCTTGGATTTTCAGCTACGTTGCACCCAATTATGCCAACACAAAGATGTTTAATGAGAGAAGCGATGTCTACAGCTTTGGAGTACTTATCATGGAGATTATTTCAAGAAGAAGCCCCGTTGATTATGGCAGACCTGCTAGGGAGGTTAGAATATACAGTTATATCCATTGCTGAATCTCTTCAAACATTTTCATTTAAATTAAGAGTTATCTCAATGTTGAATGAATCTTTTTGAATTTAAATAGTTTGCAGGTAAACTTGGTAGAATGGCTGAAAATGATGGTGAGGAGCCCAAAGGTCTGAGGAAGTGGTAGATCCATTGCTCGAAGTTAAACCCTCATCCAGGGCATTGAAATAAGCATTGCTGTATCCGCATGGATCCAGATGCTGCCCGCCAAGAAGCCAAAGATGCTTATACTCTGCTTTTAACACTCTACGGCTCGATGCTTATTGCTTGCCATAATTCTCTTTTATTTTGCAGGGATTTTGTTTGTTTTGACAGGATCGGAGCAGGTCGTAAGAATCCTAACTCCTCTCAAACGGCAATGCAGATGCCAACGCTAGTGAAGGCGAAGCCAGCCGGCCCAGACACAGAGCGAGGCGGAGATTGTGGGAAGAAGAGATCGAAATGTTGAGAGCCCCATCAAAACAATAACGCAGTTCCAAAATTCACAAATAATCTAATTTATAATCCAATGCTCGTTGAATTCCAATCAATTAGTCTTTTTGCAAGTTGGAAAATTTCCAATTACAATAAAGTGGGAATTATTTCGGTTATATTGTAATTGAATTCCTATTATTTTTTTGCAAGTTGGAAATTTTCCAATTACAATAAAGTGGTATTTCAGTTGTATTGTAATTGAATTCCAATTAGTGTTTCTGTTTACAATTATATTGTACATTTTTTAGCGCTTTCTCGGTTGAAAGAAAAATAATTGAGGGTCTATAATCTATATGGATATATGTGTGCCAGAATACCAGCTCAAACCGCGAAATATATAACTTATGTGGCAATCCAAAAACGGGTTCTGTGGATCACCGTCCGAACCAAATATAATAACATTTTGAAAATTATTAAATTTGTGTCGTACAACATGAGGGCAAAAGCATGGAATGCAAATATTTAATCTTAGTGGTACCTTATTTCACTAAAGCTCTCTTTCTGATTATAACCCCACACCAACATAGCTGGAAGCAAGCTATAGTCATCTTATACGCTGTCCATTGGATTCCTACAATGTAATGTTATTCTGGCTTTACTATATAGAGCAGAAGCTCCATTACCATATGCGCAGAAAAAGTAAATCAGTGGTCTGCGATGGACCCACCTAAACAGGCAAAAGCATAGTCAACGATAACTTGCTGCGTGCGGAATTGATGGCGACGGGCTTCTCCACGAACGTTGCAGTGGTATGGTTTAGGGTTTAAGAAACGCACATGATGGTATCACGAAGGTACCAATTCCACTACTATAAATTATTACATACTGACATGATGCTCTTAAAAAAAATTCAATTTCAATTATTTAATTTAAGTAAACAAAAAAGCTGAAAGATTTATCTAAAAGTGCTATACCTCAAGAGTTTAATAATACCTCTTCAATGAATAAAAGATTCATTGAAAATTTGGGTATATACTTATGGGTTAAAAAAAAATTAGTGACATTAGTTTCCTTCATAGTTATGTCAATATAGTAATAATACATATTTTGATAATTGAATAATAACTGGGACTTGTAGAGATAGACGTTTTTATTGTAATGATAATTTTGCAATTATTGAGTACTTTATAGAGATGAGGTCTTCTATTGCAAAGTTAATATTGTAATAAGAATTCAACATTTTATATATCTCTTTCTCAAATTAAAAAAAGACTTATGGACTCATAAGTATATATTTTCTTAGATTAGCTAAGTAGAGGTAGTTGTCACACAAGTGGATACTTCTTCAAAAAGTTAAGCAGGTTAATACTTTAAAAGTTAAGCGACGAGGTATAGTTTGAATGGTGAAGACACAAGTTTTGTGTCCTCTCCACTCGAGTTCAATTCCCCAAGGTTAGAAGGGTAGGCGTCAGTCTTGACCATTGCTAAGTCTTAATTTTCCTGCTAGGCACTAGCTTGCGAACTGTTGGTACCCCTACGTTTCGACCCTTGCTAAGTCATAATTATCCTGCTAAGTCATAATTATCCTGCTAGGCACATACCCCTATATTGGGCATGTCTTCAAATGCATTGTTCGTTGTTAAATCTAAAAATTTTCAAAAATGATTCCAATGGTTCAGAACATATACTTCCTTTAAAGATGTCACAGGTTAATCCTGGAGAACTTCAACTTGTACAATTAAAAATCATAGTAACACCCATCACAATTGAACAATCATAATAACAAACAACACCCATCATCACAATTTATATGCTGGGTAGAATCTGTAATCAGTACAGATAGTGTTTTATGTTGTTCTGCTGGGTAGAATCGGTAATCAGTATATAGGCGCTGCAAAGATATCGCAACTTTTATGCTGGGCACAGATGGAGTATACACCCTATTATTCTTCTAACCACCGATATAATTGTCCTAATAAACTCTTAAAGTAATATGGTAAGGTATTTGAAGGGCTCAAATGAAATTCAAATGAGGTGCACAGGCCTACTGATTCAAATTATTTATGTTTTCTTAATTGATACTGAGATTGTCGCTCATCCTTTCTTGCGCACCCATGTGACAAAAGGCAAACATAGTGGCAGTGGAAAGAACTGAACGATGAAATAGCAAACACGGTCGCTGTGGAAAAAAGGTCCCCATAAACGAACGATAGAAGGACCGTGGGTATTTCCACGAAATGTTTGGTCCACACATGAAAGTCAAGGTGGTGCGTACCCCGCCTGTGTTTTCCATGCTAAGACTAGGCAATCCGAACTTTTGCAGAGCGGGTTGGGAAAGCCTTTTATGTACTCTATATTTCTCTGAGTTCACACGACTCAGTAATCTCCATTCCCAGTATTAAATATGAGTTTCAGTACAAGGATATCATCACGGTATTATTATACAAAGTGCCAAGTTTTTTCCTTTTGGTATTGCAAACATGTAAAGATTTACATGGAGAGATGGTACTCACAAAATATTCATATGGTGTCATTGAACAATAATTATTAATACATTATACTTTCAGTTGCTTTCATTTTCTGAATCACAATACAGTGCACTAAGCTGTATATATCTCATAGAGTCGTGTGTATAAAGCTTATATGTAGTAGCCATCAAATATCAATATCTCAGAAATGCATTATAAGTGCTTTTCAGAAGTTGGTATATAAAGGAGAAGGCTGCTGAGGGCCCTTGGTAGAATTGACGACTAGGAGACATAAGCAAGAAAGGCTGAGTTTAGTGAAGCGGAGGAGAAAAATAATGCTTGCAGCAGAATAATCCATGGCCTTGACTTCTCAATAGGGAGGGACTCACAAAGCTCTCTTCCTGCTGCACACGTTGGAGGAGGAATCAGTGGACGACATCATTAAAAAACCACAGCCTATTATAATAAAAGATTGGCTCCACCTGAAGAAACTAGTTACCAAATGAACTCTTTTGAAGCTCTCCTTGACCTCGAACATAATGAGGAGACGCACGATACTAGAAGTTCGTAATGAAAGTTGTCTCTTGTAATGTTTGAGGTTTAAGTTCGGTCTTCGAATAGTGGGTTAGTTTTACTAATGGCTTGGAAGAAGTTAAAAATCATTGGGTTTTCACCGAGAACACCTTGTCTATTATATGGCCAGGGTGAAGCATGATTGTATATGATCACAGGGAAGGCAAAGGATGGCTTTCCATCCTCATCTCTCCCCAGCTTGCTAGAGCAATAGTGTATCGGGGATCTTTGGGTTTTGTTGAATTTGGATAGCCACATGCTTGGATTGGCCAATATTTTTGCTTCAAACAATATCAAGGTGTGTACTAAGGACTACCGTGGCTGGTAGATGAGTTTCCAAACACCCCATGTTCTATCTATGTGAAACTTCAATACAGCGGAGAATCAAGAAGATACATAGTCCCATGTGGGAGAGGCCTGGCTGTCTTTTTAGACCCTGACACGAACTTTCTGACCCGAACCAATATAAACACAACTATTTGGAGCTATGTTTCATCTTAAATCTTAGTCATAGGAATCGCAGTCTAACTTAGCCAACAGCAAGTTTGAATCAAATTGCCTGCTATAAGGTTTTTCCTTATAATCGAACAAGTCAAACTCGAGGTTGACCGAGTTTTTCTTTTAATCGAACAAGTCAAACTCGAGGTTGACCGAGTAAAAGTTTGAATCGTAACGCACAAGTTTGATTCACCTGCACGCCCAATAAGTGTATAAAACCCATTTCAAGTTCGATTTTGCTCATTTTCCGCCCTGTTTGAGTGATTTTATTCTGTCGATTGACAACTGACAAACAGAGCTGAAGGAGGACAAATTAACTCATCAAGGCTACCCATCAACTCTGGTTGGCCATGCACCAATGTGGCTAGGCATATTGGGCGTCAAAAATAGCAAAATTTTGAGGTTTTATTCAATAAGTGATTGTTATATGCCTCTTATAGCATATTTTTATAAATGGATGCTTCCAATTCCCAGTTTGAATCTTCTCTGGACTCGTACATATATGAGATGCCTATTGATCCATTAAATTTTGGAAATTATTGATCTTGTGCAGAGTTTGGACATGGCCTTACCGAATATCAATGAAAAATGTTTTTTAGTTCAAAATATGTACATCTTTATTTTTAATGTGCTCGTTGAGTTTCTTTCGATTTATTCTTGATCTGATTCAAACACTTCACTCTTCTAGCTCAATGAGTTCTTTCCAATTTCAAGTATGGTGAAACTACCTGGAATGACTTCTGGAAAGGGCAAGAACACATCATACACAATCTGGACAAAGTTATGCTTTCATAACATAAACATATTTTTCTTTGATGCCCCGGATGGCAAGCCAGTGCATGTGAATGGAATGACCATCCTCGTGAACCACCAACCAATATGGTTTATCCTATATCGTTGGGTGCATAGAAATGTGAATTCAGAGAGCCACGTCCAACTAGCAAAGTTCATGGTGTCTGGACAATATTACAACAATGTGGAAACTTCTACCCCTGACTCTTGGTAAGATCACTACAATACTTGGTAGACTAACGCTATTTCCCGTACGGTAGCCATTCTTTGAGGATATGGGAGGAACCTTACAACCATCCGACATAACTAGAATTGGGCAATTAAAGAAAAGTTTGAAGAGGTTTCCAGAGCATTTAATTCTAGTCCTTTTGACCTAGAAAAGTAACTAGTAGCAACAAAGTCGTGCATTCTGCTCAAGTGAATGAACTTCGTAAGTCAAACGGAGAAAAATTAGAGCTCGACTCCGCTGGACCAAGACTGATGATAAGCTTATGAAGGCATTTTTAAAGGTTCTAGCCATCAGGAACTAGGTACTGTGATATAGTAAAAATAAGAATTCAAGCCAAGGGTTTGTGTGCTAAATGGATAGTGAAAACAATCACAAGAAAGGAACCTTGGAAAGACCTATTGAGACATTGCATTGCCCAAGCACTACCTATAGGAAAGAAAGGCTAGTGTTGTAGCTTCAAGCTACACCCCATCTTTCAATCTTCCCCTAAGTCTAAAATCTGATATTTTAAGGTCTTTTGCTAAAATCCTAATCCCAAGTCCTTTATTTTCTTAACCAAAGTCCTCATAATCCGAGGTATCAAGCCCCATATTCTTCATCGTCACTTGGTTCTTCCCCTAAGTCTAAAATCTGATATTTTAAGGTCTTTTGCTAAAATCCTAATCCCAAGTCCTTTATTTTCTTAACCAAAGTCCTCATAATCCGAGGTATCAAGCCCCATACTCTTCATCGTCACTTGGTTCTGTTTCCAAACCTAAACCATGTTTTCCTTGAACGAGGAGAAGGAACCATGACCATCTTACTCCTCACCTCTCCATCCCATTTTCAATGTGGTATGTAGAGCCAAAATGTCCCTTCCATTCCTTCCACTCCTTTGCATTGCCTAGCCTCAACATTTCTCATTTGCATCCCGCCAAACCTGCACATCCCCACTTACCTTTCACATTCATACCTGCACATCCTCACTCAACTTTCACATTTTATCCATACTCTACATCTGTACATTATCTAACGCTTCAATGTGAAATGCAAAGCCCCATGCACCCTCCCATTCCTTCACATCCTAACTTTTCTTCCATATTGTGAACTAAGACTTAGCTAAAGTCAAATGGAGTCGAAAGCGATAAGGATCGACAAGAGGTGAAGAGGGTTTGTTGACTAGACAAGTTTATATGTGACCAAAATTAACACGAGCGTGTTACCGACTAGGCTGCACCTAGTTGGACTTTCAATGAGCCGCCAGTGATAAACAAGATACTTGTTCATATTCAGAGTTCAGAGGTCCTTTCAGGCCTCCAGGGTCGTTTTATTTTTTGTAACGCATGTTTATACCCCCTTGGGAAAATTGTAAAAAATGTCCTAGCATTTAAATTTTTCTAAGAGGCTCGGTTTCCCAGACTTGAGCATCAAGCCGACTAGCCTAGAGTGTTTTTTCCCTTGGTTATTATTGGTTGTTGAACAAACGACTAATAATTTTTGAGCTTTTCATTCACACCTCCAAAGCTGGGGTAGTCATCTTGGTGTTGCGGCCTAGGGAGGTTATTAGAGCCTTCGTGTCGGTGTTTTTCACCATGCTAGGCATTCGAATTGAGTCGTATGGACATGTACTAGGTCCCCCTAGAGTTTCGTCAATTTCCGCAAATTTTTTTTTTTTTTTTTTTTTTTAGTTTATCCGTTTTTTAAACCATTTTTTTTAATGGTTTAATTAAAAAACTTCATATTGTAATAAAAGTCAGATACGGAGTCCGTTTCTGACGTGGGGACACTCGTTTTCACACCCGGAGCGTCCACTTTACCCATGAGACCACTTTCTACATCGGTCAGGCAGTCGGAGCACCCCGTGAGGCATTATTTGGGCTAAAAGTGCATAAAATAGCATTTTAATGCTAAATTTGGACAAATTGGCACTAAAGTCAAAATAGAAAAAAAGTCAAAATCAATTTAAAAACTGATATGAGTGACATGGCAAAGGTCCCATGTGACTAGCGACTCATACCTCCACTCATTTGAAGTCAACGTTTGGTTATAAAGTAAGTGGTAGTGAATAAATGTGGAGAGGTGACGTCAACCTCAAATGTAGTCACACTAATTGTGAGCATGGTTGCGCTAGCCAAGGAGTGGCCCCCATCATTTAAACATAACCTTGGTTTATAAAATAATACCAATCATTGATTATTATTTTATGAAGGTGAACGAGTTGTTAGTTGGAGGTGACGTCAAGATTTTTTAAAATCGTGAGCATGGGATTGGGCCGGTCCCATTTAAATTTTGCCATGTAATGGATTGTTATACCAATGATTGGTGGAGCTAGCATCATGTGGACCCTACGGATTGGTGATGGCGTCACAATTTGGTGAAATCGTAAGCCTTCTTTTTGGGTTGCGATATCTAAAGAATGTGGACCCCTCCTATCCACGTCACGTTTGGAACCGTGGCTTATGAGATGATTTACCATACTTTGTTATTGTTTTATTAAAAAACAAGCGAATCAGCATATTGGAGCTCACCTCACACATAGCCGTACACTCACGCGTGAGTAGTGAGTGGTATATTCTTTAGTCTTATTCATTGGTTGGTATGTGCTGGAAATTTATGATTCGTTGAGGGAGTTTGGTGAGAGAGGTGTCAATCACCTCCTCTATTCAAGCTCAGCTAAACTCTGACTTCATCTTCAGTATTGATGAGGCCCCCCTGGGTCTCTCTTTTCCCATTTAAGCAGGTCACCTCTCCATTGTTCATCATCAAAAGGTGGAACCTCTACTTGTAATATTGTAATAGTTTTCTTGAAGTATTGTGAATAAAAGGCTTTGGAGACAATTTCTGTGTGGGATCTATGGATGTTTGGATAGAGTTTACTCTACATTTGTGAGGTAACCTGTATTTGTTTTCATGCTTGCATATGTTTGGGATTAACTTGCTTTCCAAAGGAAATGGTATTTTTGTAGAGATAAAAGGTAATTCTTGTTAGGTTACTCTTTTATTGCAAGTCGAGGAAGACTATTTGATATATGTATGATTTCATGCTTGGATCTACATTGTTGTTGTAGTCTCTTTCGGTTTACACAGGTATTTTTTAATCCCCATTGCTAGTGTTGATAATCTTTTGCAGGAAGCTAATGCTGGAGTATTGATGAGCGAATGTGCTCTACCTTTGCTTCAATAAAATTTGAAAATAAGCTCTGTCCCTCTGATCTCACCAAGGAAGCTTTTTCTGTCCTTTATTTCTTGCTCTACTCTGGGTTCTTCGAATTTTGATCTACAAATTTCTTAAAATTTTCTTTCGGTTTCAAACGTTTCCACATTAGATCTAGCATCTAAAGTCATATCAAAGGTAGATCTGATGTCTAAAAGTTTCTATTTCTAGTCTGCTTCAAAGGTACATTTAAAATCTTAGATCTAGTTACTTTTCCCTTTTTTCCGCAAGTTTAAAAATTTTGAAAATTAAAAAAGCTTGTTGAAAGAGTTTCTATGCATTTTAAAGTTTGATCTAGCATTTTGTGCTGAAGATTTGCTTGCCATTCTCCTCAAGAGGCAAGCAAAGATCCTAAGAAGGCAAGCTTTCTAGCTTACCTCACTTAGTTGTTTCCTTGTTTTTGTAATCAGTTGTTACTTAGATTTTTTTGTAAATTTTTGCATGCTGCCCAAAGACACTTCCAAAGTGTTTTTGGGCATCTTTCACTGACATATGCTTGCTGGTTTTTAGCAGGCCCATCAAAAAAGAGAAGGAAACTCTGCCCGAAATTAGCTTTTTCGAACATCCGGAGCTCCCAGGAGGCTTTCCCCTTAGCTGGGCCTATTTCCTTTGCATGTTGTAAGCCTTTGGATCCCAGGTAACAAGGACCAAAGAGCATTCTCTGCTGAAGCATTGTAACCGATTAATAAAAACAAGTTTGAGTAGGCTCAGTAGAGCCCGGTCCCCATCCCCCTTGGGGGATTTGTGTCGGTGTCCTTTTTTGTTTTCTTATACGCTGGTAGCGTAGTTGTCTTTCTTTATCATTTCATGCTTTGTTTAAGTTGTGCAAAAGTAACCTGAATACTTACCCACTGCGCTATACCGAAGTACCATAAGGGAAAAGATTTGAGCAGTGTAGTAATTAAAAAACAAAAACAATTTTGTTATGCACTGCTAAGTTAAAATAAACCCCCTCGCTTTCCCGAGTATAGGTTCGTGGATAAGGGCTTGCCTGAGTACTGAATTTGGAAAGAGACTCCCGGGTTTTATCTTTTTTCTAAATCAGAAAACTTGTTCTAATTAAAATAAACCAAGACTCCTTCCCCGTATGCTCTACACCGCTGCAGCTTGTCTGATCAGTTGGCTGTATCAGAAAGGGATACGAGTTACTAGATCTAATAGGAAAATCCACACAAGTAATTTTCTTGAGAACTCGGGAGGTTGCAAAGGGTAATCACTACAGAGTCAGGAGGCTACTCTAAGCAGGTCTATCCTCGCCCTGTTGGACACTTGGTATTACTGCTTTAGCACTCGGTTCGAAAGGACTTGACTTGTTGGGCCAAACCCACAATTTACCCATTCCTTAATCAATTCATTTAATAATTTAAAATTTACCAACCGAGACACTGCAATACTTTCACTGAGACTACACTAGCAACCCACATTTGCAAGCACTCTTTTCATTTTGGCATTGGTCTATTCTGTTCCTTTTTGCATAAGTTAATCTCGCAATGTGTCATTGAATTTTGTGTATCTAATTTGAGTTAAGGTGTTGCTAAGGTTAAATTTTGTTGGCGGTAATTGGTAATTTCTTAAATTCATCCATTCCATATTAAAACTCCTAGAATTAATTATTTCTCTCGTAGAGTAAAAACCTTAGATTTTACTTTTCATTAGGGTCCACCCCCCTTGGCTTCGCTAGGAGTTGGCCTAGACGGAGGAGCTGAGTATCAGGGGACAGCACTTGGCTCGAGCTTGCCCCCAAGGTCGCACCCAGTGGCTTGAAGATTTCTGCCACATTACCCGAGGTGCGAAAGAGGGTCAAGAACAGAGCGCATATTATGGAAGAAGTGAATAAAGTTTTTGACCCTTGGAGGCTCTAATCGTAGAAGTAGAGATCACAATTCCACATAGAAGGTGGTCCAGGTTTAGGTAACGGAAATTTAATAAAAGGAAGAGTAAATGGTGGTTATAACCAACAAATATATTGTTACATGTGTAGGGTAGGACACATCATTTGAGTGTCCATGCAAAGAGAATATGGGTGGAAATAAGCAGCATAATAAAATCAAGGTGTGGGTTTGTATATAAACAATAAAAATATTTAACATTTGATGCATGTAGTATGAATGACTATCCTTAAATCGAATGGAGAATATTAGTTGGTAAGAAAAATCAACAACGTTTAAGCTATGATCTCTAAGTTCTTATATATTTTCCCACAAATAGCCATATCAAGCTTGTGATGGTGTGTTGGAAAGCTCTTTGAGATCAAAACTGTTTTGAGGGGATACAACAGGTTGCAAAGTGGAGCTTGGTGCATTTTCGGCCTGGATGACCCTTGTGTTCATTGAGATTATTACACAGTCCATGTTACGGTCCGTCTCTAACATCCTTACTTATAGGTACTTAAGACTTCGTTAATTAATGTACGAGGCCATCTAATTTGAATAAGACTCGCTTAGTTGGTACTCATGGATGTGGTACCACTTGGGCTATGGTTTGGTTAGTGAGAAACAAATTATAATTGTAGGTAGTTATATAATGTTTTGTCAACTGATTATCATTGTATTGGAGCTTTGCGTATTCAAAGGTTTCCCACTTAAAGAGGCCCATGAACATTGTTGTCTTTTTAAATTATCAATGCAACGTTTAATATTTTACAAGTTCAATACTCTTGTTCTTCCTCCTTTACATTTTGCATCTTATTTTCTTTTAATAATTGCTCTTAATTCTTTGCTTTTACCATACAAGTCCATTACAATTGGTATAAGAGCTCTTTCTTGTCTTGTGCTCACACATGCCCAAATTTCAGAAAATCTTTTTTTTAGGCTAGAGATCTATTTCGATGTCTTTAAACACAGAGATCTATTGGTTCAACGTGCAACTATGGCTAGAACACAAATGCACAAGACATACAAGTGGATTCACTTGGTTGGATACATCTATATTAGTACCTGCCGAGCAGTACCATTACTCACAGATCTAATCTTATGTGTCCCTCGAAGTATATCGGAAGCCTTGTAGCAATACCCTAAGTCAACCCTACAAAAAACTTTCCCATGTTTTGTCACGATAATATATTAAGCCCAACACTCAGGGAGATCACTCTCAGGTCTATACGAATCTAGTATGACTATGGGTGTAATTGATTTTCCTTGATTTTCCTTAGAGTCATGAAACACTGACATAGTACTACTATTGGAAACCCTTGGTATATTAGAGACCTATAGTGCATGACACTCCTTTGCTCCTACAACCTTGTGAAACCATACTCTATATAACATAGGCAAGGAAATTCCTGCATAATTTGGATTATCATCAATTTGATAATCTTGTCATACACTATTCCTCCAACAGAAAAATATTAAAAATCTAAAAATAAAGAAAAGTTAAAATGTGAGGAAGAAGTCTGCTCTAACCATTGTGGTATTCCATCCCAAACAAATCCTTGATTGGCATTGATCACATTGGTGTAGCTCTTCGATAACCCTTCAAGTGGACCCAAATGGTCCCATGACTGCCATGAGAATAGAAAACAAACTCAACAACATAGAAGACTCAGATTAAGGGTCTTCTTCTCCCAGATGGTTCATAAATGGGTTTTCACCAGTTTGCAGATGATGACCCATTGTCCACATACCATCCAACACTTTACACAGTGTGGAAGATGAACAAGACTAGACATGGAGAAGGTTGTCTCAAGTTGAAATGCTAACTCATCCACTCCTGTTACAATACATGCACTCCCTTCAACCTGTTTATGCTACTTGTCCTTCTGATATACCTCAGAAAAACTCTATAACCCCACTAGCTTGGTAGACAAAATGTAACACCTCTTTAAAAACCTTTGGTCATCACTCCAAGCCACCCTCAATAACCAAATAGCTTCCTTCAAACACTCCATCAATTGTCAATTGAATATTTGGAATGATTGGAATGAACCAATTGATAATGGGGAACTTTCCTGAGGTATCGGTTGTCACAATGGCCCATCTTTTCATGACACTCACCCATATAAATGTTATCAAAACCAAACTGGTCATCAAACCCATCAACCCCAAAAACTAGAAACCAGTTAAAACTAGACCAGAACCGGTAAAAATAAATAATCGGTTAAAAAAAAGATCGACCATAAAATACATAAACTATTCAAATTTTGATTATATATATTATATATATATATATTCAAACCATTAAACACAAATACGCAAAGCTTTCACATGTACATACCAAGCAAGGGCATATAACTAAAATAGCACCGAGTGCAATCCATATCTGACCCAAAATACATAAACAAAGAGGCTCTAAATGGCCCTCTAGAGTCTAGAAAACATTATGCTACAACAAATAACTATATACCATCAAAATCATTGCATATATTGGTGTTACTGGTTGAAATGGAAGTCCAAGCCACCGGTAAGCATATCAGGATGAAGTGACCACTGTCACCTTAGTCAACTTCTCCCAACTGCTTCGGAAGCCTAAACCACCTTGGGGAGAGCTCTAAACACCCAAAATATTCTCTTTTGAGGTTGATAGTGATCAGTGCCTGATTGGCGTCAAACCGAAAAGTGGGAAAGGAATGTACTATGTGAGTTTTCAATTTACTCAACGATAAGCGAGTAACCAATAAGAAATGCAATGTTATCAAATAACCATGTGAGTGTATGTATAGCAATATAATGTCAGTTGCCAATTCAGGTGTTACAACAATAACCATGCATTTATCTCATTAATATGTCAAGTCTGAAACCAATGTTGCATTGCATTTATTAGCAGCAGTAGTAACTTAGTGAAAAGGAACAACGGTATGACTTTAATATGTGCATACAGTAATGTGCAGAAGTATGTATCTGTCACCACTTTCATTTGTATTTATAGCAGCATTAAACATTTGAAACAAAATAATGAACAGCAGCACAACAACAGTATCAGTCATGTATGAATGGCATTTAATATGTATATTTAGTCAAACCAATTTCATACTCGCACAAAATCTGAAGTAGATGAGTATATAGGTATTTAATAGCAGACTGTGTGTAAGTACAGCAAGACACTGCTTTACCCTGAGTCAAACCATGCACACACAGTACCTTAACAAAGTATTAGTGTCTATCATAAAAAACGAGTATCATTACACAATGAAATACTAACGTTAATGTTTGTGTGCAGCCTGAAGTTGTGAAGGTACAAAGATGCAAACAGTCCTAATATATCAGTCCTTCATTTGATGTCTAACAATAAGTGACCACCTAACCCTTGTGTTACTTTGTGTGCAAGTGCTAGTAGGACAATGTTTAGGAGGGCTGCCACTGTAAAGGGCAGCCCCGTAGGGTAGAAAAAGGTTGTCACCAAAGGTGACTGTGGACTGGGGCTACCCTAGGACAGAACTGAGGGTTAGGGAGGACACTTGCGAAGGCTAGCGAGGTAGAGGGAAAGAGCTGCTGCTATAGCAGCCTCAGACCCGAGGGAGGAGCAGCCTTAGGGATGTCCTAAATGGCAAGCCCGAGGGTATGAAAGCGCTTGGGATGGCATCCAATGGGAAGAGGAAGGCAGATACACCAGATCCAAGGGTTAAGTAGGCCTGTTAGGGCTTGTGTAGAGGATAGCGAGGTGAGGAAAAGGCCCTTCCTAGCAGCCTGTATGGTGACCGTGGGGACTGTTAGGGCAGCTAAGGATGAGGGAAGGGGGACGCTTGTTAACTGTATTGGACCCAAGGTTTTTTTGGAGTAGTCAAAGGTTTCCCCTAAGGGAGACCCGAGGGTAAAAGGGACTGGGATGAGGGCCAGCGAAGGAGAAATAGGAAATATGGAGGAGGCTGCTGGGAGTAGAAGGTGGCAGCGAAGGTTTAGTGGTTTGGGCTAGCCACCAATAGAGCAGCGAGGGTGAAAGAAAAGGCCTTAGGGTGCATATAATTAAAATAGCACTGAGTGCAATCCACGTCTGACCCAAAATACATAAACAGAGAGGCTCTAAATGGCCTCTAGAATCTAGAAAACATTATGCTACAACAAATAACTATATACCATCAAAATCATTGCATATATTGGAATCCTATTTCTCAATAGCACTCTCTACCCCCCTCTAGCCTCTAGCCCTTGCATCTACCTTGAATCTCGAAGTCGATCCTCGAACGACATTAGTCAACACCCTCCAATTTCAAGGAAACTTTGTAATCCAAGCATTAAAATAATGTAGAAAAAGCTTCCCATGCCGAATAAGTGATTTTTCTTGAGTGAAGGGTACATTTTTACTAAGGTTGTAAAACGAGGAGTTCAACAAGTAACACAACCAACATCACGTTACATAGAGGGGTTGATGCGCCTGATTAAATGCCAATCCCATACCCTCACACATGATAGAATCCAGTGTAAACATTGTAATCCTAGAATCCTGAAAACTTTTAAGTCTGTTGAATTATGAATGCAATCTTAAATTCTATTTTTTGCATAGGAAATCTGATGAAATTGGAACCACCCTCAAACATCTTGAAACAACTAATGGTAATGTAAAAAATTTAAGGATAGAAAAGGAAAGATAAAGAGGACGCCACTTTAATAATTTAATATTACCATTGATTACTAAGGTCAAGGGCTGGTCTTAGGGTTTTTGTTTTGCCTTTTTTTATTTTACTTTTAAAACTTTCATGGTCAACATCATCGTCCCATGCATGGCTTATGAACTTGCACAAAATCGGCCTGTTCAGGCATCTAATGTTGGTTTTTGTAAGAAATAGATCGAATCAAGCACACAACCAACCCATTCAGTACAAAACCAACCATTTCTAGTTCAGGGACTCAATTTGGACTAGTTACACCTGTAAGGCATTGAGGATAACAATAGAAACTCCAAGTGAGGATGCTATATTCGAACAAAAGAGTGGTAGTGGTAGGAATGGCATACAAAAGCTTATGTGGGGTATATTGAGTGGGAACAATTTGTAAACGCCATTTATGCTAGATTCGACACTAATACACAGTTTTTGTGGAAGTTAACCAAGTTACGTTAAACTATTATACTGAAAAACTTCATTGCTTCCTTTCAAAGATTGGCAATCAAAACATAAGGTATGATTAATGAGTTCTTTAAGGAGTATTTTATCAATGGACAAAGGGAGCAGATCAAAGTACAAGTCTTGATGTCCCACCTTGTTAACTCAGTTGGAAGCCACTCAAATAGAAAAAAATAACCAAGTGGTGGTCACGGCCCATAACAAACACCCCTTTTTTCTCCACATCCCTCTTTTTTGCCTACTCCACCTTTTCTGCAACCATCCTAGTTCCATTAGGTGATCCTTGCAAAAGTGTCAAAATGTTAGCATCTTGGCCTCTTTTATCATTGTGATGAAAAATTTACCAAAGGGCATAAATGTAAGGAACAAAAATGACTTGTCATAGATATTGCTACACTTGGTATGTCTAAGGAAATTTCAGAGGAAGACATGGTTGAGCTAGATATGGTTGAAACTACACCTCATGAAGTACCTGTTGTCACATATATTGTAGCTAGGCTACCGTTGTTCTTGAGCAGTCCTGAGCAATTTTTTGAGTCAGTCCTTTGCTTTGAGATCAACAGACGATGAGTTTCCAGTTGATGATCACTCTCATTCGGTAGATCCAGAGCATTCAGATTGACTAGTTCTATGCCATGACTGAGCCTCATGACCCTAGATTCGGGGACTAAGTTAGCCATTTTCATGACCCAGAGCAGAGTGTATGACAGTGCCCATGATGTACAGCAGCAACGGTGTTTCAGTACCCTTCAGATTGTTCAAATCGGATGCAGGTATATGACCCAAGTGAAATTATGGATTTGTACATATGGACTTTAATTTTGCTCTGTTGTCTATTTTATTAGTGAGACTCAGTTGATAGTGGTTGTATGTTGGCGATACTTTAATTTGGTCTTACTGGAATCTAAAGTATAAGTGATCTAGTTGTTATGTCCAAGAGATTCCTTTGTATACTCATTGGTCATGCCCTATTTGTAGTATGGATTTGCTCATTTCCCTTAGGTGACACAACTTGCTAGCCTTGGCACCACCTTCACTGTCTCCATCCATCCGTTGCCTTCCCTTCTTTTGTCTAGTCCTGACTTGTAACTTGATTAGTGACATCTAGGATTTACCCCCACCTTCACCTCTATGTTGGAATAGGTCTCCATGTTTAAATTGTGTCTTGGTGTTGGTTTCCGTGATTTTTATCACAGAGATGGTCTTCCTCTAGGTCTTGAACACAAGAAGTCTTACTAAAAGGTGTCTTTAGACACTAAGGCGTCAGAACTTAAATGATTATTCTAATTGGATGCCTAACCAGCAAAAACAAAAAGTGTCTTTAGACTCTTCCAAATAAAATTAAAGTTAGTCAGTTGCCAAGAGACGAGCACTCATCCTTTGTATGATGTGAGGTCGTTTGCCCCCAAATGGAAACAAGGTGGTCACTCCATCGCACCTATGGATGGTGGCAGGCAATGGAGGTCATACCGAGTCATTATTTGAGGCCCGCAAGTTATTCAAGGCACCCGATCTTGGAGGATGGCAAGATAAAATAAATAAATGTTTTAAGAAGTTGATGGCCAGAGGATGAACACTCATTCATTGTAAAAGGTACGACTAATTCCCCCTCACAACACAACAAGGTGGGACTAACCTGTAAGGGTTGTGTCTTTGTCATTTTCTGGAAGCCCAGAAGGCTTTCTAGGGCATTTTCCTTTGAAGGTTAACTAGTATCATTTGTTGTGCAAATAGACTGCTTAAAAAAGGTTGTTTGTCTAGAGTCTAGTGGAGCCTTCTCATCATTCCACCCATTTGTGAGACATCGACATTCCCTATTGTTCACCTAGTCCATCTTATGTGTTGTGTGGATCCCCTTTTCCTTCAGCCTAGATGCTTACAAAGTCAAGTGTTAAGTCATTCCCTTGGACTTACCTTGTTTTATCCACCTTCACCCTTGACTAGCAAAGTTGCCAAATTGATAACTGAGTATACACTAGAGGTTCTTGTTTAGAGCAGTCGATTACTTTGATTTAGATATATATATATTGTGCTTATAACTGCCAACAAAAGCTACTTGTACTTGAGTCTTATTGTTAACATAGATAATTGAGCATGCATATCCATTTTTGTACTTTACAGTGTTAGAGTTTGGCATTTGGGTCATTATTTGATCATTCATGACATGGTCAACCTAGTTTGGCCAAGTCAGTAGCCGGGTCTAGGATGAGTTTTGGTCGATGATTGTGGATGATGATTATTTGTGTTCTACCAGTGTCCATTAGACATATTCATGCTTCATATGATGGTTTATTATGATGACTTTTGTTATTTTCGTGATTATCAACATTTACAGGCTTTATTATTATTATTGTTCTGACATGGATGGGGCCTCTGACCTACATTTTTTATGGACATATGGTGTATGGGTAATTATTCCTAGTACATTTGGACATTTTGAGTTCATTGATACCAGTGTAGTCAGACACATGGTTTATTATGATGACTTTTGTTATTTTCGTGATTATCAACATTTACAGGCTTTATTATTATTATTGTTCTGACATGGATGGGGCCTCTGACCTACATTTTTTATGGACATATGGTGTATGGGTAATTATTCCTAGTACATTTGGACATTTTGAGTTCATTGATACCAGTGTAGTCAGACACGGGTCCCTCTGGTGTTCCAGTTTCCATACAATGCCCATGAAGAGACCGAGGGTCCCTTTGGTGTTCCAGTTTCCATTTCGGAAAATGGAACACTAGAGGGACCCTCGGTCTCTTCATCAAGCCAACTCAAATCAGCAGGAGCTTCATCCTCCACTACCCATTCAGATACTAGATCAATTTGATCCAATAAAATTGGATCCAAATCCTTTGCTCGCAACTGTTTTGTGAGCATCCGAAGGTTGTAGTATATGTAGACCAACTTCTCCAACCTCTCATGCTCCAACCTGTTGCGCTTTTTGGTGTGGATGTGCTCGAATACTGACCAATTGCGCTCACAACCTGACGCACTGCAAGGCTGACTTAGGATTCTGATGGCAAATTCCTGTAGTTGTGGTGCCTCAGTGCCACAATCTAACCACCAATGGGCTGTTATAAAAAACAAGCAAACAAAGATTACAAGTTCTGCAATGTCAAGCTTGAAAAAAAGTAGTGAAATAAAATGTAATGATTTACATAATTGAATCTTACATGGCTCTTTCTTATCCTTGAGACGTTGTGTTGAGCTAAATCCAAACATGCCAGATGATTCCGTGTACATATCTCGCTGCAGATTGATTTGGTCTTGAATCTCTTGACTTGGGTACATCCTCTCAATACAATAGCATCACACCTCTCATCACCTCAGGATCTTTTTGAATTTTAGACCCAACATTATAGAATATGCTTGGATTGAGATATGGCCCTGCTGCATGTAATGGTGAATGTCGCTGCTTGTCCCACCCGGAATCAATAATATTCCATATAGGAAAATATTTAGATTCATCCCCCCTATAGAAGGCCTTGATGGCCTCTTTGGCCCTGTCCATCCCCTCATAAACATATCCCATTGGTGGTTTATCACCATCCATGATCCTCAACACTTTCACATGTGGCTCTGTCATGCTGACAATCTCAGTGACTTCCTCCCATAAACTATCTCTACGGACATACAAACTCATAGCCATTGCATTTGGTTTTGTGCTATCTATATAATGTATCCATTCCCTGCTACTAACCATTCGTCTCAATGCTTGGTACTCATTAAGAAGGCTTTGGAGGGAGAGAAAGTTTGTTGCAAACTGTGTGACAGCAGGGCGACTGAGCTCACCTTCGGTGTACTCTCTCATAAGGCTCAACACCCAAGCATGGTTATAAATGTATTTGGTTATTTGTTTGCACTCGTGAACAACATCTTGCACCCATGGCAACTTCCCAATGTCCTCCAACATCAAATCTATACAGTGGGCAGCACAAGGGGTCCAAAAAATAGTAGGGTATTTTGCACAAAGCAATTTACCTGCTGCCACATAATTTGCAGCGTTGTCCGCGATTACTTGGACAACATGCTTGACCCTCACTTCTTCCACAACCTCTGCTAACAATGTAAAAATCAGATTTGCATCTTTCACATGCGAAGATGCATCAACGGATTTCAAGAACATGGTTCCTTTAGGGCAAGCCATAAGGAAATTTATGATTGTTCTATTCCTCTGATCTGTCCACCCATCAGACAAGATTGTGCAACCTGTAAACTCCCATGAGCTTTTAATGCTCTCCAACTATTCCTTGATACATTGCAACTCCTCATCTAGATCTTCCCCCCTAAGTGAACTGTAAGAGGGGCCTTTGTATCCAGGGCCAGTGCCTGCAACAACATCTATCATGGGTTGATAAAATGGAGACCTTGCAAGGTTGAAAGAGAGGTTGTCATGGTACCAAAACCTTCTCATTGCCATATCTGCCTCCTTCCTTTTCCTTTCATTAAAGCTGTCCAATGTTGGTTGAGATCCTGGGGAGGTACGAGGGAGGAAGAAATGAGAGGTGATAGATGGACTTTGTGGAACATTTGATGAGCAACTACCTGGAGGTCCCATTGGAGATCTACCAATCCCTGCA
This sequence comes from Pseudotsuga menziesii, assembly GCA_001517045.1. NCBI lineage: Eukaryota > Viridiplantae > Streptophyta > Pinopsida > Pinales > Pinaceae > Pseudotsuga > Pseudotsuga menziesii. The sequence continues at coordinate 126,628 of LPNX010104958.1, read as the reverse complement.
GTTTTAAACCTTAGCCTAGATCTTTTGGCATTTTGTTCTTTGATACTTTCCAAAGCAGCATGGATTTCCGCTGTGACTTCTTCAGGGCAGCTATCACAAACTACGACATCTTTGCAGACAACTCGAGCTAGGTGGTGTTTTAACCTGTTTATGCCCCCATACATAGTTGTTGGACAGTAATTGCACTTTACTTGATTGTCTTGCCCTGGGACCACCTGAACACAATGTTCCCATGCTTTATCAAGAGGCCTTGTGGGTGTTCTCCTAGGTGCCATGGATCTGAATCCCGAGTGAAAAAATAAATTAGAATGAATTTAATTTGAATTAAAACTTAAAATTAATAACATAAAAAACTTTTAAAAAATAACATTAAAAACTATAAAATAGAACATTAAATTAAAAATTAAAACATAAATAAATAAACCAAAAACTAAAAAATGTGAAAAACATAAAAAATAACATTAAAAACTATAAAATAGAACATTAAATTAAAAATTAAAACATAAATAAATAAACCAAAAACTAAAAAATGTGAAAAACATAAAAAATAACATTAAAAACTATAAAATAGAACATTAAATTAAAAATTAAAACATAAATAAATAAACCAAAAACTAAAAAATGTGAAAAACATAAAAAATAACATTAAAAATTATAAAAAATAACATTTAAAAACCTAATTAACAGTTAACATGAAAAAAATTTAAAATATAACATTAAAAAATAAAAATAAAACATTAAAAATTAAAACATATCTAAAATTTAAAAAAAACAAAGGTCAAAAACTAACAAAATGTAACCAATATAAAAAAACATAAAAACTTAAAATAAATATTAAAAATTTAACATTAAAAAAACTTTAAAATTTTATAAAAATAACATTAAATATTAAAAAAAATATTAAAGTTTTAAACATTAAAAATAAAAAAAATAACAATAAATATTAAAAAAATATTAAAGTTTAAAATATTTAAATTTAAATGTTTAAATTTAAACATTAAGCCAATGCATAAAGCCAATGTTTAAAATTTAAACATTAAAAATTAAAAAAACAAATAACAATAAAATTTTTAAATATTAAACAAAAAAAATTTAAAAAAACATTAAACTTTAAACATTAACGTTTTTAAAAACATTATGATTAAACTTTAAACTTAAAAAAAATTAACGTTTTAAAACTTTATACATTAAAAAACTTACCTGTTGATGCCTCGACACCTGCGATGAACGTTGAACCCCTCGTGAATGCCTGAACACCCGACGCTGCTAACCCTCGACGCTAATACGTGAACCCTCGACGCTAGCTTGAACCCTACTGAAGCTTAACGGTGCTAATTCCTGAACACTGCTGAACGGTGAGCACCCGAAGCCGTCGAACTGCTGCTAAATGGAGAGCTGCTAAGTCGTAGTCACGGCCATTCAATGGAGAAGCCATCTTAAAACCTCCAACACTTTCCTCCAAAAACACATTCGCGGGTCAACGACGTGATTCCAGCTCAGCAAACGCCAAAAAAATGGCTTTTCCACCTAACTCCAAGTCCGTCGAGTTACTCCGAGTTACTCACGCGTTTGCCGAGTAACGCGAGTTTTACCGAGTCCGAGTTTGGCCGCCGAGTTTGCAGCGAGTACTCGAATCCGCTACGACTCGGCCATACTCGTTGCACTCGCCGAGTCTATCCCGAGTCTGACTACACTGATTGATACAACCAATTTTCAGTTTTAGGCACTTGCATGTGAGATATGGGTCATTTTAGCATTTTGCAACAGTTTGGCCCTAGGAAATCAAAATAAATGCTTTTCAGTGGGATGGTGAGTTCTCCTTGGGTGCCAGAGGGAAACATAGGGTGTAGCTAGTCGATTGAACCATATTGCTATATGGTGTCGGCCCATTTTTGCAGTTAATTGGCGTCCAATTTCAGTCACCGATGAGATATGAGCAGTTTTATGTTCCCAATGTAGTATTTTGATGATGGAAATGGCTAATAAAGAAATCGATTTGGAAAATTGAGGCAAGGAAATGGGATGGAATTGGTCTGAGGCACAATGTTGGGGTCACCTTCATTATTCGGCATCAACTTCACTCTTCATGGGGTCCACATGTCCTAGCATTCTCCACTTTAAAGACGTTTTGATGTATTTTGAGGGGGACGTCCTAGTGATTTTGATCCCTCCATGGTATGATTGATGATTATACCTTGTTATTGTGCCATGGGGCCATGCTAGTGAAGGATTTGTATAACCTCCTAGCCCCATCATGTGTTATTCTCATATTTTATACATTTTTATGTGGTGCACCCCTCGTTGAGCACTTTTAGTGGGTGTGTCCCCCTCCATTAGTGAGTGGATCCATGTATTAGTTATCCGGATCATCTTAGTCGTTGATTAGAGTGATTGTATCTTTTGATCTTATCCCTTGATCTTTTTGGATCTAGGTTTTGTGTATCAGAGAGATCTATATATTGAGATGCTCTCTCATTGTAAAAGAACTTTTGGCTTTGAGAATATTGAATACAATAAAACTTTTTGGAGAATCTTGGAAGCTTTGTGAATGTACTTGCTCGTGATTGTTATGCCTTTTGCTTAAACATTCTAGTGGATCTTTTATGCTTTCGATCTATACTTTGTGGAGGCCATACTAAATGTTTGCAGGGTAGCGACTTGGTGGAAGGAGATTGCTAAGACTTCTTGCATCATCTTTCGGGAAAATCGTTTCATCTTCGAGGGAGTGACCAATTGTATTTTGTGCATTGAGTTTTTCTCTTTTAGATGACATGCATAGATCTCCTTTATTTGTGAATGGAATCTCACTTCGACAGTTTAGATTTGCAGGTGGAGGGGGCACTTTACCTTCTTTTGAGCAACACATTTCACACCGAAAGTTATTGGATCTTGCTTGGAATTGTAACTAAGTGGAATGATCATTGACGAGTGAGGCGACCGCAAGTATTTTCAGGTACGATCTACAAGGTTAGTATCGTTTTCAATATTTTTATCCAATTGTCAATCAAAACTCTCATTGTCAAAACACTAGTTTTGTAGATATGATAGATCTGGTGCTTATTTGATAACGACCATCAAAACCCACTTAGAGATAATTAATTAAACCCTAGATCTCAAGTTTTGTTAAAATCCGACTCCATTTGCCTTGGGATCTAGCACTAATCTACTCTAGGTAGGGCGCCCTCCTTGGGTGGGTGGTCAAATATTCAGATCTATCAGTTGGGTATGCTTGAACCCACCCCGAATTACACAGATCTATCCTTCAAGCCTTCAAATCTAGTCATTTCTTGTCTCGATCTACTCTCTTGGGTCCACTTTGACTGTTATTACATAAATTGTAGGTGGATCTCATTAGGGTTTTCATTATTTAGACTAGATCTATCTAGATCTATATTCTTAAACTTGTTGTCATACATTTCTTATCAAGTTGGGAAATTTTCATTATCTTAAGCCTCCCCGACTTGGCTTTAACCTCACCTACCACATCCATTCCCTAGATCTAGATTTACTTACTCATTATTCACCTCTTGTACTCATTGCAAAGTTCAAACCCCTTAGAGTGTCTTGAGTAGGTTCGCTAGCCCTCATAGGCTAGTAGGGTCTTCCCCTTGATCATTATCTGGATTCGATCTAAAGTGACAAGAGCCCGTCCGATGTGACGACTATCCTTCATATGTAGTGGACGCGGCCCTTGCGGTGTCACTGGTTAGCTACCTTACCTCTACCGTCCCGGATATGATACCTTAAGTGGGTGGCTACACTTTGTGTGACAACAATACCCACTTAGGAGCCTCCTTGTGAGGATTCCCAAATTTCCCTCCATCCTTTGTTGACAATTACAACTCCCCAAACCTTGAAGTTGGTTTGATATATTCAAGCATAGAAAGGTGATTGTCTTAATAAACATTGGCAACACCCACAATTTCATCCATTTTTGAGTTGTACAAGAAACACATTGTTATGTCCATGTGGTGTGCAATTTCAAATCATCATAACCAATGGAGGTGCTATAAAATGTGGTGGCAAGTGGGAGAATGTGAAACACCAAATGAGGGTATATTTCCTCAAAACAAACATGCCTACCATTGAAGTGGGTGGGTGTGATGTCGTTTTAAGCACATAATGGTTGCGAACATTGGGCCTAGTTATAATGGATTTCAAGGATTTATACCTAAGCTTCACCAAGGATGGAACATCAACTTACTCTCTCTTTTTTTTAACCATGGGAACAACAACCTCCCAAGAGTATATCCAACAGCCTGCAAGCCAGATATACCAATAACTTATGACTTAGAACATCAACTTACTCTCACTGTATGAAAAAGCTCCTAAAGATATGTCACTCCAACATTATTGCCCAAGTCAATGCCATTCATCATGTTGAATATCCACTCTCCATAGAATATTCATCATAGTTTGGAATTGGTTTTGGACAAACATCACTAGGTCTTTAAAACACCCCATGGCATGCCCTCCTTGCATGGAACGCATGATCACGACATTCAACAAATTCTAGGCAGTCAATCACCCAATGTGCACCGTTATCACCATCTGTTTGCACAAAAAATGAAATTGGAAGATAGTTCAAGATTTGTTAAAGGTCGGAGTCATACATCCTAGTACTAATCCCCACTCTTTAGTGGTCTTGGTTTTGAAGAAAGAAGGTAATTGGTGCTTGCCTATGTAATTTTGCACCCTTAAAGTGTTGACAATCAAAGAGAAATTTTCGATTCTCCTCATCGATGCGCTATTGGATGGGCTTCAGAGCACAGTTCTTTACTAAACTTGATCTTTGTTCTAGTTATCACCAAATTTGGATGAAGTAAACATTCCTAACATTGCCTATTGTACACACAAAAGGCATTATAAATTTTTGGTGATGCATTTTGGGCTTTGCAAGCTTCACAAAGCACATTTCTTCACTAAACTTGATCTTTGTTCTAGTTATCACCAAATTTGGATGAAGAAGACATGTTGTCACATATATATTAGTTGGGCTACCATTGTTCTCGAGCAATCTTGATAATATTTCTGAGCCAGTCCTTTACTTTGAGATCAGCAGATGATGAGCTCCTAGTTGAGGATCACTCTCCTTTAGTAGATCTAGAGCATTCATGTTGACTAGCTCTATGCTACGACTGAGCTTCATGACCTCAGATTCAATGATTGAGTTAGCCATTTTCATGACCCAAAGCAAAGCTTATGACAATGCTAATGATGTACAGCTGCATCGATGTTTCAGTACTTTTCAGATTCTTCAAATCGAATGCAGGTATATGATCCAGGTGATCTATGGATTGGTACACATGGATTTTGCTTTTGCTTTGTTGCCTATTTAAGTAGTGAGACTCAGTTGATAGTGGTTGTATGTTGGCGATGTTTTATTGATCTTACTGGAATCTAAAGTATAAGTGATATGGTTGTTATTTCTCAGAGATTCTCTTGTATACTCATTGGTCATGCCCTACTTGTAATATGGATTTGGTCATTTCCATTAGAGGACACAACTTGCTAGCCTTGGCACCATTTTCACTGCCTACATCCATCAATTGCCTTTCCCTTATTATTTTTTAGCCCTGACTTGTAACTTGACTAGTGACATCTAGGATTTCCCCCCACCTTCACCTCTATGTTGGAATAGGTCTCCATGTTTAAATTGTCTCAGAGTTGGTTTGTGTGATTCTTGTCACAAAGATGGTCTTCCTCTAGGTCTTGGACACAACTAGTCTTACCAAAAGTATCTGTCGACAGTAGACACTATGGCATCGAAACTTAAATGCTTATTCTAAATGGATGCCCATCCAACAAAACAAAAGTGTCTTTAGACACTGTTGCAAATAAAGTATAAAGTTAGCTAGTTGCCAAGAGACAAGCACTCATCCTTTGTATGATGTGAGGTCATTTGCCCCTAAAGGGCAATAGGGTGGTCACTCCATCGCACCTATTGATGGTGGCAAGCAATGGAGGTCATACCGAGTCATTATCTGAGGCCCGCAAAGCTATTTAGGGCACCTTCTCTTAGAGGATGGCAAGAAATGAAATAAATGTTTTAAAAATTTGATGGCCAAAGGATGAGGCACTCATTCATTGTATAATGTACGGCTCATTTGCTCCCATAGGGAAACATGGTGAGACTGACCTGTCAAGGTTGTGTCTTTGTCATTTTCCAGGAAGCCCATTAGGCTTTCTAGGGCACCTTCCTTTGGATGTTAACTAGAGTCTTTTGAATGCAAATAAACTTGTTATCACATATACATTTGCAGTTGGGCTACCATGATGCAGCATACAGATTGAGCTCTTTATTCTTTCGAGCTATTCATTCACATGGAGTTTTAGCATGGATCATTACAGCCTCAGCCATTTCAGAGCATTGTTTAGCAGTGTTTCCTTGACAAGACTGAGATTCACTTGTGTCCATTGAGATGCTTTTAGTAGTGACCTAGTTCATTTGAGCAGAGCAGATATGGTACACACAGTTACAGAGGGGCCTTATTAGATGGAGATAGGTATATATGGTGAGACCAAGTATATGATTCCTTGGTTTGTTTTTGCTTTGTGATGTATATTAAACACCTAGGGTAGTCTTGTTAGTATATCATGGTGAAATATGCTTACATGTATATACTAATACTTAAACTTGTGCTAAGATCGATTAAAGAGCTCAATGTTGAAAATTGTTGCCCACGCCATGCTTTATACAAATGTTAAACCTTAGTGTTATGTTGGTTCCATGTGTCATTTGTCCCTGTCCATCCAATTCATCCATGATTGATTCTCATCCCATGACTTTGGTTTGATTGAGACCTATGAAATTGAAGATCACTTTCTCCATTTTGACCCCTATGCATGATGGATCCCATGTTGTCTGTGTCTCAACTCTGAGTCGTGCAACAAAACTTGTCGACGGCTTGATCCTTTTCGGCCAGGAGAACCCACTGGTGTTGGTTCCTGAGCTTAGGCGAGTTGGGTTTTGAAGCCTTGACCTCTCTGGTCGGTTGCCCCCGATGTTTGGTCTTGACTGTGGATATAACCCCCCTGATTTCCCGAAGAGTGTTGGCTAAAAATCGAAGCAATATGTCTACCATCATTACATGCATTATGTGCTATAAGTTATATCTGTTGAAATGCAAAGCCCTCAAATAAATGCAAACTGTGTCTTTAGACAACTCAAAAAGGTGTATAAAGTGAAAATGTGAAAGGCCTAAAAGCAATGGATAAATAAATGCTAAATCTAAAGACTGCTGGCCACTATTGAAATGTAATGATTAATTCCTCACGGAGTTTGCGGTTTTTTATGTGAGATGGGGCAAGGGACCGCTAATTCACAGTGCCCCCTAGGATCTCTTCACTACAATGTAATGAACAATAAAATATAAATAAATAAATAAACATTAATAAATATTAATAATTAAATAAACTAAATACTTAATGAAGAGACACCTTTGGTGAAAGGTTACGCCTCTTCACGGAAGGGCACCCAGCATGGGTATTTATACAAGAAAACATTCCCATTGTATATCATCATTTATCTTATCAAATATATTTTTTTATATCCATACATGGAATATTTATCTTATCTGCACTGGGTATTCCAGCAAGAAACATAGTTTCTTTGTTTCAGTGGTATCAGAGCGAATTCTGATCCCGGCTATTGGCCACACCCTTTATCAGAATTTGTCTGATCAGTTCCAGGTTTCATTGAAATCAAAAGTCAAAGGCCTTGACCACCCTCCGTTGTTGTTGCAAGCGCTCCAATATATCCACGTTGTCTACTCACACTCACTATATTTACATTCACTCCTTCCACACGCTCTAGGGACGCCCTATACTCCCATCTTTCACATTACACATCCCGCAATTTCCTGTGTGTCCACCTACCCGTTATGTTCCCATTCCTCTAATCTTGTTCCCATTCCTCTATTCCTTTCTACATACACACAGTCCTCCATTCGCACTCTCCCACCACTACATCGTGACCTTCACCACCCCTGCGTTCACCTGCTCCCTATACCCACCGATGCATCCATTTCCAATCTGAGCAGAAGACGGGAAGATTTATCCAACAAAACGATCAAAAATCACCTCCGATAAAATTAGATCTCGGATGGACCACATCACAAACGATACGACATTTTTTCTTTGGAATTTGAAACTCGTATCATCTCATTTCGTCAAGTTGTCCCAAGTACTAAAATGATCCGGATTTATGCAGGAACGCAACAGAAGACACAAATAACCATAGAAACAAAGATGCAGCGGAAATAACACTTCATTTCATTAATCAAAAAACTGAAACTTGTTTACATACAGAATGGAAATAAGAATGGAAATAAACTAGCTAGAGTGTTGGTAGCTTATCTCTGAGAAGAGATGTGGTGGCTACATGCCTCTAAACTCTGTGTTACAATGAGGCTCGAAGGCCTATATATTATTGAGAAACAATGGAAACCCTACACATCCAAAAAACTAACCATAGGAGGTGAAATGCCAGAATGTGGGCCCCGTTGGATAACTTGGTACATCAATTTCCCGGGGTTGCAACTTTGGCATACTACCTCCATTTGACGCGCATGATACATCGTTAGAAAGATCTATTCAAGGACTGCATCTATAATCAACAAATATAGAGTCCGGATCGGACTCATATTTTCCCGACCATTCGATGTCGAAAAAACGTCGTTTAGGGCCTCAAAACGGCTTCGGAAGTTTAGGACTCGAAAACTGGCAAAAATAGAAAATTGTGCTACAATTAAGGAAACTGGAAAACTGAAAAAAACAATGGTGGGGGTCCAAGTGGAATATAGGTGGGTGGCCACCAATATCCTCCTGGATCATTCCTCCCCCCTTAGGAAGCAATGGTCTCCATTGCGTTGAGTTCCTCCATGAGATGTGGAAACTTCTACTGAACTTGGTCCCTGGTGAGCCACTTTCCCTGGTGAAAGAGTTGGCCTGCTTTGACAACTCGATATAGCTGGATCTTCTGCTGGCAGGTGTTCTTGATCTGTGTGTCCATAATCCGATCAGTTGTGGCTTGTTCCATGCAGTCGAGGTTTAACTCTGTTGTTGTGAGTTGTTCTGCCACGTCTGATGTGTCCAGTAGAGGTGGAAAGTAGGGACGAAGGCAGTCCACATTGAACATTGGGTACAGACCAAGGAATGGTGGAATACTGAGCTCGAAGGCATTGTCCTCGACAGCCTTGGTGATGGTGTATGGCCCATATCGGAGCGGGCGAAGCTTGAGGTGGGGTCCAGTGAGGCACTCCTTCTGCAAATGTAGCCACACTTTGTTTCCCACCTGAAAGTTGTGTTGCACCTGATGCTGATCATGCCGATGCTTGTACTTAGCATTGGATATGTCCAATATGTCATGAACCTGTTGACGAATGTGCTGAATGTGCTCAATGAAGTTGTTCGCCTTGGAAACTTCAAACTGGACATGAGTCGAATCAACCTGAGTACTTGCAAATGGCATGGCTACATCAATGGGACATAGTGGCTGGAATCCCAAGCCCACCTGAAAAGGGCTGTGGTCGGTTGAGCTGTGGAGGGCTCGGTTATAGCTATGTTGTACATAGGGGAGGCTCTCATCCCATGTGCGTGGATGCTTTGAGTTGTACATGCGCAAAATGTGTACGATCATCCTGTTGACAAGCTCTGTCTGGCCATCAGTCTGGAGATGGAAAGCTGTGGACTTTGTGAGCTTGGTGTCTAGCATTGACCATAGGGTAGACCAGAATGTACTAAGGAACCTGCTGTCCCGATCTGAGATTATAGACTGTGGGATCCCAAAGTGTACCCACACTCGTTCAAAGAAGAGTTTAGCAGTGGCTTCTGCTGTGATATTCTTCTTGTAGGCCGCCATTATGGCCATCTTTGAGAATCTGTCAACGACCACAAACACACAGTCGTTGCCGTGCTTAGTAGAAGGAAGGCTCGACATGTAATCCATGAAGATGGATTCCCAAGGTCGACTAGGGGTAGGCAATGGAGTATAGAGGCCTTGCTTCTTGATGGACAGTTTGGCAATGGCACAGGCAGTGCAGGATCGGATGTACTTCCCGACGTCCTGTCGAAGGTTCGGCCAATAAAAATACTTCTACAGTACTACCACTGTTTTCTCGACCTCGAAATGCCCAGCAACCCGACTGTAGTGCGCTTCCCAAATCATCTTGGCACACTCGCTTGAAGGAACACAAAGGTGTCCCATGTGACATACTAATGCATCCTGGAGGTGAAAATTTGGAACTTGGGTACCCTCCAAGAGCGTCCTGTATGTGGCTGAATTCTGGATTGGTCTTGTAGAGAAGCGGCCAATCAGAAGTCTCGTTCCCACAAGAGTTGAGCACAGTGGTTATCGCCACGATCGATGGTCGGTTGAGGCAGTCTGCAACATTGTTGGTGCTTCCCTTCTTGTACTTGATGTTCAAATGAAACTGTTGTAGATATGTGGACCACTTCTGATGGCGACCGTTCTGTAACTTTCCTTATCTCTGTATGAACTGCAGGGGTCGGTGGTCTGTGTGGATGATCGTTTCCTTCCCCAAAATGTAATGCTTCCATTGTCGGCAAGCCTGTACAATGGAATACATCTCTTTGTCATAAGTGGGATATTTGCGGACTGTGTCGGACAGTGTCTCACTGTGATATGCCATTGGATGCCCTTGTTGAGTAAGGACTGCCCCAATAGCATAGTCAGAGGCATCTATCTCGATCTCAAATGGTTGTTGCAAGTCTGGTGATGTGAGCACTAGGGAACAGCAGAGGCGATGTTTCAATTCTGCAAACGCCTTCTGTTAAGTTTCCGACCAGAAGAATTTTGCTTTCGCTCCTCCCTTGGTGACTTGACTCAAGGGCCAAGTGATATGAGAGAATCCCAACACGAACCTGCGGTAGAAATTAGCAAGACCCAGAAAGCTGCGAAGCTCTGTTAGAGTAGTTGGGGTTGGCCAATCCCGAATGACTTGGATCTTGGTTAGATCCACATGTACCCCACACTCATCAATAATGTATTCCAGAAAGTGAACCTGGGTAATGCCAAAAGTGCACTTGTCCAAATTGGCACACAACTTTTGCTTCTGCAGTGGTTGGAGGACCTGTTGGATGTGGTGTTGGTTCTCTTCCCAAGTCTGGCTGAATATCAGGATGTCATCCAAGTACACTACTACGAATGAGTTGGTGAACGACCGCAAGATGTCGTCCATCAGTCTCATGAAGGTTGCGGGAGCATTCGTCAGCCCGAAAAACATGACCAACCATTCGAAAAGGCCCTCCTTGGCTTTGAAGGCAGTCTTCCACACATCGATCGGTTCGATCCGTACCTGGTCATACCCAGACTTTAAGTTGATCTTGCTAAAATATTTCGCCCCTTTAAACTAGTCCAAGAGGTCATCAATCCGTGGGATCGGGTACCTATTCCAGGCAGTGATCTTGTTCAGCGCCCGATAGTCAATACAGAGTCTCCAAGTCCCATCCTTCTTCTGTACCAACACGATCAGGCTCCCATAGGGCACTGAACTTGGTCGGAAGTCTTCCAGCTCATCCTGTAAACTTGTCTTCCTGTGATTGAGTTTCTTGAACAGATCCATAGACTTCTCATGGTATTTTTCAAAAGACCCAAAATCTTTATTTTAAGTCTCAAATTGTATCTGAGATCAATGTCTGCTAGAAGACGTGCTAGGACATCTTTCTTAGCATCTTCAAGATCATTTTCAAGATTATCACAATCACTGCAATTGTCATTAGAAAGATTCTTACCTTCACTGGTGTCTGACGCTTGCTCTTCCTTTTCTTCTTGCTTTTCATCTTCAGTAGACTTGACTTCTGTTTCAATCTTTGTATCTTGGTTTCTTACTTGATACTCACTTTCCAGCTTGAACCAAAGGTCTTTGGCAGAAGCGTGTTCTCCTACACTCTCTTTGACTGAGCTTGAGAGTCCATCCATAAGAAACTTCAAAGCAATGGTGTTGTCCTTCTTGGCATCCTTCTGTGCAGCTAACTTTGTCTTCTTGTTGGACTGAGCAGGAGGATTGACCACAATCTCCCATAACCAAATTTCTTCAAGTAACCTTTCATCTTCCTTCTCCATCCAAAGTAATCGGCCACATCAAGTACTGGAACTTCATCATTGCTGAGGGACTCTGTCTTTGCATCCATTGTGTGTCCACCGATCTTCTTCAAGCTAGTTAGGCTTGTGCTGAAGGCCTACTTTGATACCAATTGTAAGACACAATGGCACACTGAGAGGGGGGGGGGGGTGAATCAGTGTGCCAACGCTTTTTACCAATTTCACTTCTTTAAATGTGTAAACATAGATCATCATAAGTACATCAACATCAATCAATTACATAGACAACACAAGACACTTCATAAGATGAACTTGTAAACTTTATTATAACAAATTTGATATTCGTTACATTGAAAACCACCACCTTGGGATCAACATCAACTTCAACTGACTGAGAAGCACCAACTTCTATGCCAAGACCCTGCTTGGTTTTTCTTAGTTCCAACTAAGAAAGGGTGTGCAAGACCCAGCTTGCAAGTACTTATAAATTTTTATCACATCATCTAATCATCTCTGCCAAATCTTCTTCTGCCCATCAACCTGTCACTCTTCCAAGAGCAGTCTTCAACTTGTCCCATACTGGTTCATGTCTTCATGTCACTTTGTCATGTCTGTCTAATCATCTATGTCGAATCATCACTATTCAATCACATATCATGTCATCAACCAGGTCTTCAACTTGTCATTGCCTTGTCACATTGCCTTGTCTTCCACTATCATGTCACTGATCATATCACAACTGTCACCATCAAATCTTCAGGTCTGCTCAAGTATCACAACTGCTCATGACTCCAAGAGTCACTATATATTTTGTCCTGCACTTGTTGCTGATCATGTCATTATATATTTCCCAAGTTATCAATCTGACAACCTTTACTTCTGTACATACCTCAAATAATACTCGAAAATTAGACCTCCATCTACACTTGTGGCAATACTCAGCTATATACCAAAAATAAAGAGAAACTCTCTTCAAATTGTGTCTTGCTCAATTTACATTTCATCACCGAAAATCACAGCTTCATTTCTGTCATCAAACTCTACTCTCCATGCCCGAAAATTAGAGTTTCATCGCTCACTCTCTTACTGCGGCTATCTCAAGCTATCACAAACCAGAAAATCAAAGCTGCTAACCACAAAATTCTCTAGCACTTGCCTGCGGCTGTCTCGGCTTTGTCATCCGAAATCAGAGCTAAGATTTGCACCCCCGAATCTCCACACTAAATTAGAACCTCTTTTTTTATTTATACACATTCTCCATATTTAATTATGGGCCGACCTACTCTTTAAATGATTTTATTTTATTTAAATGAAAAATTGTGTTGTTTGATGTTTATGAAGCCGACCTGAGCTTCAAATCTTGGTTTATTCCATTCAACAAGTATACATATGGTTTTACTTGACTCTTCATAGTTCATTGCTTACAACCCTTGATAAATTCTTACTTCTACGCTTCATGGAGTGCCTATAGAGGTTATTTAACCTCTCGTATAGGGTTGAAGTGTAGTCATTGTTGGGGCTTTCAATACCCAATGTTTCCAGGTTGAGTGGTCATTAAAACACTTTTCATAATTATTTATTTGGTCATTCTTTAGACTGTTGATAGAGACGACTCTCAGATGTATTTGTGCTTATGTGTTAGGGCTTTGACAAGAACATTAAGATGACTTAAAATGTTTTGGTGCAAGGGCTTCTTCCAAAACTTTAGGGAACCACATATCAACTAGCTATGGCATTATGAGGGTTGTTGATAGAGACGACTCTCAGATGTATTTGTGCTTATGTGTTAGGGCTTTGACAAGAACATTAAGATGACTTAAAATGTTTTGGTGCAAGGGCTTCTTCCAAAACTTTAGGGAACCACATATCAACTAGCTATGGCATTATGAGGGTTGCATCATCAAATTCAATAACAATCAAGTGTGGTTCCAAGACCCAAAGTCCTATCTTCTTCATAAATCAATAACTTCTTCAACAACCAGCATATCGGCTTCAAGACATCTTCAAGGGATTTATCATCATGTCAACACATAAGCCATATCATCTTCAACAAATGACCACAGTATGGGTCATTTGTGGCACCTAGTATACGATGCTTGCCATGTCATCAAGTCATGCTTCTTGTCCATCTTACCAACACTTGCCATACTTGCCATGCTTGTCTATTGTCATATTTTTCCTTGTCATATCTTGCCATATCATCTTGTAATCCTTGTCCTTGACCTCAACTCATTGTCCTTTGTCATTAATGTATTGTCATCAATGACAATCATATTCATCAGGATGGGGCTACTAATTTCAGTCCTTGCAAAGAAATGATTGTTTTTCTTTTGCAGGAGAGTGAGCTTTGGGACATAGTAAACAACACACAAGGAACACTACACTAAATAAACAAGATGTTATTGCAAGGATAGAGCAGCTACCTCCAACAACTCAAACAAAACTTCAATACATTAATAGGATCCGTAAAAGAGGGACTTACAGTCCTCTCATTTCACCAGCACAGAGTCTCTGGAAATTATATTTTGTTCTCAATTCACTGGCCTCAAGGCTTGACTCCTTGACTGATGTTCCGTATGTCAGATTGTAGATACAATCCGAGATGGTGTTACTCTTTATATACACGACAAAATAATCAAATTGCAAGCTTAAATAATAGGCCATAAATGAATGTTCCAGGGCAAGTGATTTCATATTTCAGCTCATGTGGATTAGCAAGCCATTTTAGTTTCAGTTCCCTCCATAACATGCATATAGTTTGGGATTACAGAGAATTTTGAGTCGTAAACAAGTAGTTGGATTCCCAATCTTCAATTTACAATGGTACCAAGCACTCTTTCTTGTCGCGGATGGATTCCCACGCCACTGCTCTTCTATTAAGAATTGATGAACTTGTTTATTTCCAGTTGTGTTATTCCATGTATATTTTAGAAGACCGCAAAAAGACCTCTGACGATACTCAAGAGTCTGTATCTTATTTTATGATGATGCCTAGCATATAGTGTATTACTGATCAGAGTAAGCTTTGCTTCAATATGACCATGCCTCAAGGAATTAAATGCAGTCTTAGACCGAAACCTCCCAAAATAGTTGGGAAATACAAATTGCTTGAATGGAGGAGATTGAGGGTGGCACTCTGTTATTTTACTAGACTGCAGATAGTGTATGCTTATAGCTCGGTGACCTCCTTCAAATTGCTACAATCACCACTCTCCATTCACCAGTTCATACCTTGATCAGGGCAGATACAAATCGCAACTCCCTTAGATTTCCATTGCAGATCATAGCCATCTATTGCATGGGCTTCTGCATTGATGTATATCGCAACAAGATTTGAGAGAAAAAATGCTATGCACCTATCATCACTCAATTTACAAACTCGGGGCTTGCAATACAAGAAGATAGCTTGGTTAAACATGTAGATCAAATATTGTGCAAAACCAATAGAACATTTCTAGAGCTAATTGTTAACAAATAACTGTATTGACAGCTCCCACATGGGAATAGCGTATAAAAAATCTTATACCAAATAACAAAAAGAATTGAAAGGATTCATACAATCTCATGGAAACATCATCACTTCATCAATGGATCTTCAATGGTCTCCTATGAATCATTATCATGGGATGACTACCAGGCCCCTTAAGACTCAAGGGAGCTTTGATATTATCAGCATTCTCTCACCATGGCTCTAATACCATGTTAAAGTATTGAGCAAGCAAATAAGAAATAGAGTGGCAAAAAATGCTTGAGCCATTCTCTTGCATTAATCTTCACACTAATGATGGCATTATGTTGTACAAGAATCATTGTCGCCTTTAGATCGAGATCTCATTGATAAGTCATCAATGGATAAGTATGTGTTGCAGCTGCAACCGTTCTCCCCAAATTTCTTAAATTTTGGGCCCCTCCTCATGATTTAGCATCGTTGGATCCTTTGAACCTTTTGGTTGTGCTTCAATGTTGGTTGATTTTTAGAGAATGACTCTCAGCCTGTTTTCGGAGGTTGCGTGTGTTTGAAGTTGTTTGGATCGCCGATTGTGAATTTGGTCTTGCTGATGAATCTGTGAAAAGCCGCTATTTCGGAGGTGAGATGCATTTTGGCTGTTGATTTTTAAAACTCTCCTGACACTTAATTTTTTCGTTTCAGCGGGCGTAATTTTTGTTTAATTGGAACCGTAGCCGTTTCTCTTCCGTCGTTGCGGCCCCCAAAGTAATTAAGCCTCCGAAGTCTAAAGCCCCTGCCAGCTGATGCGTCAATCTTTTAGTCGCTTGCCCGTAACCTTTCCTTTTCCACCGTTGCGGCTTGTTAATACCTTCCGAATTCCGATTGAGAGTTTTCCCGCCCACGTTTCGGATGTCTCTAGCCCTTGTCTCTTCCGCCGTTGCGGCTAGGAAAGTCATTTGGCTTCCGATGTGGTTACCCTTCCGATTTCCGATTGTCATTTTCCCCGCCCTTCGATCGCTTGTCCGTGACCTCGTTCTCTTCCGCCGTTGCGGCTGGGGTGAGATTTTTAGCTTCCGATGCTAGCGCTCTGAGCGGCCGATGAGTCCTCGTTTCCTATCGTTGGTGGTTTTGTGCAAACCCGTGGATAAACAAAATAGTGGTGTCGGCGTTTGATAAAATTCTAATAATGGTGGTGCACCTGGCCGTTTATTTTGGGTTGGCCGTTTCAGTTGGTATAGTTTGCTGCTTTGTTTTATAATGCAGTCCCAATTAATGATACACTTTGTTGAATCGCAGGTGGACTAAAAAGAAGTTTTCAGACTACCGCGGCGTGAAGGCATAACGGGCCGTTTGGTGGTGGTAGAGCCGAAAACAGCAGGATCGCAAGGAGAACAAATGAAGGAAAAGACAAAATGAATGGTGACAAAGGAGCAGCTCTGAAAGGTCCGACAGTTACCCAGCCAATCATGAGCATGCGCAGAAAAGATAGAGGAATATGAAGCGTTGGGGAACTGAAAGGTCATACGTTTGGGGGGCAGCCCAAGCGGTCGGCCGTTGTAGTTTAAATATTTCAAAGTAGAACTTAGAAAGGAGCTTTTTCCCTAGCAAACTTGTAAACCTTTTGCTTGTAAGAGGAACTACTTCGTTTTACAAACCAGAAAGTGAAAATTTTACCTGTTGGAGAAAGTGCTATGTGGAATGAATCAATGCGTTTAAATGAGCAATGTTGAATGTGAACTATTTCGTTTTCAGCTGTGTCTCATTAGCTGTAAGAGTGTTCTAATTTCTTGAACCTATGTTCTTGTCTGAAGATTCTTCAGTATATTTTATGGTGTTCTTCCACTATGAGTAATGGGATGTTTTAATTGTTGATGAGCTATCTCGTCATGTATACTTTTACTTATGTTTATATGTTTGGTTATAAGAACAGCTATCTGTGATTTGCCATAACACCTGAACAGTATTGCATTACTCATGAATTGATCCAGCTCTCTAGAGATAGTTTAGTTAGTTTTATTTTATTACTGTTTGTATGATTTAGATGCTTGTGAGTTCTAAGACGAGAGGTAAGAACCTGCGCATTACATTGTGAATGCTCTTTGCATCTTTATCACTCTGCATTGTTAATTAGGCACGTGCATTTCATACTTTAAGTCAAAATACAAAAACTCGGTGGACCGGGCCGTAACCGGTAAAGCCCTTTGTTTTGTACTTGACCTACGATAGCCGGACCACAAACCGGACGGATTCCCTATACCAAACAGTCACGGGCTAGTTGAGAACGTTGACTGGGGAGAATCCCTTACTGTTGTTGCCTGCGAATTTCCAGCCCTCAACAATATGACACTTAATAAAGTGATAAGAATACAACTCACACGAGAGGTG
This sequence comes from Pseudotsuga menziesii, assembly GCA_001517045.1. Taxonomy (NCBI): domain Eukaryota; kingdom Viridiplantae; phylum Streptophyta; class Pinopsida; order Pinales; family Pinaceae; genus Pseudotsuga; species Pseudotsuga menziesii. Next base: position 108,731 of record LPNX010104958.1, on the reverse strand, counting down.
ATCTAGGACTTTGTAATTGTCTAGGGACTCATAGTTTAACTTTCATTCCAACACCTCCTTTGTTGTGCATGGGAACCAAGCTATCAAGGTTGCCAAATCTGCCCAAAAATCCAATTGTCCATCATTATTGTTGTGCCCCCTGTTATCACATATATAGTCGCCACGCTACCATATTCTATTTTTCAAATTTCAATACATTGTTCAACCAGTTCCCCCACATATGAGATGCTGAGATGAGCATCTATGATGGATCATGATTTGATTGATGGACTATAGTACTCTCCCATGCCATGACTGAGTCTTAGGACACTCAGATTTGGAGACTGATGTAGTCCTTTAGCTATTTACAGAGCAATTATTTGTGCCCAAAGTTGTATCAGTGTTTTCTTATTGGACTGATGCTGGTTCAGATGGATTATTTACATGTGTATGACTCGGCTTATATTATTTTGTGTTATGGTTATCACTGCTCTTATATTCATTCTTGTGACATGTATTAGCATTTAGTATCATGATCTGGCGATCATATAAATATGTGGACTTGGATGTATTGTTATTATGTATTGATGTCCCTACTCAAACCTGGAAGTTCTTGATCTATACTCATTGGTTTTACCCTCCTTATGGAGAATAGAGGTAGTCATTCTCACCATACTTTGGCTTGCTAGTGTTGGTTTCATTATTCATTGTCTCCACCCATCCATTACCTTCCAGTTATGTTCTCAACCCGACCTACTACTTGACTTATGGCATGGAGGGCCTTTCCCCACTAGAGCATTTTTTGGACAAGCCTCCCTGTTATTTGTGTCCCGGCTCTGAGTTGTCTAGGTTGTGTTGGCTAACCTGAAACAAGTAGAGCTGCCATCAATACAATGTATTTGGAAATGAAATGAATATCTTATAAAAAAGCCCATTCATGAAAATTAGTGTTTCTAAACATACGTGAATGCAAGGCTAGCGTAATGAAATTGGCTTTGAAGTACAATAAAAAGAATATCTTAATACATTCATGAAAAGTAGTGTTTTTCAACATACATGAATGCATAAAGCCTAAATAATAAAATTCCGTGTAATAAAACATGGACTAAGGCTATGGAAAATCAAAGGCCCAAAAAGGCAATGGTTTCTAGAGTTATAACTAAGGATTGTTGGCCTTACTTGTATTGAGTTGGATTGTGAGCATTTGTCAAGGTGAATAAACACCTCTGAAGTAACTCACCCATTTGTGAGACACTGCCATCCCCTTTGTTGTTGCTTGTCCGTCATATGCTAGAATGAGTATCCCCTGTCCATATCCGAAGTGTCACAATGTCAAGCTGGTAGTCACCCTTTGGCCTAGCCTTGTGAATTTTAGCCCTCACCCTTCACTAGCAAAATGATTACAACTATGAAGTGAGTATGGTCTTGAAAGTCTGGTCTGAGTTATAGTTAATAAATGAAATCTGATAAATGTGGTTAATAGATCGCCAGTGAAATGATTACTACTTGTTATGAGTGTTATTTGAATGATTTGTAGAGCATGTCTTGACCTATGAACACTTGCAGCAGATGGATGCTAGCTTGAGTTATATTATTGGTTATATGTTCATTTACAGGTTATTATTCTGTCTATCTGGATGTTGTAGATGATCATACAGAGTCCTAGAGGGGGTATGCGTATCCACCTTAGATGGATGTGGACTCTCTAAGTCCAGTGAGGCAGCTTGTTTTCAATTTCAGGCATTTGCAAAGATGATTTGGCTCAATATACCCTTCTAGTGCAGTTTTGCCATACCTGATGGCCCGTTTGAGCAAGGAGATATTTTTCTTGGATCTCCTAGGGCGTTGTGTGGGGTATGGGGGGTCTAGCCACTCGTTTGTACCATATTACCCCCCTCCCAGAGAGCTTGGTGGGCTCAGTTGGATAACGTAGGCACCCTAGGAGGCATTTTTTGGCACTTCACATTTCTCGAGGGAGATAAAAATTAACTAGAATGGATATTGAAGAATTTGATTTGGGCTACTGAGGCAAGGAATTGGCATGGGATGAGTTCTGATGATGAGGGTGATGTCTTCCACTCCTTCTCTAGCAGTTGCAGCACTTGGATGGGCCCACATCTATTTTTCGGGCATATTTTACTATTTTCTGGAGTTTTTGGAGGCTCACGATTTCCTCGAGGCACAATTTCGCAGTTTAAAAATTATATCATTTTTATTGTGCCATGGGGACACCTTAGGGAAGTTAGTTAACACTCTCTAGACCCACCATGTGTTTCATTTATTTTTTGTTGAGCAGGATCCCCTCTCCTAGGGTGATTTAATCCACTTTTATATTATATTATTGGATTGATCCATGTATTGTATGTTGAGCTCATCTCAACCGTTGATTAGAACATTTGTATCTTTTAATCTTAGCCACCCATTTGAAAAGTGGTTAGGATTTTGGTTCTCTCGTTCCTATTTAAACGAGAGAGCTTCTCATTTGTAAGGGGTCTTTGGCTCTTGGATCTGGATAATAGAAAAACTTTTCTTGTGGATATTTTTGGATCTCCTTTGCATCTGGTGTTCTTCGATGGTGATTGAAAAATCTTTTGCTTCCTAACATTTGGGTATTTGTTGTGAGATCTCTATATTTTTCGGAAAACATTGTCGTGTCTACAGGAGGGCGACTTCAACTTGGGCGTTTTTACAAGGTTTCCTCAACTCACTCGGCTTGGATGCGTTTTGTATCAGGGGGTTTTCATTCGCATCAATGCGATCTATGATTTCATCTTGCTATTTTTCTGTAGCTTTTGCTTTTTTCTCATGATGCAACAAATCTGATATGGTTGATGTTTGTTGTGCAGGAGAGAGAGCGCAGTGGCTTCTTGGGGCAAAATGTTGGGCATAGAACTCACTTAAATCTTCTCAAATTGATCGAGATAGTAGGGATCATCATCATCAAGGCATCTACAAGGTTTTCCATGTAAGATCTACAGGTTAGTGCTTCTCTTCGAAGATCTCAATCCATTGGCATTTGTACTTCCATTTTTATTCTCAAAACCTTAAATATAAAAAAACCAAAAAATATTATGGCTCAATCCGCTTGAGTTCTCGGCAAACCATTTCTAGGTTTTATAGATCGGGTCATACCCTAGAAGGATCTTCCTCAACGCATCCCAAAAAGTGACCCATTTGGCCTAGATCTGAGAAACTGGCCTCCAAACCCTAGTGCTATCCTCCATTCCTGCCATTTTTTTCTGTGATCTGATTTTTTCGGCAAACCGATTCTAGGTTTTGTAGATCAGGGCAAACCCTAAGTGGGTCTTCCTCAACCCTGGGCTGAAAGTGACTCCATTTGCCCAAATCCCAAGGCATTGTTTCTCCAAACCCTAGCGCTACCTCTCTTTTGCCTCTTTCTCTTGTGTTTTGACCTTTTCCTGGTGGCTTGGATACTTTGACATTGTCATATCTTCCTTCGAGTCTATCCCTTGGTACTAGATAACCCCAATCTTGTTCTCACCTGTTCTGCCTTGGTCACGTTTCCCAAGGCAGTGGATATCTTCACCTCTTGCTAGTAACTTAACCCCAGATCTAGTATTTACCCCATAGTTCATCTATGTCCCAGCTTGGATCAAATCTCATATCTCATAAACCCTGATCCAAAGCCTTGGTTCACCTGGTGACATCATCCATAGATCTAGGGTTTCCATCACCTTACACCTTACGTACCTTAAGTCCATTTGATCTGATATAGTGTCTAGGTTTGATCTCTCCTGTCGAGAGTAGATCCGGGTCTCCCCCATTGTTGTCTTAGGCTAAGATAACATATAATGAAGACTGCCTCGATTGGCGTGACAACCATCCATTTGGGAGTCTAGGCAATCTTGGTTCCACCTCTGTAGTTGCTTGTGCCTCTTCCATCCATTATGGATCCATCTCACATAGGCAACTACAAGGTTGGTGATAACACTCCCATTAACTATGCCTTAATCATAGATAACAATCATTTATGAATGAATATCACAATGTTTTAGATTAACTAAACGTGCACACTACTAAAGCACAACTTCTAACCAACATATGTAAAAAAATTAACACTCCATATTTGTGAGGACAACATTCTCCACAAAACCAAGATATTATCACGACATCCCTATGCTAGGGGCTTCAAGGGAATATTGACAATCTATGAATCAGAAGGAATGCAAACCATGCTTATTGCAGCACACAAAATTTCTTCATGTCAACCTCATTAGCCAATATCGAGTCAACCTACAGTATGGGTATTGTTACCACACAAATTAGCACCCTTTCGCTAGGTCGCGAGGGTCAATGCTAAGATTGGCAACTATTTACGAAATGCACACAATGTCACCCGAATGCACTCTCCTTACGCTTCAAGCCAACTTTTGCAAGCCAAGAGGGAGTCCCTAATATAGCTGAAAATAGACCTGCACAACAAGAATATCTCTCGAGCAACCTCTTGACAAAGATCAGTTCCTTATGGAGCCAACTCCTGGAAGCCAAGAGGGAGTCCCTAATATAGGTGAAATAAACCTGCACAACAAGAATATCTCTCAAGAAACCTCTTGACAAAGATCAGTTCCTTATGGAGTCAAAGCAATGAATACAAACCAGTGTTGAAAACATCATCGATGTTTCAAGAAAATGCACAATTTTAAGAGAGTCGGTTTTTGTGAAAAAATCAACGATTTTTCCCTAGATATAGCCGATTTTTTCTTGATTTATCCTAAGATATAGCCGAGTTTTTCCCATTTTTTTCTAAAGGTAATTTTGACTTCATGGAGGGTGAAATGTTAGGATCCTGTTATGAAATCCGCGCTTGGAGAGCATTCTTACAGCAAAAAGCATCATATTCATATAGAAAATGCTAATATGTTGGCCAAGGTTGAAAAGCAAAATAATAGGCTGAACACAGATTATGGGCTTAAGTTGAGCAAAAAGTAGAGACCAGTTATAGTGGAGCTTTGGTTTGACGGTTTGATCATTTGGTCTTCTTTGATGTCTAAAGTTGGTTGTTGTGTTTAATCTATTTCACTAGAGGCCAGTCCATTCATGGAGCGCTCCACTCTAGCTTGAAGCAGCTAGGTATAGATTGGCTTGTGGATTCCTTTTTCTTATCTTGCTTCAAGTGTGACATCTCCCTGAAGATGGGCCAATCTTGACTCTTAATAGTCGAAAATGTTGGACAATAAAAAATTAAAATACATTTAGGCTTTTCCAAAATTCTGTATGAATTGTAATCCCATAATATATTTGCAGCTAGTATCGATCCATGAGATATTGGACTAGTGTTAACCACAACTTGTGGAAATCTATTTCTATTTGGACACATGCATGTAGAGAATTTTAGTATCCTGGTTGAACTAATTAATTTCATTTATTATTATTATTATTATTGATTGATGATGAGGATCACGAGATACACTTGTTATATTTTTGTATGACTCAGCAATCAGGATTCATGACACAATTCATGTTTGAGGTGTGATGTATCACTAGACATCTTATATATCATTTTTCTTTCCAATGTGTTTATTTGATGTTCTTGTTGCTTTAGATGTTTAAAAATTTGAAAAAAATGGATATTTTTGTATTTGTTTAAGTTTGCCACTATATTGCCGATGTGTTCCTGAGATAATCCAAAACGATGTTTTCGGGACCCTGCCACAATGTTTGCAACATTGATACAAACACGTTCACCAAGTGCTTCAAGAGGATAGGAGTTAGGATGGATAAATGTTCACAATTATAGCAAATGATAAAAAACTTTGCTGCTGATATAAGAAGACAGCCACAAAATATGTGCTCAAATATATATATGAAAACCACTTAGAACAATGCCAACTTATCAAGAAATCTATCCTTGATGCAAAGGGATAAAAATCACACCTTTGGGGCAGCAAATGAATGAGTAATACAAATCTGGAAAAGACTTACCAGATCCGATTCATACCCTAACTAGCCCCCCAAAAATCACAAGAAAGTCAGCTTTAACCACTAGATGAATGCCTGAGAGAGCAGGGTTGATAATGGACCTTGTTTCTAGCTTGCGAGACCCTGCAAAGATGAATTTTGATGGTTGTACCTGCCAAATCAGATCTGAAAAAGCACACTAGCGCATTTGCACATAATCGTAAGTATCTCAAATTAGCCACAGAAAGAGGATGCCCTTCAAGGTTGACCATGAAACCAATGAGGGCTCATCAATTGAATGGATCAGATTTTCTAACACCACAATATTTTTGGATTTTTTTTATTTATTTTTTATTTATAGGCTTTTTTCCTATATTTGAATTTTTTTGTATTTTTTTCAATATAGTACAAGAAATTTTGTAAAATTGAAATGGTGAAGATGAGGGAAATAAACCTAGCTCTTATTCAACTGGGCAATGAGCAATCAAGGCTAGCATTTCTCCTCAGAATCGACATTGCAATATTTGAATTAATTAGGGCATGGCTAAGAAACCCTAGGTTATGTTAGCACTTGACCTAATTAGGGCAAACAAGATGTCGAGGCCCAAACAAGAGAGATCCTTCAAGAGAAATGTTTCACCCACCAAAACTAGACTATCATGTATAAAACCCTAAATTGCTCCTACCTTAGATGCCTCCGACAACGCAAGACAAGAGGTTCAAGATCTTACCACAATTAAGAGATAAGGGAGAAGAGAGAGCCTCAAGATTCCTTTCACCTTAGAATAGCCATGAAAGATTGTAAAGAAACCAGTGTTACACGAGGACTCGCCCCCCAGGGTCGGGGGCGCGCCCCCCTCGCTCCCTGCGGCCCGGGGGCTCCTGTGGAAACGTTTCCCAGCGTCCCCAAAATCCGGAAACTCTCGGAAATGCACAAGGGGG